>JAVRXN010000009.1:70736101-71336101 GCA_033556935.1 Timema podura | reverse complement strand
TCATAACATAGTAAAATCTTATCAATGTTTACCATAAAAAGAGTCTGTATTTTCTAAACTGCCCTTCCTAACACATCCATACTGTAAGTTGTGGTTTGCCTGTGCTTTTATGGTCGTTAAAAATGGAAATCACGTCTACATAGTCGGTATCCTTAATCACGGTACCACGCCAACCAATGAGACAGTCGCAGACTACGTCCAATTAAACTCTTCGAAAGAAAATTGTCCAGAGCAAGACACAAGCAGATGTGATCTGTCAAGAAGAGGTTATAAAGAATACTAATGAGAGCATCTTAACCTAGAAAAGTGAAGCCACTCTTTCTGAGAACTTAGTATTTCTCAGAAAACTGTTTCTGAGCCGCCACGCTCACAAAACTATAGTTTAATAGTGTATTTGTTTCCATAGCAACGGATCATTTCACTGACATTGGTGGTTTATTTAGATGTAGCACACATATTTACTTTGCTGTGATTGGTTAGTACTTAACAGGAGCATTTTCTCTTGTTTAACTTTCTCGTCCCTTATCTTATACATAAAGCAGTCCCAAAAGTTGTGTAGTAGTAATACAGTACATGTTTAAATAATCAAGAACTAAAAAGAGGGAAGTATTCTCACAATCTACCCTTTTTTGCAATCGTTAAAACTGGAACTTCCCTTATTTAACATATGGCAGTCAGTTTCCGGCAAAGCGCGTGTGCCTGCCATGTTTGAATGGGCCGGAAACAGATGTCACTGTCGGTCATCTCACCCTTTCACCATAAGGCTTCACAAAAGAACAGACATGTGTACAGTCCATTTGCCGTGGAAATGGTGGTAAATGACTGATAGGAAAAGTTACCAGATCTACATTCATGTATCCATTCACCAAACCATAGGATCTGCAAGACAATTTAATGAATTGTTGTCATTTTTGGCAGTCAAAACTTTGACGGCAAAAAATTCGTTTTATTTTATATTTTTCTTTTTAACAGTTTTTACATCTTCTGATAGCTGTCTGTTACCACCACTCCTACGGCGAATGGACTTTACAGTGTATCTATAAGCCTTTTTACTTCCGGTTCATTTCCATGCTCTTGCTGTACAACTTAGTTGTTATACAGTGACCATCTCTTAGCATTTTCGGCAGCCACTCTAAAACCCTTTGTAAGATCCGGAGAAAGTTGCCATTTAAATGTTAAATAATATAGTCAAGTTTTTTTTAATTTTCATGTTATTGGACAATGTCTATAATTAGGTCTAGAAATGTAGCTATGCATAAAATAGAGGTGTTAGGAAACGATATATTAACGCAGTGAACTAACCACGCACATTTAGAGCCAAAAGAAATAAAAGTCAGAGTTAGTGAGGTATACTCTTCGCTAGCTATAATGATAAAATACATTTAGTTTTCGGCGAAAGCTAACCAGTATTACCTCGACTGGTCCCACTATGCCCTATCATATAATCTGCACCATAGTGGAAACTATCAAAGTAAGCTTACCTTTCATGGTAAATAGAGTGTACATAATGTATATTGTACATTTATTGCCAGATTTTATATCTAGACTTTCTAGCAACTGACTTGATTAAAACAATTTTTATTTAATCCAAATCAATTTATAAATGAAATAATTTATTTAACAAATCGAGGAAAAATCTCAGTCCGGGACAAAATTCTTATTTTTGGGATTGAACCCGAAAGTTTGGGACGAATGGCTATCTTATTAAAATCCAGTGATGCACCCAGGAGATTAGAGCACTACACTACTGTTGTAAAGCTTTAAATTTTAGGACCAGCTTATGATTTATATTAAAGGGTAGAGCCTATATACACATTAGAAGTGGCCCATTCCATTAGAAATAATAATAATAGTAATAATAACAATAGCTTCGATTTTTTATGTTATCTAGCGTATCCCACCAGGGTTTGTCGGCTAGACATTCTTGGTCTTCTACTGGAAGTGGCGGATATGAAACCGTCTTATGGGGGTTGCTTCATCTCGATGAGATGACGGGATGATGATGATGATGTGTTGCTAGTAGAAGTCTTAAACTTAACTTAAGCCTAATTAACCAGACCATGGCAATCATAGAAACAATTCCCTTTCGAGAAAAATACCTATGGTACCTCCGAGAATCTAAACCGGGACCTTTACAATAGTATCTACGAAAGCTGACCACTAGAGCTGGAGGCCAGCCTTCGACACACTGTATGTCCTCCACAAGTAAATCTCTGAGTGCACCACTGGAAAGATCATTTGCAATTACTCTTAGTTTTCAGTGACGGAGATTACATCCGTGTAGAAATGTAAACGGTACGCGATGAACTCCATTTGTGTCCTATAACGTAGATATATTGTGGTTTGAATCCCAGTTGGGCAGGTCCATATTTAAAATCTAGTCTTGGAGGCCAACCAATCTCCCAGTTTAATAATAACAAGCAGTTCAGCCCAGAATCTCGATTTATATATATATATGTTCCGTAGTTTCCACGAGGTGTGATATATGGTCTCTTGCGAGTATTTCGGAGCTAACCATTAGAACGGCCTTAAGGTGTTAGTTTAGGGAACGGGATAAAAGGCCAGTGTTTTTTTGCAGATTTTATAGCAACACTTTTTTGGCCGAAATAAATAAAATATCACTCCAGTATAAACAAAAAGTTTAATTTTCTTCGCATGGTTAAATAAAGAGTTGATGAATATCTGTAATAAGCATATGTGAGAAACTTTTTAAATGAAGAAAAAAAGGATCATTGAATTCCAGGACACCCTTATTCAGCAACTTTTGAGGCAAACATGAGAAAAAAAAATTAAACTACATGTTTCTACTGGAAAAATATTTGATTTTTGATTACCAAAAAAATATTTTATATAAAAACTGTAAAAACACTGCCCTTTTCTTGCTTCCCCTTTAATCACCCTTTTTTGCGAGGCTGGTTCAACCCTGCGACTGGTCAACACACCAAACTTGGGGATCATCCATAAACCATGTAACACTTTTTCCTTACTTTTTTTTTTACCCTCCCTCCTCCCATGTAACACCATGTAGACATTAGAGCTTTCTCCTGCCCCCCTCTCAAAAGCGTTACGTGGTTAATGGATGGCCACTTGATATGTTAAACTCTTTATTCGCGCTCTATAATTCTGTCTCTGGTAAATTCCTTTCCACACTCTATTTCATTATTAATTCATACTCTTAAACCCTTGGGTGTTAATCTTTTATGCAAGGGTTTAACTGAATTAGTAGCCGCTTCAGCGTGAGCGTGGACTGACTGAACATCAAGTTCGTCCAGTCTTGTTTGTTGGTAGCTGGGAGGACGGGGCTCAAATACTGGTCGGGTGTACTGGAGATGTTTTATCCCTCAATAAATTCCCAATCTCCCCTTCACGCTTACTTCTGAAATTCTACCTTCCTCATTTTATATCCAAAAGTGTAAATATGCTGATATCCTGGACGGGTAGTAAGATGCAAAGTACGTAGGACAAGAAATACTGAATAAATGAACATTTAAAATACATTAAAAATAATAACTTAAAATGTTTAGGAAAAAAAAAAAAAAAAGCGCAAGAATTAGCAAAGGGAAACCACTTAAAAAAAATAAAAATACATAAAATATTTCTGCGGGTGATTATTTCGATTATTATCTTTTGGTTATTTCTTCCGGGTGGTCTAAGACATGAGTCGGCAACCTTTTTTGATACCACGGGCTGTATGTGGTTAAAAAAATATTTTTTGGACGATTTTGAAGAAAAAAGTGTCTACTTTATACTTCTCATATAGTAATTAGTTATTAGCTTATTTTTTGAGCTCAATTGTTTAGTTTCTAAATCTTTTGCGGGCCAGATAAAATCAGTTGGCGGACCGGATCCAGCCCGCAGGCCGTAGGTTATACCAACTGCTGGTCAAAGGCATCCACTATCACAATATAATATACTACCGATGACGGGGAGATCGGGGTTCAAATCCCTGTTGGGTGTACTGAGGGTGGTTGTCCCTAAATGGTTCCTCTCGCTCTCCCTCCACTCAAAACCTGGTACACTTTATCAAAATTTAACCTTCCTCATCCCTAACATATTAATGTAATTAGTAAATATGCGTATCATCTGAATGAGTAGTCAAACGTGATTCTAAAAAAAAAGTCTTATAATACAGTGGGAAAAGTTTAGAAAAACCCCAAACCAATGAATATTTACAAGCTTGTTAGCGGGATAATCACTGGGCAGGGAGTATGAGTGACGTTTATCAAATTTTTCAGTTTCTGATAAAATCTAATTGATGGACATTTATAAAACAACAAGCATGTAGCTCACTTCGGTGGCAGTATGGTTTAAGATGCTACTATCGTAATAAACTATACGGCCAATGACCGGAAAATCGGGGTTCGATCCCAGTCGGGTGTAATGAGGGTGTTTTTTCCTAAATAGTTTTCCATAATCCCTTCGCGCAAATGAGAGTAAACTTCTTCTAAATTAAATCCTCCCAATCCCTAACACAGTGTAATTAGTACATAGGCTTATAACCCGAACGGGTAGTAAGACATGGAGCTAAAAAACCAAGCATGTATGCGAGTTTCATAAGGGAATGGGAAGTTGGGAGGTCTCAGTGCAAGTTTCCTCCATAGAGCGCAGCACAATAGGATAAGGGAGTATATTATACACCCCTTGGGAAAGTTGGTACTCATAAAGTAGATCTTCCTCACTGACAAACGTCTGGAATGGGGAAAACTAAACATTGCCAAGGTAAACAACATTGTTCATAAAGTAGATTAGAGATAATACAGCAGTGTACTACTACTATAAGCAGAGCTATCAAACCTTTAGGAACAAGACTATGAGGATCAAGATCCAATTTCACAGAAAATTAACTGGGAAATTAGATCAAAGATTACACACGAATCATATATCACATCAAAGTGCTGTTTTCTGCATACTTCAATTGATAGCAGCGAACTTTGGATCAGTGAAATAGGTCTTTCATTTTAAGATAATTATTTTCAATTTTTTTTATAGTTAAGGTAAAACGGATTCATTGGTCCTACTATAATTATATAAAAAGTAAATACAGATGAGCCAATATTCTCCAAAGTTCCACTGTATTTACTTTACAGCTTTCAAAATTGAAACCAAAGTATTGTAACTACACCAAAGTGTAAATAATGTTTAATCTAAATGTCAGATAATATTCTTCCTACACGGTTAGACTATAGTTCTTCTTAAGGTGCGTTTAGACCAAGCGAGCGAATGCTCATTCCCTCCCCCACTTTGCCTAAATTCGCTTGCTGTAAACGTAGAGAGCATTATTTCGGTGCTCGATTATCTTCGCCCAAATGGTTTAGAATGCTCGAAAGTGGCCCACACACGTGGCGTGCAACCCATCACAACAATGCACGCCATGTGAGGCGCACGGCAGGCGAAGGAAGAGAGCCCACAAACATGAACAGCAGTCATTGATTTTGGTGGCGTGCTTGGTACCGTCCTCAAGTTTTACAGTTTTAGTTATATAATCTGTGCGTTTTGTTAAAAAATAAAAAAATTAATAACAAGTAAAAAATATATTGGAACAAAAACAATTGTTATCTGTGCTACAGTGGACCTCAATGAATGTATGTCGGCAAAACGTTTACGGGCAAAAATTCAGTCGATTCACCCATGACATTTAACTCTACTTGAATAACAAGCAACTATAACTACTTACAACAAATTATACACGGCACTTGACGAAATATTAACAAAATTGTCCTGGGAAAACTTGACTTTTAACCACGAACATGCATTCAATCTGGCAGTGAGCTTACTTCACACGAGCACGATTACCAACCTTTCAATACACGCCGTGCAAAAATATCAAGATCCTCCTGATCAGCGTCATGCCGTGTCCCACACAACGTACAATTCACGTTACTGTGGATTCACACTTTCACCGAAAAACTAGCGCAGAGCAAAAACGTGGTCACGTGACACGCTCTAAGCCAATCACAAGATTTTCGCTTAATCGGCGCGAGCTGTTCTGCTGAAGTTCAACTATTCTCTATTTTGTTCGCCCTGCTCGAGATTTTAGATACAGGAGAACCAATCAAATCTCAGAACCAACCATCTCAAATTAGTGCGCATGCGCATTTGTGACCGCATGCGCTCTATAGCCAGAAGCTAGAAGACAGCTACGTTGGCCGTTGTGAGGAGATTTGAAATAACCCGTTAATGTAAAGCGTGTTTATTGACGTATTGGATTGTGCCACGACACAGCGTCATAATTTGAAAACATCCATCGGGAAAATGATCTAAAATATATGTTTATCCACTAGAAAATAAAATATGTTGATAATCAGCTGTTTTAAAGCGTTTAAATGCATCATGGGTCAACTTAAACTGTGTGGATTACTGCGCAGATTCTGCTTTCTATTTTTCGGCGAGCGTGTGAATAAAGCTTTACTCAACACACGCGGATATAATTCTACCATGCACCGCACGTTCATGTGTTTCTGACTTGCAGGTCACGTAAGTGTATGAGCCGCTTGTTAATGCTCGCTCGGCTGGTCTCTGAACGACGAAAGGTACACGAGAACAGTTGCGTGGAGCATTCCTTCGAGCTCGGACACATTCGCTCGACTGAGCGGTTTTATCAAAGGACTCCTTCGTTCGGTGCCAGTACCTACAGGTTTGCCTACCTGCTAGGGAATAGTTTCGGGCGGAGATCAAATATGGATTGGAATAATGATTTGTGCATATGCTACGGGTAAAGTTCGAAACTGGATAAAGTCGATATTATCCACATAATGTTGAACTTATCCAAAACACAAGGATGATGTTAAATGAGAGGTGATTAAATAATGTTTTTCGAAGTTTATCTGATTAATATTGACATTATCCACCCGCACTTGAATAATGTCAAATTTTTAGGGTTGACTAGGCTAAGTTATATTAGGTGATTTCAGGCTATGTTTGTTTAGTTTAGGTTAGTGGAAACGAAAGCATCAAACTGAGGCATTTAGAATGTTTGTTAAGTTTAGGTTAGTGGAAACGAAAGCATCAAACTGAGGCATTTAGAATGTTTGTTAAGTTTAGGTTAGTGGAAACGAAAGCATCAAAATGAGGCATTTAGAATGTTTGTTAAGTTTAGGTTAGTGGAAACGAAAGCATCAAACTGAGGCATTTAGAATGTTTGTTTAGTTTAGGTTAGTGGAAACGAAAGCATCAAACTGAGGCATTTAGAATGTTTGTTTAGTTTAGGTTAGTGGAAACGAAAGCATCAAACTGAGGCATTTAGAATATTTGTTTAGTTTAGGTTAGTGGAAACGAAAGCATCAAACTGAGGCATTTAGAATGTTTGCTAAGTTTAGGTTAGTGGAAACGAAAGTATCAAAATGAGGCATTTAGAATGTTTGTTTAGTTTAGGTTAGTGGAAACGAAAGCATCAAACTGAGGCATTTAGAATGTTTGTTTGTTTAGTTTAGGTTAGTGGAAAAGAAAGAACCAAAATGAGACATTTCGAATGTTAGTGCATTGCTATGATTCAATTTCATAGATAAAAATGACGTTCCAAAATATAATCTGTATTCACACGTGCTTAGTTTTACAGATAGTAATCAACGTTATACAAGTCCTGCTGGCTAATGTCAAGATTATCCAGATAAGGTCGAAAATGAGATAAATTACTTTCTATTTCTGATCCTATCCACTGCACTTGGGGTAATGTCAACATCTCCCGGCTAGTCTCAACATTATCCAGATTTCGCATACAAGTCATAAAACATAATAAAGCGTATGGATATCTTTGGGACCCTAATTGTGGAGAGTGCAGACATAATTCAATCTAAGAAGATGTCTGGCCTGAGAGCGGGAACATTTTAAATGTCGAGTATTGAGGTAAAGGAGAAAATATAATCACTTCTAGCACCTTATCGACGAGAACGGAAAAGAAAGCATGCTATCGAAAACTGGTAGTGGGTGGGTCAGATAGTAAGGCCTACATATAAATATAAATGGTATCCCCACACCACTATGATATTTTTACTGAACAAGTGTAGATCAAGAGGGAAGGAACGGGAACTCGGTATTCGCCTGCTAGCTCCAAGCCTGCGTTCACAACAAACACTCGCTCGTATATTCTCGCATTCGCTCTTCTACGACTAGCTCTTTTTATGTAAACGAGCTAGTAGCAGTTTGTTAGATAGTCGTTCACACTAAACGATCGCGAAAGAATGCTCTTGTTCTGTATTCTTGTTCGTTTGGTTTAAAGCCACCTTTAGGCTGCACTTCAAATGGCGATTAAGAAGTTCACCAAGAATACGCCCGGTGCATTATTAAAAAAGACTGAGTGTATCTAGTTTTAAGGGATGATATATCTCGATAATACAGTTTCATCAGCATACACGCTGTACTCACCTACTAAAGGCCTTTCTAAGACCTCTAAACCCACATGAGGGTGGTTTATGTATTCTGTCCTTCAGATTGTGTCTCATCATTTCACGGTGGGTTGAAATACGCCACAAACATTTTAAAAAAGGGCGGTGCGCGCACATCACAAGCATTTGCTAGCAGTGTGTAAGGAGGGAGTAAGAAAGGCACTAACCCCTCTTCCCTGCCTTCGGGATATCGTGACTAGAATGTGATCTCGAAAATGGAGGGGGGGCATTAAAGTTAGAATCTCGGCTCTTGGCACAACGTCTTGCTGTTGTTTTTCTGTACGTGTTCTGCGTTTTAATACTTATCCGGGCTATACGCATTTTAATTATGCTAATGGGGTATAGATGATGAAGGTAAGAGTTGAGAGGAAATATACCCACGTTTGCGTGGAGATAGAGTGAGAAAACATTTATGAAAAAATATCCTCAGAACACCCAGCCGGGATTCGAACTCCAACCTTCCCGTAACCGGTAAGCCAGATTAGATGAGTCTGGCACTCTGTACGCGTGCTCATCGACAGGGCGCTCATATAGTAGGCTCACTGCATAGGCAATCTATAAAATATCGTCAGAGTGTAAAAACAAATAAAAAATATTTCATGTGGTTTGATTTATTGAACGAGTTAAGCGAGTTCTCCGTTTTAATATAACTCCACCGATTTGTATTTTGTTTGTTTGGGGTGGATATGTCTCACGATAACTTTTGAACGCATTAGCTGATTTAATTCAAACTTGGCACCGTTGTTCCTTGTACCTTTATAGAGAACAAGTGCATTGGGGAAGAAAATCGAACTAAGGGTTGGGGAGAAATAAGCCCTTACGTGTTTAAAAACATGGCTTGCATTAATTATTACATGTATTTTACCTTCTAGGGCATTTCCTGATACCATATACGGCTGAAAATTGGTTTATAGGTGCAAACTAGTGTAATAACATTAAATAAAAATTTAAGTTTTTAATTCTTTTTTTGGATGGGGCGATGAGCAGGCCGGGGGGGGGGGGGTGGCAGATAACTGGGGGCCAAGCAAACGAAGTTAAGTTTGCTCAGGGCCCCGTGTCTGATAAGGAGAGTCCTGCTCTTCGATGCTGGTGTTTAGCGAAGTTATCTTAATGAGGTTGATGGAAAGAAGGAAGGAAGAATCTAGGGAAAACGTACCCATATTTGCGTGGATAAAGAAAGGGAAACCATTCAAAATAAAACACCTTGGTACAAAAGGTCAATATTTGAACAACAATCTACCCATTACTGGCAAACCAAGACTAGATTATTAGAATGATGTCTTTACACATGTGAGCACCAGTGTGGATCTCTAATAAAACACTCCCGGTGATTCCTTTTAGCGATATAAAAGAAAGGAGAGTCTATCTCAATTCTGGTGAAAACGGGAGAGCAATGAAAATGACAGAGGCCGAGAGAAATGTAACTTGACAGAGAATTGAAGAGAGGACGCTGTCCCTAGCAACCCTGAAAGAGGGGTAAGGGGGTTTATAAAACCGAAATACAGCACTAGATTACTTTTCCAACCTTCTTTCATGTATTTTCTGGGCAACTACTTTATTTATCCCTTCCTATATAAAGGTTTTTTGAATTTTATTTTTAAGATAATTTGATTAAGATAGTTCTGTCATCCTTTAAAGATCTTACTTCCCAAAAGATTACATAAGTTTCGAAGGTCATAAATTACAAATGGAGTTTAAAAAGCTCCAAAGTTATTTCAACTTAAACCTCATTTTAACAAAACTAAGTAAAATAAAGTATGCCAAGCTTAGTTTCACAAAGTTTTAGCACTTCAACATTTAATATTGTAATTTTTTTTAGATGCGTGCGCTGTTTTATTTATATCATAGTTAAAAACTGTCGTGTTTAATCTTTTTCTAAGATTTACTAAAACTATTCACGTAAGCACACTGCACAACAAGACGCACTGCACAGCCTTCACTCAGCCCGGATGACGCACCCACCACTTGGCCCGAATAATGTACTTCACAATCGTTACTCAGCCAGGGTGACATATTGACTGCATAACCGTCACTCGGATAGGATGACGTACTGGAAAGCTGTCAGTCTGCCCAGATGACGTACTGCACAGGCAACAGTCGGCTCAGAAGACGCACTGCACAGCCATCATAGTCCCGGATGACGTACTATACAATCGGCCCTCAGACAGGGTGACATACTGACTGCATGACCGTCACTCGGATCGGATGACACACTGCACAGCTGTTACTCAGCCCGGATGACGTACTGCACAGCCGTCACTCAGCCCAAATTACGTACTGCACAGGCATCACTCTGCTCAGAAGACGCATTGCACAGCCGTCATAGTCCCGGATGACGCACTGCACAGCTGTCACTCAGCCCGGATGACGTACTGCACAGGCATCAGTCCACTCAGAAGACGCATTGCACAGCCGTCATAGTCCCGGATGACGCACTGCACAGCTGTCACTCAGCCCGGATGACGTACTGCACAGGCATCAGTCCACTCAGAAGACGCATTGCACAGCCGTCATAGTCCCGGATGACACACTGCACAGCTGTCACTCAGCGCGGATGACGTAATGCACAGCCGTAACTAGGCCCATATGACGCACTGCACAGTGGTCACTCGGCCCGAATGACTTACTGCACAGTAATGCGCAGCCATTACTAGATCCAGCTGACAACTGAGCCCTATTTACAAGGACAAGTTCGCAAGAAAGAACCTTAGTAAAAAAAAAGTCAGCCCATCGTTATCGTGACAAGAGACCTGCCTGCTGGAAAGAGATAGTGGAAGAAAAACGACCATGCGAAACAAACGAAGGCAATTCTGTTAACCATTATCGTCCAACCGAGGTGCTAGCGTTAGGGATTCAAGGAGCTGCTTTCCTGGACGCCGCGCCCGCTAGACTAGACCTTGGTTTCCTTAAGAATGAACATTTGGAGCACAATTTAGCAAATACAAACATTTGTTTTTGCAGTCAACATCGATAACATTTTACTTTATAACAAGTGTTATTTTATAGGTAGTAATAATATTTATCACATATATACGTGAAAATAAATATAGTAACTTTTCTTAGCTTTCAGATATGTTTATTCGTAAGAAAATTGGGGTATACATAGTGTAGAATTTCGATATAAGAAACTTTTATAAAATAGAAACAAATTTTTTACGGCCAACAATGAGAAATTTTACTTTATTATTGGTGTTATTTTACGGGTATCAATAATATCTATCAAAATTGCCAGTTTCAGGTTACAATAAATGACATATGAATATGTGAAAGCAGATCTAGTAACTTTTCTACTTATTGGATAAGGAATGCCCTTCTTGTAAAAAAATGACTTTACTATAGTTTCACATTTAAAAAACACTATCTTGTAAACATAAATCAACTTATATCACCACTTGTGAGTTTTACGTCACCCCCCCCCTTTTTACTTTCTCTCTATCTTACAGGTAGAGAAAGTATGGTGATCGTCAAAAAAATCGAACTCGAGATTTTGATGAATTTTGACGTTTCATGACTTCCTGAACCCGAAAAAGTGGTTTTTGAATTTCCGTCTGTCTGTCTGTCTGTCTGTCTGTACCTCCAACTAGAGCCTAAACTATTTTACCGATTGAGCTGAAACTTGATATCTAGGGTTTTCATAGGGTTGCCCCGAGGGGTTTTTGGAATTGGATATCTACCCCTAAAATTAAGGGTAGTTTACTGAAGGGAAAAAAGAGAAAAAGTCGATTTTCTCAAAATCGGCTCTAACGATTTTGATTAAATTTCATTTATGAACATTAATAAATATTACAAACAAAATGGCTACTCTCAATATTTCGGCAAAATCGCTTTAAGGGCTCCGGTCTGATGCGTAAATTAACATTTTTTATAATAGCTCCGAAACTATTTGAGATATGAAATTACTTAGCATTACAAATATGTATATATATTTATAATACAAATATTTTATTCGAAACATATTTTTATAAAATCAATAATTTTCAATCTATACGCAATTATATACATATTTTTAGCTTTTTGGACATTAAAGCCTAAGTATTGCGATCGTAAAGAAAACTAACCTGAAATGTTGATGTATTTCGACGTCTCATGACCCCCCGAACCATAAAAAATAGTCTTTGCAATGCCGTCTGTCTGTGTGTCTATTAAAACTTAAAATTAAGGGTAGTTTACTGAAGGGCAAAAAGAGAAAAAGTCGATTTTCTCCAAATCGGCTCCAACGATTTTGATTAAATTTCATTTATGAACATTAATAAATATTACAAACAAAATGGCTACCCTCAATATTTCGGGAAAATGGCTATAAGGGCTCCGTTCTGATGCGTAAATTAACATTTTTTATAATATCTCCGAAACTATTTGAGATATGAAATTACTTAGCATTACAAATATGTATATATATTTATAATACAAATATTTTATTCGAAACATATTTTTATAAAATCAATAATTTTCAATCTATACGCAATTATATATATATTTTTAACTTTTTGGACATTAAAGCTTAAGTATTGCGATCGTAAAAAAAACTAACCTGAAATGTTGATGGATTTCAACGTCTCATGACCCCCCGAACCCTAAAAAATAGTCTTTGCAATGCCGTCTGTCTGTGTGTCTATTAAAACTTAAAATTAAGGGTAGTTTACTGAAGGGCAAAAAGAGAAAAAGTCGATTTTCTCAAAATCGGCTATAACGATTTTGATTAAATTTCATTTATAAACATTAATAAATATTACAAACAAAATGGCTACCCTCAATATCTCGGCAAAATGGCTTTAAGGGCTCCGGTCTGATGCGTCAATTAACATTTTTTATAATAGCTCCGAAACTATTTGAGATATGAAATTACTTAGCATTACAAATATGTATATATATTTATAATACAGATATTTTATCCGAAACATATTTTTATAAAATCAATAACTTTCAATCCATACGCAATTATATGAATTTTTTTAACTTTTTGGACATTAAAGTTTAAGTATTGCGACCGTAAAAAAAAAACTAACCTGAAAAGTTGATGGATGTCGACGTCTCATAACCCCCCGAACCCTAAAAAATAGTCTTTGCAATGCCGTCTGTCTGTGTGTCTATAAAAACTTAAAATTAAGTGTAGTTTACTGAAGGGCGAAAAGAGAAAAATTTTGTTTTCTCAAAATCTGCTCAAACGATTTTGATTAAAATTCGTATCTAGGCGTTGATTAAGATTATAAATAAACTGGCAATTTTCATTTTCCTATGAAAATGATTTTAGGGTACTTTACAGAAGCGTTAATTTCCGTATCTCCACAACTATTTGAGAAACTAAACAACTTATCATTGCAAAATTGTTGGACTATTAGAAATAAAAAACTTTTATTTGACATTTATTTTTATAAAAGCAACAGTTTCTGAGATATTTGCAAATATATTAATACAATTTTGTGAGCTTTAGTTGTAAACATATACTACTTAAGTCTTAACGCAATAATTCTCCAATGCCATAGAGTAATTAAATATAAGTATCTAAAAAAGTATGTTATTTTTCCTTAAAGCTCTTAGGAGAAATGTTTGCATAGCAATGATCTATCTCCATTTTAGACTCAATAGTCAATATTTACATTTTTTATGACTTGAAGATCTGCAACACCATATAAAATGTTAAAACTTTAACCAGAAATCGAAATTTTAATACGAAGTGTTGACCCTTGTGGAATACATTAAACTGTTTGAAATGCTCTTAGGTGGACAAAGATGCTCCTCTTTTCTCATTGATTATATTTCATTGTATATTATTTTATGCATGTTCTTATGTGGAGTGGTGATGATACAATGTACATTATTCCGTTCAGAAATCTTACGAGTTTATAGAAAGAGAGAGAAAGTCTGTGCGGTGCGTCGTACCATTTTTTTTTTTTTTGCTAGGTGAGCAAAGTAAGGCATTAATGAATTCAGAGGACCTCACCCGATCACCTCTTTTTTTTATTTTTCCCCGCAGCGTCATCATATACGCACCCCCACTACCCTCTTCACATCTCTGGGCACAAACCCATCACGACACATTCCCTGCTAGCATTATTCCGTGGACGACCGAGCTGTAAATGTGCGTCCTTGTCTGGGAAATAATATATGAACAGTGAAAAAATGCGTGTTCAGCATTTTTTTTACTAGGTTGAGACACAAGACTATTTTTTTTCTAATTTAATACAGAACCGTTAACATGTGCTTTTAGCTCTAGCCGGTGGCCCCGCAGTATTAGGAGTTATACTCGCAGGACTGCCGTAGGCAGGGTGCACTGAAGAAGGTAAAATTTATCATTGTTGGCCGTAAAAATGGTGTTTCTATTTTATAAAAGTTTCTTATATCGAATTTCTACTCTATGTATACCCCAATTTTCTTACGAATAAACATATCTGAAAGCTAAGAAAAGTTAATATATTTACTTTCACGTATATATGTGATAAATATTATTACTACCTATAAAATAACACTTATTATAAAGTAAAATGTTATCGATGTTGACTGCAAAAAAAAAGTGTTTGCTAAATTGTGCTCCAAATGTTCATTGTTATTTTCCCGACCTCTTTCCATGTTAGTGAGGGGTGCAAATCCTATAGTCGTATCTTCCCATAACGTTCCCATTTATTTATTTTTTTCACCACATTTCATTATCTGTTCGGTTAGCACGGCTATATATTAATTTCCACTGATGCAGTATGGAATAAGGTAGAATTTAGAAGAAAATCTTTCAGCATTTTAGTGGAGGGAGAGTGGGAAAATATTCAGGAAAAATCACCCCAGCACGCTCGGAATGTATTCGAAACCCAACCATCCCTTTAGGAGTAAACCGGACTACATTATTTACTATTTAGATAGTGTACCCACCAATGAGAGTGTGTAGCCTATATAAATACGAACCCTAATATGTCAGTGTTTTTTTAAGGCTTTGTCAGTACGGGCTATATTATGAGAACACCATGAGTTGATATCCATGCAGTGTAAGATTCCCATAGGGGAAAAAAATGCACTAGAAGACGGGGACAAGTTTCAGTAGGCGAGTAAGAGAGGCCAATAGCTAGTTCTAAAATTTATTTCCCTCTCCAAGTCTATATTGATGGTCTTGCGATTGGCCCAGACAGCTTCAGACGGGTCTTAACGCCACGAAAATACATATTCTTGATATTAAAACTATCTAAATATGTTGTGTCATAACATAATATTTTATTATAGAGTTTTTATAACGAGCCACATGGCTCTGTAACTCGCTTTTTAACTATGAAAAATAGTTTAGTAAGCTCTGTGGAATGAGTCGTAATTTTTGACAATTAATTATGCTTTTTTTTTTACGTTTTTAGAGTTGAACAAAAGAGTGAATGATAAAATACATACACATACACATACACATACTGTATACCCGTCAGACTTTTTTTTTTATTTCATTCATTTCTAGTAAATTACTTGGTTAGAACATTGAGTTAGGGGCTCATGGTTGCCTTTTAAGAAAATAGGAAAACTATAAACTTGAGTTTTAAGGACCAATAACACAAATAAAGTGTAAACTATTCGCGCAGTACACTAATTGCATGAAAACAAATAATTTTTTTTGTACCACGTTCTACCAAACATCTGAGATATCTGCCAAAATGTAGGTTAAAAAATAGAAGGTAACATTTGTCTAGCAAGACTAGGAGCAATACAAAGTTTATCTTGAAATTAAAATCTATTCTGTCCAGGAGCAAATAGTTAATGAGTGTTTATACACGTCAGCTGAAAAGAGGGAATGTTATCAGCAATTAAACATGAGACCTCACAAGTTAAACTGCTTATTGTATTCTCTTCTTTTCTATTTCGTACATTGGTGTCCAAGTGTGATAGTGCTTTGAGTGCCTAAGCGCGCCAAGTCAAGATGCAATCCGCTTCACAGAATAGCTTCGAATTCACCAAACAGGCGGCGTCATGAGCGAGGCACTCATTGCGAAACTAGCTCCTGAGACTTTGAGTGAACGCAAGCGGGCGTACAGTCATGCTAAGAGTATTTCGTGGTCGTCTATCTCAAGGGACTGAGAATATTACGTTTATTATAAACTAAATTTTAATACTAAACATGGTATAAATATGCCTTGAGCTGCCCTGATTTAAAAGCGTTGGTATTTATTGGTAAATAGTTGCATATTTTAGACCTTTTAATATTTAAATCATATTTTGAAGATTTATTAATTTACTTTTAATTACCATCAATCTAACGCGCCAGTCGTGTTGAGCCTGACCACCGAGGACGGGGAGATCGAGGTTCGAATCTCGGTCGGGTTAACTAGGGGTGGTTTTCCCTAAATGGTTTTCCACTCTCCCTCCACGCAAATGCGGGTTCACTTCCACTAAATTCAACCTTCCCAATTCCTAGTCCATTAGTGTAATTAGTACTTAGGCGTATAACCCGAACGGTTAGTAAGACGCGGTGCTAAAATTAAATTAAATTAAAATTAAAAATTACCATCAAAACAGATTTCGTTATTTTACAAAATATAATAATAATAATAATAATAATAATAATAATAATAATATAATAATAATAATAATAAAAATAATAATAGCTAAAAAAATATTATTTGCGAATAATACTGAAAAAAGTTTATATCTAAACTATTTATTCAAAAATTTTAGTCAAATTTGGTCAACGTAGGGTGTATTTTAATAAACAATGATAATTGTTTTTTTTAAACATATATTAATTGTCAAGGGCAATTTTCAACCTTTTAGAGCGCATTGTTGATGTTTTTATAAATAGCATTAACATCCAAGACATACTAAAACTACTTAGCGCTGAAGTTAAATAATTATAAATTATATCCACTATTTAGCATAGTCAAATTTATGTTTATTTTATAAAAATGAGATCCCCGTATTTTTCAACGTAGCAACAATATTTTGTTTTTGTCATTAAACTGTAATGTGTCATTATGAATAAATATCTACGTCCAAAACTGAAGGAGACAAGTAGTCTCACCCCATCACTATACACAATTGACTGATTTTGACTCACATATTCACCATGAATTCAAATAATTTCAAATACCATCGATCAATCAAATCAGAAACCAATAAGCTCGGTGAGGAATAATTCAACTTTAAATGACCTCTCATGATTTGTGAACCTTTTTTTTTGTTAGGTAAGGAAAAAGGTGAAGCGTTATTTTGACATGATTATTTTAAAACACAGAGTTGTATAAGTACACCACTTAAAAAGTAAAGTGATCTAATAGAATAATATAAAGTGATAAATACTAAATTTAAACACATAATTAAATACTAAATTGCATTATACTACATGATTTACAAACAGGTTTGAAAGACAATGCTTTAAAGCTCGATGTAAGCTGCGATATAGTATTTAGTTAGTATGGGTATGAAGGAAACGCGAAAAAAGGTGTTTTTGCACTTTTTTTATATAGTAAAACTTTTTTGTCAAAATAAATCAAATATTGCTTCTATACAAACATAGAGTTTAATTTTTTTCGCATGGTGATATCAACAGCTGTTGTTGAATAACTGTCAAGTATGTCCTGTAATTTAGTGACAACTTTTTCTATCTGGGCCACATTTTACTAACCGTCCAGGGCTTTTAAGCATTTTAACTACGCTCATGTGATTTAATGAGGAAGTTAGAATTATATAAAGATATTTACTTGAATTTTTGCGAAAGTTAAGTGGAAAAATAATTTAATAAAAAACACCCTGAGTATATATCGCCTAGTTTAGAACCCCGACCTCCCCGTCCCTGGTGATCCAGACTAGATGAGTCTGACATTTTTGTCCACGTATTCACAAATGTGTATCTGTATGATAAATACTCTTATGAGGTCTATGATTAAGAATAAATGTGTATCGCTGACCGAAAAATGAGACTGAAGTCTCCGGTGAGAAAGGTTTATTGGCCAAATGGCAGTGGTTCCAATATTTTGTTTACGTGTGGTATTAATATCGTATGCCTGTTTGGCCCCTTTGGCCGGCGCTGTGCTTGTATTGGCTGGGAACCCTTGAAAATTACATAACGCTAGAGAAAATGCGAAAAGTTTGGGATAATTTTTGAACGTTTGAATTTCTTACAGGTAACTTTACATCTGCACTCTAAATGGAGTTCCTAATTGTTATTTTGTATCCACTGTGTCTTACTACCCACCCAGGCTATTCCCATTTTTTTTATCAAACTGAAGAGATAAGGATGAATAAGGTAAAATTTTAAGAAAATATGGCCACATTTGCGTACAGGAACAATGGAGAACTTTTAAATAAAAGTTTAAACCTCTTCAAACACCCAGCCAAGATTTGAACTTCGACCTCCCCATTACAACTAAACTAGACTAGCTTGACTCCTTAGTTCGCGTGACCACTGAGGCGGGTTGTGCAACCGTTGATGTAACACAAGTTAAAACTCAGATAAAGGTCCATAAAATGGAGAATGAGTTCAGGTAAAATCTCGTATGGGTGTTGCATGGTCCAAGGCGTTAGTCTCATCTTAACTGGTTTGAAGGTGACTGAGAGGTGAAGGATATAATCCCGGTTGGGTACTGAGGGTGATTTTTACTAAATAGTTTTCCACTCTCCCTCCACAAAAATGTTGTTACTTACTCTATGGCATTAGGAACTATAAAGTTAATTGTCGCACTTACAAAAGTACACCACAGAGCCCTATCTTGAGCTAGCTATATCCAGTTCACCTCAATACACCTATCCCTATCTTGAGCGAATTATATTCAGTCCACATCATTACACCCTATCCCTATCTTGAGCTAGTTATATCCAGTTCACCTCATTACACACTATTAATATCTTGAGCGAATTCTATTCAATCCACCTCATTACACCCTATCCCTATCTAGAGCGAATTCTATCCAGTCCACCTCATTACACCCTATCTTATCTTGAGCTCGCCATATCCAGTCCACCTCAATACACCCTATCCCTATCCTGAGCGAATTCTATCCAGTCCACCTCATTACAACCTATTCCTATCTTGAGCGAATTCTATCCAGTCCACCTCATTACACCCTATCCCTATATTGAGCTAGGTATGGACCAGTTCACCTCATTACACACTATTACTATCTTGAGTTAGTTCTATCAAGTCCACCTCATTACACCCTATCTCTATCTTGAGCTAGTTCCATCCAGTCCACCTCATTACACCCTCTCTCTTTCAGGTCCATTCTAATGCTATCCTCCCATCTGCGTCTGTGTCTTCCCAATGGTCTCTTCCCATTAGGTTTACCAGTCAATACCCTGAACACGGTTCTTGAACATCCCAGCTGCATGTTCTGTCCACCGTAATCTACGAGACTTGATTATCCTAACAATGTCTTGTGATAAGTACAGGGTATATAGCTCATCATTATGTAACCTCCTTAATTCCCCAATAGCCTCATCCCTTTTTTGACCAAATATCTTCCAAGTGCTGTTACATTTTTTTCCTAAATTTTATTTCCTTATTTCTACTCCATTTAGTGTAAATATGCGTCTAATCCGAACGGATAGTTAGACGCTGTTTTAAAAAATAAACAAAATCCTTTGTTCAGAAATAACACGCGATTAACATTTTTACCACGCTTTATTTTTTATGCTTGACTCTTTTTTTTTAGCGGCAGCCCAAGTAATACTCTTAAACATTCTTTGACTACAGTGTATCAAGCGAACCGTGAATGTTATTAAGAATTTGAAATTACGCTTATCTACAATTTAGAGTAAAATTGGAAACGTGCTCTCAAGACGCGTTATTTAAGAAATCAGCCCATAAAATTTGTATTCACATGAATCAGTGTTCTGTTATAGAATGGCATGAACGATGACTACAACGGAAAGTAACGCGTTATGCCAGGGGTGGGAACTTATTGGCACTTGAAGGCCGCATGTCACTTCACGGTATAAGGCCGTACACTTCATGTACAGTCCATATACTCAGAACGGTAGCAGTCTCTCCTTGACACATTACACTATGGCCCTATTTATAAGTTATACCATAGATGAATATTGCAAGGTAAGCTTGCTACCTCCATTTACCTTTAGTTTTAACAGTCTTACCTTGACTTCCATTCATAGTCAACAAAGTGTACAACGACCAACTGCAATGAATAAACGTTTACCAACTAAGATGACTGAAGGGTGACCAACTGTGATGACTTTACGATGACCAACTGTGATAATTGTACGATGACGAACTGTGATTATTGTACGATGACCAACTGTGATGACCGTACGATGACCAACTGTAATGACTATACGATTACCAACTGTGATGACTGTACGATAACCAACTGTGATAATTGTACAATGACCAACTGTAATGACTGAACGATGACCAAATGTGATGACCGTACGATGACCAACTGTAATGACTATACGATGACCAACTGTGATGACTATACGATGACCAACTGTGATGACTGTACGATGACCAACTGTGATGACTGTACGATGACCAACTGTGATGATTGTACGATGACCAACTGTGATGATTGTACGATGACCAACTGTGATGACTGTACGATGACCAACTGTAATGACTATACGATTACCAACTGTGATGACTGTACGATAACCAACTGTGATAATTGTACAATGACCAACTGTAATGACTGAACGATGACCAAATGTGATGACCGTACGATGACCAACTGTAATGACTGTACGATTAGCAACTGCAATGATTGTACGATGACAAACTGTAATGACTGAACGATGACCAACTGTGATGACCGTACGATGACCAACTGTAATGACTGTACGATGACCAACTGTAATGACTGTACGATGACCAACTGGGATGACTGTACGATGACCAAATGCAACGAATTAACGATTGCCGATTATAATTAGTAAATAAAATAACGGCCGATAGTAATGACTAAACGAAGATCGATTGTAATGACTGAACCATGACCTACTGTAAAGACTAAACTATGACCGACTGTTATTACTAGAAGATGACCTACTGCACTGTAATGACTGAAACATGACCGACTGTAATGAACGATCTTGGTTTAGCCGACATCTGGCACTTTTCCACCATTTCTTGTTGTTTTTTTATCCGGACGAGGGAAAAAAAAAAGCACACCCAATCTTTTTCTCTTGGCTTCCTCCTCTCTTGAGGTAATGTTTCGCAGAGCGTCGAAGCTGAACGAAACGAAATTATTGTACCGTATCTTCTTTAGCGACGTTAACGATAAAACTGTCCAAATTAATTCTGGGCGAGATGAACACAGAGGTGTTTCTAAACTAAACCCTGCGTGGAGGTGTATCAAATCAATATCGTTCCCTTACACAAAAATATTCGTTTGTGAATTTGATTTCCGTTTGTATGTTTTTGATAATCTCGATAACCAATGAACAATTTACACAGAATGTTACTTATTTGTTACTAATATTCTCAGGGCGGATAAAGGATATATATTTTCCCTGTCTAAACCAATAAAATTAATAGGTTTTCAAATATTCTGTCTTGAGCCAGACGAACAGCGGTTATTCTATTTGGATTTTAATGAATACTATATTCAATGTAATGGTGATTTGTTTTCCGCTTACTTACTCGACCAATCTAATTCAAATCCAGACAGTAACTATTACAGCATATAATAAATCTTAAATCCAAAGAGAAATTATAGTTTTGTTGTTTGTTTGTATTTACATTAGTATTTTTCTTAAACATTTTGTTTTGACGAGATATATTATTTTACAATTAGTATAAGAAAGAGTAAAGTGAATATATTTTGTTTAATAGCATATTGCCATCAATTTCTCTACATTAGGTATTAAAATTATTAATACAAAAGAAAGAACTTATGTAATGAGGTAATTTAATATGTTTAACTTAGATTATGTGAACTAATAATATATACATAGATTTTTATATAATTTGTATACATAAAGATTTGAAAATGGATTTGTTTGAATTATAATTAAAAGTAGAACAAAAAATTAGCCATATAAGATTTGTATGAAACATTAAAATTGATGAACAAAATTAAATGATTTAAAAGAAATATTTAAAAAGTTTCTTTTGACCCATTAGAGTGATATTAAATGTGTATAGACCGGAACTGTAGTAGGAAACATGTAAATAAAATATTTCTGGTTGTTTATTTGTTTATTTAATACGAAAAATATCTAATTGCTAAAATTGATGTTTGACTTGAATGGAATTCAATACTAACTGGTAGAACAAATGATGCTTTTTTTTCTCTCACGCATATGGTTTTCTATCGTCGTCTCCCGCAAAATTCAGTGGACTTTTTTTTTTTTTTTTTCAAAATTTGCCCTTCTACTTCTCTTCTCTTGGTTTATCTCGCTGGTTATTGTTTCCAGCATTAGAGCATTCTATAAAAAAAAATCTCGGACATGGGCATGCCCTCTTTACAAAACACGACGTGAAGTGAATGAAGAGGCCGCGTTAAATCATCCGAACAGCAGGGAGAGGAGGATATCGTCAATCTCTCACCGAACAGTGCACTTCCGGCGAGTTGCGCCTCATTTGCTTCCCTTCACGCTCTCACGCACACGCATGCGCGTGAGAACTCTTGCGGTTCTCGCATGTTCGTGAGTCCTGTGACGTCTTTCCCACGAGTATTCCTGTGAACACGATCTACCGGATCCAACAACAGCGCATTATGAAGGGAGAAACTTAATGTTATAAAATAGACGCATCGCAGGTGTTTAGAAATCCCGCATTATTTAAGAAGTTGTTTGATATTTTTAAATATAGTTTCCACCAAATTGTAGGCGAAAGATACCAACAGGTGTAACAGTTAAAAAGTTTAAATGTCAAGGTTTCTTTTAATTTCAAAGACGCTTTACCCAAAAAAAAAAGTGTGTGAAAGAAACTAATTAAGCATTGTTTTAGGAGTGAAGCTTCACAACCTCCACTTTCACAAGACATCTCGCAGTTAAGAGACGTCTCCAAACGACTGATTCGTAGTTTGGGAAATATTGTCATAAGCTTCGTATACAAAAGAATAAAGCTCTCGCAGAACGTCGAGCAATTTTTATTCGATTTCATTTATTTAGCCCAAACGATACATCATCGTCTACATTATGTGTTTTTTGAGGACTATAGTTATAAATTTAAAGTAATGATTCTTAAGATTTAAAGATAATGTTTGACACTTGAAATTAGTATACTAAATTAAGAGTTCCGGGTTCAATTTCCGGCATAGGCTAAAAAAATTATAATTAGAAACAACTAGTTTTCCTGACAAATTTTGGTTGGAAATGAGCCGCCGGTGGTGAAACGGTTCGTTAAATTAGGGTTCACATTCATAGGACTGTGCGCCAACTGTTTCGTGCTAGAAACAATCTCGAAAAATTTCATTCCCATAGTTGTGATTTACCTTTTAAGATCGTTATTTGATTCACCCTCACAGACCTGTGGGCCGACCGTGCTGCTACCATGTTCTGAATGCTAACACTACATGGCCGGCGGGCGCACATACATAGAGCCTTTCGTCCACGGAGATACTCAACTGTGATTGGACTGGTTGGTGATTGAAGTCACTAACTGATCAGTAGCTGGTTGTTGGTGATATTTCACACACGGTGCTACGCAAAAGGGACGGAATTTCAATCAGTTTCGTACAATCTAGCTGCAAGAATCTTCTTCGGTCTTCTATTTATTAATATAATGTTTAGTGACTCGAATGCCGGGAGGATTTAGTTCTCTATTATTATCATTACAGATATAAGAGACGCAAATAAATAAGATTTTGGATTCATCCAAACAATGAAAAGAATATAAACTGCAGACTATTAATTTCATTTTCATTTATTATAGCGCTGGTCAACAGTCGTGAGACCTATGACAGGCCAGCACTGAAAAGTACACAAGTAACTTATAAGCACGTATAATAATACAATTAAATAACCGATAGTAGCTAAATAATGATTTATACTGATGAATAATTACAAAAATAGGACATAATTATTAATGATAGATGATAAAAATTATAGATAAATAACTTGAGAGTAGTAAAAGAATAAGTTAATAATAAAGATAATAATAATAATCGACTTTTCGCCACGACAAAGGGACTGTGACAAACTGATATAAAATTTAAAGCGTTTTACAGAATGTCGAAAGAAATCCACCTTAAATAGTACGTTTAGATGTTCAATAATTGATCATTCATGAGTGAGTTTATAAGTAAAGTAGCCCGGCGACTATCATGTTGAGTTTCCAGTGACTAATCACGGATGCGTCGTAAACCGGTTAGCAAACAGTAGCCCCGTGAGCGGACCGCTATTGAAATACATTAGCGATGATGCTCAAGCTACTGGTTGGTAATTTAGGTTTTATTCGCGTCACTTTTGAATCTTATATGTGTAGTTCTGTGGTCGAATGGCCTTAGTGTGAATCTATCTTTAGCGTGCATAGTACGGACATCGGTGGTCACATGACATTACTTTCGAATTAAACCGGATTTACAGTGACAGGGACATCGGGGTATGAATTCCGGTCTGGTGCATTGAGAGAAATTTTCCTAAATGGTTTTCCATTCTCCTTCCATACATCTCTTCTAAAATTATTACCTTCGTCAACGCAACTCCACTAGCGTTAATAAATATACGGATAACCCGAATAAGACACAGTTACTACTCCTCTCACTTCCTTTTTTCTCCTCCCTCATTACCCGCCTCTGTGGCGTAGTTGGCAAACGCGCTAGTCGTGTTGTGCCCGACTGCCGAGGACGGGGAGATCGAGGTTCGAATCTCGGTCGGGTGAACTGGGGGTGGTTTTTCCTAAATGGTTTTCCACTCTCCCTCCACGCAAATGCGGGTTCACTTTCTAAATTCAACCTTCCCAATTCCTAATCCATTAGCGTAATTAGTACTTAAGCGTATAACCCGAACGGGTAGTAAGACGCGGTGCTAAATAATAATAATAATAATCCTCCCTCAAAAGTGCCAAGTTGACGAAAATGGGAAAATCTTTGCTTATAAGAACACCACAGTTTCAAACAAAAGACATTCTACTAACGTCGGGCGCAATAAGCTTCGTGTTAATTTCCCTAGAAAATTGAATCAACTTGCCTTCTGAACCAAGATGAAGGGAATGCGTGCTGAGCAAGGCGCGGGGAGGTTAAGATTACTCTCACATTACCGATTCGGTAGGGAATTAAGGGCGGTTTCATGTTCGTCAGGCTCGCAGACGCAGTTGCAAAGTCTCAGAATAATCACTTCGGAGAGACGCTAGAGCCATATTTAGTTAGCTATATTTAAATTAGCATTTTAAGCCGATGGTGTCACAGAACTATTAAAACGGTGGTGTCACAATTATTCGGTTCAGAAAGTAGACTAGAAACCTTTTATTTAACTAAGCCCATCACTCTAGCTGCCTAACATATTCTGACAGGGCTTCTGGCATTATCGAAGACGTAAAGATATTGTGTAGCAGGCGAAGAATAACAATCTTCTGAGAAGCTTTGGTTGATGTCCCAGAAGGGCTTAAAATATAATAGACTTCATCACGTGATTTAGATATTTCAAGCATTATGCATTGTTCGTTTCAAATACTGGTGTGGGCCAGCCCACCCCCACCTGAGCAGCACTAGCAGGCAATTTTAATTATTTATCGCCATTGTTGGTTTTATGAAATAAATAAATCTAACTATGCATTTGTTTGGAATGGTGTAAGCTATAATTTTATATATATATATATATAATCATAAGGGTCCAATTTAAAGAAAATACTGTGAATAAAGTTTAAAAAAAAATTGTACTCGAAACTTTGAACACAATTTAATGGTATTAGCGTAATACTTTTTGTCCAAACGAGCTTATATGTGCAGTTTGAGCTTTGAGCTATGAGTTTCCCCAACATCCTGTATATAAGAATAGGGAAGGTTGAATTTAAAGTGAAAATATTCACATTACCGTGGAAGTAAAGATTGTAAAAACATTTAGGAAAAAATACCACAATAAACCAGTCTGGTATTCGAACTTCAACCCTCACCGACACCAAGGAAACCAGATCAATGCGGGTAAGTTCTAAATAGAAATCAAATCGTGAGAGTAGAGAAGGCTCAAATGAATACAACAGATGAGTTGTTTACAAATCTTTTGTGCGCCATAAAAACAAATTAACTCGCCCCCCAAAAAAAGACAAACAATGTAGAATGAGCTATTCGTTTATTTCAGCGTCTTCTATGCATGATTTATGAGGCACTCTCTTTGCAAAGAACATCTGCATTGAATTACTAAGATGTAATTTACATAAAAACTTTACGTCAAAAATGTTTATATAGTACAATTCTATTTTTCAAATTGAGATTGACATCAGCATAATTAGTTTACTATTCTGTGCGGTCTTTTTTTACAAGCTGTTGAGTTACACAAAACATAATTAAGCAGTGTGAAAGCACAGTTATTTTTGTTAAGTTGAGCTACTACGTCAGATAAGTTTTGTTTAGACCAGGGGTCGTAAACGTGCCTCTTTAATTAAATGCAGTCCCTTAGATTTATAAATATTGTTTGCTTACAACAACTTCAATCACTCGATATCTTCTGCGAAAGCAAAGAACCGCATGAATTAATGATCCACGATTGTGTGCAGTTTCGTGCATCGAAGACACACATGTGATACTGTAGCACTCTTACTTTTTGTTGTTTGTGCGTGGTGGCGCCGCGACAGCTGTACCACGTACCCCGGGGCAGTTTCTCGGTGAGTACCCAAGATACGACCCCACCGCCCTCCCTCAAGAGTAGGAGTGATCGGGATCAGGTCCGATACCCAGGGAGGCGAGAATTAACTCCTCCTACCCTACCAGTCACTCACTGGTTGGACCGCCACCGGGGACTCGTGCCTTCCACATATCCAGAGTGGTAACCGGAACTTCGTCCTGCTCACTGGCCCAACCTTGCGGTCTTCCCGCTTTCCCTTGGGTGAGGGAGTGAGATACGCCCACTGCGCGTGGAGACGTAAGATCTCCACTACTAGTGCGTACTTGTAAAGGCGCCCATGATCTAGCACAAGCACTCAAAACGGCTCACCGCATGCCCGTACGGGGCCCGGTTCCTAAATCCCAGAACCCCTCAGGTCTGCACACGCCAGTGAGCGATTAAACCCCTACACCACAGAATCCAACCCAACCAGCCCAGCCCTGAGTAATATTTATAGCGGAAGTAGTCAAATAGGAGCTATAAGTCCGCGACACACCAACACCCTTGTAAGCACCGACCTCTGGCACCGTAGAAGTTAGGGGTGTGGGTGGAGAGGGGAGGTGGTGAGATAGAAGGGAGAGTGTTTTGGCAAGGGGAGTGGGGTGCGGAAGGAAGAGACGCCCTGAAAGGGTTAATTCGTGTTAGTTCACTGTTTGGTGCGATGATAATCCGTAGCGCAACCTCCTTGGGGGGTGAAGTAAAGGTGCAGGTCCATTGTCGATTAATGACATGTAAAGGATTCCTCAAAGGTCTTTTCGGCAACATTTTAAAACTCTTTCAGATCAATCATACGAATTAAGTGCGGAAAGTAACGGGAAGCTATCGCACTTTCAGAATTTCTCTATAACACGCGCTTCTCTCCCAGATGGTGTGGACGGGCGATACTAATCATCCGACGGGGCTTACTGCGTGCGCTGCTCCTGATGTATGTGAAACACATCAGGCCCATCCTTCAGTTTGTAGGCTCACTAATAATATAGGTCCACATGCTTTGAAATGAACATAAACAATACGCTTAGATTGAGCGTTGTCTTATAAGATAGCAAAATGAGGAAAAAAGAGTAACACAAATATAGATTTAAAAAAAAATTTGAGTCACATATGATACAAACAACCGTAAGAGCCAAATTTCCATCTAATCCAATTTCAATCTCAATCCAAGTGTTATTTTTCACTTAATTGAAACAAGTTTCATCGCTTTGTGAATTCACCATTTTATAACTAAAGTCAGCCTATCCTTTACTGACACTTATTGGACATTTTTAAAAGCTACTTGATTGATTTTATATAGTTGTATGATTTACAATAACATTTTTCTATACCGTATTCTAAAAGTATCAATATAATATTCATTATGTAACTAAATCATATGATTCTATAGGCATAGTAGTTGATGTTTTAGAAGTGACAGCTTTAAGCATGGCAAGAGTTTTAGGACTGTGCTTCTCTTTGAAGGACTATGGTTTGAATCTCGTGGGTTTGAAGATGTGTTATTCCCATGGTGCAAGAGCAGACATGATGCGAAGGTTTCAGAAACCAATATATGTTATATCTCTAGGCGCTATTTAAAAACTCGATATGCTATTGCGTTCCCCAGCCAAGTACGGTACTTTAGGATTCTGGCAGAAATGGCCGTATCTAAGAGTTACAAAAGTTACTTATCTATTTAACTTTATTTGAGGCCCTTTCTGAACCGACTGATTATATCAGCACTCGAGAATTTCTATGAGCGAGAGTGAAAGTCCCTACCAGTTTTGCTGGAAAAGGTATTTTCACATACCTCCCAGGTTCTTTTACATGCCACAATCGACACGGTACCGACGGCCTTACTTCCCCTCCGAACAGAGTTGTGCTATGAATTTTTATCACTCGAGGAAAATTCATCGAACCCAGCTGGGTTTGAACCCACGAACCTGGGGTCCTGAAGCGAGCACTTTACTCCAAGAACACCGAGTTTGACTACAAAAGTTACTCAAACAATTTGATTTATCCAGGCCACGTTCAGCTGCCACTTTTGATAGTAGTATCAATACATATAAATATCACTAATAATAGTATATATTTTATCAATGTTGAAAGCAACAGAAAAAGTTATGTTCTAAAAGGTTATTTCTACCATAACACTATATAGCTAGTTGGCAATGCAAGTGCAGATTATTACGCCCCTTCGTTTCGAAGAGGTGACGCAAACCAGCTGCATAAACCCAATATACGGGAAGTAGTAACATGCGGGTAATTTAAAAAAAAGAACATGACTGTCCGCGTTAGATTTACAACCCGTTCTTTGAAAGTGGATTCTAAGGACCAATAAAACTCGGAATGGAATGGTTTCAACCTGTTCCAGGAAATTTACCGAGAGTTTTGCTTGGATTTCATGTAATTATATATTAGGGGTAGTCCCTCCTTTCTTTATGGTCCGAGTGATTAGCGTCAAGAATCGTTATGAAAATTGAAAGAATAGTTTAGTCACTTTTAGAACACATTTTTTAGTGTAGGCCTATATAAAAAAATTAAATTTAGAGCAGCCAGGATTGACAAAAAAAGTTTACCATGATTTTGGTAGGGAGCCCGTTTTTAATCCATTATTTCGTATAAGAATGCTACTAAATAACTTAATACTATTTTGGTAAGATAAAAGATCTTCCAGAATGGACTTCCTACTAGTCACGGGCACTATCAAATTATAAAACTTAGCACCGCGTCTTACTACCAGTTCGGGTTATACGCTTAACTTAAGTACTATTATTTATTTATTATTTAGCACCGCGTCTTACTAACCGTTCGGGTTATACGCTTAAGTACTAATTACACTAATGGATTAGGAAATGGGAAGGTTGAACCTAGAGGAAGTGAACCCGCATTTGCGTGGAAGGAGAGTGGAAAACCATTTAGGAAAAACCACCCCAGTTCACCCGACCGAGATTCGAACCTCGATCTCCCCGTCCTCGGTGGTCTGACTCAACACGACTGCGCGTTAGCCAACTACGCCACAGAGGCGGGTAACTTAAGTACTAATTACACTAATGGGTAAAGAATTATGAAGGTTGAATAGAGAGGGAGTGAGCCCGCATTTGCGTGGAGAGAGGGAGTGGAAAACCATTTAGGAAAAACCACCCTCAGTTCACCCAAACGAGATTAGAAACCTTGATATCCCCGTCCTCGGCAGTCTAGCTCAACACGAAACTAGCGCGTTAGCTAAATACGCCACCAAAGTGGGTCACTATAAAATTATTTAAACTATTGTTTCGAAACAATCGAATGATAATTCGATAGTTTTAGTTCGATAGTCACAAAGGACAGTTTGTATTTTTATTCGAATGGAATGAACTACTTATCTATTCTTTCTCAGCTGCTGATCGGCAGTCAACTTTGTGTGCGTCATAATCTCTAATGCTAACAAAACTGACTATTCAAAACAATAAGGTTATATTATATATATCATTGCCTATGGCTAGAAAACAGAACTAAAAAACTAATTAAGTTAATAGTATACCTACTATTAATTGTGTGTTATAAGTCCTGATTTCATATAAAAGCGTTGGTGTGTTGTTGCTGTGGTTGTCGTGTTTAGAAAACCATGGTTAGATTATTATAATTACTTTAAAAAAAGTAACCACATAAAATTACTATAAATCAATCACTAAAACAATATGATCATTCAATTAAAAAAAATATAACAATTTTGCCTAGAATAAAAGTAGGATATTTAATCATTAAAGTTTATTTTAGATTCAATTTCTAATAATAACAATCTTAAGAGCAACGAATATTTTATATAGGGGTAGCATTCGAATCTGTAAGGACGACTATCAACCAGCAAGGGAGAGTATGGTACTGGTCCCCAAAAGTGGACCTTAAAGAAACAAATATTTTGTGTAAATATGGTAAGTAAAACATTGACTATCGATCAGAACTAACGCGAATGAATTTTTTTTTTCATTCGAATGATTTTTAAACTAGCTGTCAATGTGTCAAAAGTGGCAGCTGCATAACACACGGCTTGGCATAGAAAAAAAATACATGTAAAATATTTGTATATTAAGTATATTAGTTTATTTCAAGCGATACGACTATACGCTTGGTAGAAGATACGGTAATTACTTTTATTGTCGTCGAAATCAATAAAGTTTTACCATAATATTATTTAATATATATTAATAGTATCTATCAAAAGTGAGAGCCACAAATCATATGACTTAACGCGTTAATTTAAGAAATACGTTTTGGTATTTTTTGTTTTATTAGTTTTTACCATATTGGTAAAATTTATTTTTAATATAAACTTTACGTGGTTTTCTATTTTAAGTTTTTTACACTATTTATAAACGAGTCTTTTTTTTTAGCTATGTTAGTCACATGATGCAAAATTTTGTATCGAATATCAACACTATTGTTTTCATACCAAAAAAAAATTGACGCTAGCAACAAAATTAGTATTTATTTATAAAATTTGTAACATGTATTAAATGAGATATCTGATACTCAGCAATTTTTATAATTTTAAAACATATGTAGTTTTTATTTTACAGCACCAACAAACTAAATACAAAAAAGTAGTGATTTTAACTTGAGTTTAATTGATATTATGCCTTATTTTTTGTTTTTCTATCATTCGAAATAAACTTTGAAATGTGGAAGGAAGAAAATTATTTAAATTTGATTCAATAACGAATATATCTGCATTTAATTTATGATCCAAAATTAAATGGGGGATATTTACTAACTCTGCACTGTTTATCAATACATGTAGGTTTTTTATAAATGTGTGTAATATGTGTATATATTATATCTATGGAAGAGAGAAAGTGAGTGTAAGATAGAGTGCATGCCTAAACCCCCTTTTAGGGCTCGAAATTACATTTAAAAAATTTTTGTTTAAGATTATACAAATTTATTTATACTTTGTATAAATAAGAAATATGTTTGTATACATCCTTTTTTCCCTACTGAGTCTTATTACCTGTTCAGGTTATAAGCATATGAGGAAGGAATAATTTTAGAGGTAATCTTTCCGAATTTGAGTGGAAGGAGAGGGGAAACAAATAAGGAAAAAATACCCTCAGTAGGCAGACCTGAATTCGAACCCCGGTCTCAACGTCATTAGCAGGCATTAGATCACTCGGCCACTTACTAATGTATACATACTTGGCAGTTTTATCTTCGTGTATTAACATTTGAATTATATCCCACGTGTGTGGGAGTCCGGGAAAAGGGGGGGGGGGGGGGCGGAAGGCGTTGTGTTAACAAATCCACAGCCAAACATTAAATGTTGACAACTTGAAACTGGAAGTTGTCAACGTGCCAGGAGATACAAAATAGTCCGCTAAAAAGCTATGAAGTCGACAACGTACAAACTTTTACTGATAACATATCTCTCAACACAAAACACAATATGGTTACGGACGAGGGGAAATTAATGGTGGAGGGGAGGGGGGGGGTGTTGGAAACTTAACAAACAGAAATGTACCACTGATGAAACTAGGTCACAGGCAAAAACTTGTTTATTTGTTCACAAATTCAAGAGCTCTTTTAAAGGGTTAGATAGAACAACAAATCGGGCATTATCTAATACATCTGTAAGTGTATTACTATTATAAACTACTATCCGTTGTATCTTTTTTTTTGCATCACTTCTTACTACTGGTTCGGGCTATCTTCATTTAGGTACCCCAGTGGAGGAAGGGGAATTTAAATTAAATATATAATATAATGGTAGGCCTATATATATATATATATATATATATATATATATAATAATAGGACTATATTATAGAATGAAAGATGGAGTGGGGGACTATATTATAAATCCATATCTCTTTATTCAATCTTAACTTATTAGTAAGTTTAATTCACTTTATTTAAAATCATCAGTTTACATTAACTCAAACTTATTAGAGTTGTTCTAAGGAGAACACTTTTTACCGTCTATTATTTTAAATGAAGTAAACTTATTTATTTATGATATTATTTGGTACGGACAACGGATTACGTGCCTTTAACAAATATTGGACAAATACTCCATGACATTTGATTGATGATGTATTTTTGGATCACATTTAATATCATATTCATATATGTTAATTAATGACTATGATAATAAATATAATATATATAAACTTTATTTGAACACGAGTGTTAAGCGCTTGAATTCTTATATATTTTATAAATGACCGTGTCCAAATCATGTTTAGCAAATATATTATTTATCATTGTATGAAAAGTTAACCTAATTTAAATATAAGAGGCTGGATAAATAAAATACTGCAGATATAAAATTAGTAAAAAATTAATATAATCGTGTAGATAGTAAATGTGTCCCAGTTTCTTCTTTCTTTCTTTCTTGAACTCTAGCGCATAAACGGTTTGACCTTCATCTTTTCAAATTTAGAAACTGTGAACTTCTTTCAAAAAATTGTCAGGCGGCTTCTTTATTAATTATGATATCATCAAAAAAGAAACTATATACTGTAACAGTAATTGCAGATAAATAAACGTTTGTGCATTGTTTTCGCAATGTTTATTTGCGAGTTATACTTGTCTGTATGCATAGTAGAATTATAGAAAAGAATGAACAAATAAATGTAAAAATACATTTAAACACTCACCAACATTTAAATATTTCACTGCCACATTCCTCAGACAGTACGAAACAACACAAATTTTGCTGCAGCCAACTTATTGTCAGCCTCCTGCTTTCTGAAGAAGGTTCCATGTGGCATTGAAAATAGGCGTCTTTAAGTGTTTTAATTGTGTGGTAAATTATTATTACTTCTATTTGTGAATCATGCTTTACAATTTTATCAAGTTTATTAAAGAACAAATTTGATCATGCTTTAGATGGGGGTGGATGAATGTTTTTGCAGTTTTTATAACTAAAATCTATTTTGCCAAAATAAATATGTATTGTTTCAGAAGATGCATTTACAAGGCCGTAGTTCAGGGGGTCGGTTTTGGGGGTTCAAACCCCCTCTCCCTCCGAAATTTTATGAACAAAATGTATATGGCTTTATTTATTATTCAAACAAAATCAAAATTAAGATACAAGTAAAAATTAGGGGGCTCTGTCACCATAAAAAGCACTTCAGAGAGCTTCTAAAGGTGTTTAGTATTTGGATTTTTTTCTAGCCTTCGGCAGTTATGTTGTTATGTTGTCATAACAAAACACTTCAGATAGCTTCTAGAGGTGTTTAGTATTTAAAATGTTTCCTAGCCTTCAGCAGTTAGGAGGCTATGTTGCCATAAAAAAAACATTAGATAGATTCTAGAGGTGTTTAATATCTATAAATTTTCCTCGCCTTAAGTACTTAGGGGGTTATGTTACCATAAAAAAACACTTTAGAAAGCTTTTATAGGTGTTTAAATAAATAATTATATATATATTTTCCTAGCCTTCGGCAGTTATGGTGTTATATTGCCATAAAAACACTTCAGATAGCTTCTAGAAGTGTTTAATATTTAGAATTGTTCTTAGCCTTCGGCAGTTAGGGAGTTGTGTTGCCATAATAAACAATTCAGATAGCTTCTAGAACTGTTTATCATTTAAAATAAATTTCTAGCCCTCCGCAATTTGGAGATGTGCCCCCCCGCGAAATTATTGGCTGGCTACGGCCTTGGTGCATTTAGTTTAGTTCTCAATAGTTATTGAATTATCTATTATGGGCATGATGGCATTTGAAAAGGACCTTTTCTCTTAATTAAAAAAGTTACTGTTCAGATACTATTATTCTCACGACACACAAAAAATAAAAAACACTTTTGTGATTACTATGTGTAGAAAATTAAACTAAACGTATCTACTAAAGCAATATTTCATTTATTTTTGCCAAAAATAGCCAATATTTTACTATAAACACAGTAAAAATACAGAACTTAACTCACGTCCTTTTCCACCCAACTTAAGACCATTTATTACATTTATTATTACTTACATTTAAAACGTTAAGTGACTAACAAGTCAGAAGTTAGTTAACACCGACATTGTGTAGACGGCGAAAGGTTTATTAGACTCTCCTCCAAAGAGGTATTATTACATCATGCCATGTAAAAAGTATGTTGCTTACCACATCTCCTTCCGGATGGTCGTGTTCTAGGTCGGAGGTGGCGGGGGAGAGGGACCCGGAGCTACTGAACATGGAGTGTTCGTCCAAGGTGGGCGTGGCTTGACTCAACCCTTCCAGCATCTCCTGGAACAGCACGAAAACAACGCGTGATGATACCAACAACAAGGTGCAAAATGATCTATGGTCTTGTCGGTTACGACTGGATCATCTCGTCTGCTATGCACGATGGAAGGTAAAACAACTCATAAGCAAAGTTGATTCTTCCAGAAGTTTCTGAAACAACGCGTGGTTTCATCAGCAACAATTTGTCCAGGCGATGTATTTGAGTTATCTACTGGGAAATCACAGGTACACTGAAAGATGAGAGGTGGAAACATTCACCATCAAAATTATTCTTCCAGAAGTTTCTGAAACAATATGTGGTTTCATCAGAAGCTAGTGGTCTTAACGACGTCAGTTAAGTTCTCTTCTGAGCAATCCCAATAATCTAAAAGAGCGATAATTCACTACCGAGCCGATTACTAAGGCAGTTCCTGAAACAAATCGCGATTAAATCTGCAAGAATTGGTACTGTCAGCTGCTACATTTAATCTTTGTAGCAAAGATTGTATGCTATTTGTATGATTGAAGATATACATTTTAGCACTGAGCCTAAAACGGCCTTATAATTAAAGGCTGTTATCATTAATCGCCGGTAGAAAGGAATTGCTTGCATTATTCGTGTGCTGCTAGAAATATCATTGTAAAACTCAGCTTACAAGCTGAATATTGCTAATCAATTAAATATGTATATTTTATTTGTGAAGAATGTAAGACTTCCATATGAGCGGCAAATATCACCAACTCAAGTTTCACTTGGAACATATAGTACAATAAATGACAATTAATAAAACCGAGAGAAAAATATTCAGACTATACTAAATGTATGTACAAATTCAACAGTAGTTTAAGAATTTAAACCATATTACATCAAATTGTCATCGTTTGGTATGTGCAAGCAATCGTTCGTTATGACTGTGTAGTAAAGCAAATTGAAATAAATTTTGAAACAAACTGCACTCAGAATTACCCACCAAAAACACTTCACATCAAAATACAAGAAAGGGTCAAAGAGGCAAAAATTACTTGTGGTTTAGAACTTTTGAGATCATTGTTATTTTAAAACATATTTTATAATAATTGTCAAAAAACTGTCTAGGGTGGCCCTTTTTGGAATTAGTGTTGTTTCTTAAAACGTCTTGAAGCTCGACTAACAACACTTTTGGTAACGGAAATTGTTTATAAGGTATGTTCACCATAGTTTTTTTTTTACCTGAATGACAGTTTAAAAATCATAGTTTTGGTTTTGGGTTGTCAACACTTGTAAAAGGTCACTGTTTTGTTAAAGATGATAAGTTTTTTAATTACATGTTAAATTTTACATTTATAATAACGTAAACTTAAGTTTTCCCATACTATTTCATTACTTTTAATAATTCCTTTTTATCCAATCTGAAACAATTTTTAAACATAATTGGAAGTACTTATTTTTCGTTTAGGAATGCTATCTATGATGCGTAATATAGCGCATACATTAATACCTTTTAATACAGGCATTGTATTTACTTGAAAAAAGAAAATACTTGTCTTTTATTATAATAATAAATTATTTTATTGTATTTCGAAATATTTAACTGAATAAAATATTTTCATCCACTGCGTGGGTGCACCATTGTAAAGAGCCTGTTTGCATCATGACCAATCACATGAATTTAAATTCGTCCGTCGCCATTTTGAAAATATATTCGTTTGACCTTTTGTGAAAGTGATGTGAATAATAATTTTTTTAAGTGGAATAAAATAATAAATAAGCTTTGTGCCCGACCTCAAATAAATATTGATAATATTGGCCTAAATTATTGTGGTTAAATATTAAATTAATACAATACCATATTCTGTTTTCAATACAATTATCTAAGGCGACAGATGTCAGCTGTTGGCATAGGGGATATATCAGATACTTTTTCAGTTACTTTTTTGAACTGTCATCCAAGTAAACTTGGGTGGTGAATGTGCTTTAAGTGGATAGGATGCATAAAATATTACGATGAATCTAAAAATAGCAACCAGCTCAAAACTGAACAAACATTTTAGAGGTTTCTCTTAAAACAAACACATTTTCTTTCAGTCATAAAAAAAACTAAAAATAACAATATCTACCCAATTTAGAGCCTTTACATAAACTAAAGGCACCAATTTAAATAAAAAATTGAATGATACTTTTTTTTATATATTTCTTCTAAATAAAGTATGTGAAAGAAATAAGGTGTAATGAGGTGAACTGGATAGAACTAGCTAAAGATATGGTAGGCTGGCGTACTTTTGTAAGTGTGGCAATGAGTTCCTAATGCCGTAGGGTAAGTAAGTAAGAACATCCTGAGTAATTAATTAAAAATTTACTATGAATGATTAAAGTTAAATTATATATTTATATTAATTTACCAGCCATCCTTACCGATGAGCACGCAGAAAAAGGCATCATCCATCTTGTCTGGTTTGCTGGTAACAGGACGTCAGGGTTTAAATCCGGGTCGGGGGTATTGAGGAGCTTTTTTTTTTTTAATCCTTTCTAACTTCAGGCAAATGTATGTTCTTTTAATCTAAATACTACCTTCTACATAGCCCCAATAGGTAGCAAAGTTGGAAGCACAAGGGGGAGGGAGGGTGGAATATATTTACTGTCGAGTGGAGTTTGTCTCTGGAATGTGGTTCAAATCTTGGGACGGAAGAAGTAATTAATATCCTTTTATCAATCATATTTAAATGACTTTCTTATTATGACCGTGTTTATCATAATTTGATAAACCCAGAAGCCTAATTATTTATCATTTATTAGCACAAACAAAAATGTTTTTCATGAGCATACTCTTCCACCATCACTATTCAAAAAATCCCGCTGCGGTGGCCGCATGGTATAAGGTTTCACTCTTGCAATAGATGAATTGGCGAACACGAGGAGATCGGGGTTTGATCCCAGTTGGGTGAAGAGAGGGTGTTTTTTTCTAAATGGTTTTTCACTCTCCTCCTCTTCTATGCAGCATTTAATACCTAGATCTTAATGTCGCAGTCTTAAACCGATGTATTACAAGATTTTCAAGTTATAGCAAGCAGTCCAGGACTGGGGCAGCAATGTGTGCAATTAAGTAGACGCACTATTTGCGGAGATACTGGCCGCATTACTTGAGATGATCATTTCTAGCGATTAAAAAGGTTTTGATTTAGTTACTTTGGGTCGTTTAATAACGTTATGAATATTCAACTAATGAAATACGAAATAGATGCTCACTACGGGATTTAAAAAATAAATAATATCTATCCTTTCATGACCTAAATGCATCAAATCTTAATATATTTTTAACTTGACTCAGTGATATATTTAGATTTTTACATTGTATGCTATGTGCCAATATAAATATGATGTAAGTAATTTAACATTTTCTGTATTGTGTTAAGTTATTTAATTGCTTAATGGTTTTAATAATGTCTAACAGATTAATCTAAAGGATAGGGATAAGTAAAGATGTTTTAGGCTGGCTACAAAACTTCTATACAAAATTCAGTGATTTTTTCCAGGTTTTCCAGATTACATTAAAAAAATTCCGATCTCACCTTTTTGCCGTTTTTCTCAGTGAGTATAAATTTTACCGTTTATTATATTGATCACATATTTTCGAAATCATTCTTACTGTTACTAACATCAACACTGTATAAGCTATTTCTCTAGTATTTAATGTTTTATGTATCATTTGTGTTACTATGTAAATGTTTTATAAAACCAACCTTGTACAAGCATCTAAAGCAGGAATGTCAATCTTGTTGGCCCAATTCGTCTATTTATAAACTTTGTAGGAACACAACATTTGAGATCATGACATTTGAAAATTGGTAATTATTTGATGAGGTTGGTGTAACAAATTTTACTCATTACTCACCAGAGATAGATTCCCAAAAATGGTTAAATTTTCGCACCAAATATGTGCAATATTTGACAGCACAAAAATGTGTGTTCGATCATGAAAAGGAACAAAACCCGAACGATAACATTTACCGATACGCATTTTCATCTATTTTGAACGCGACTTCACTCACGTACTTGATGCAAATATAAAGTTAAAAAAAAAATTGGTGAAAACAAAATATTATAAGTCTTAAGCATTTTATGTAATTTTAATTTTATTTTTGTTATAGTAAGGATTTTAAAATTGAGATTTTTCTATTTAAGATAGTGACAATATTGAACTTTCTGAAATGCGGGCTTCTCATTATTTTCAATGTTTAATGTGGCTTTATGGTCGAACGAGTTTGACACCCCTGATCTAAAGACTGCCATATCTATTTTGTTAGTACTGTATGAGAAACCAAATCTCTCTCTTTTGGTTGTTTAAGTGTTTGGTGCTGAATTAGTCAGGTATTTAAATTCCCTGACTTTTCCTTATATTATTATTTGATTATATTCCCTGACATTTCTACGTTTTCCCTACTTTTATATATGTTCCTTGTTTTCCCTGTCTGTAGTCACCATGTGTTTAGAGAAAGTGCACCCGCAACTACGTGAAAGGTGAATGGTAAAACTACCGTGGTAAATCATTTGTGAAAACCCTCCCTTACCCCGTCGTACCTGACTGAGATTTGAGTATTGACCGGCCATCTAATGTTTTATTTCAAGACTGACGCATTAAACCGTTTCATCACTGGTGTGGGTCTTGTAATAAATAGGTCAGTAATTATTTAAGCTCCGAGACAATTTTATCCATGCTATAAACCTTCTTTATAAATAAATACTCAATTAATTTGTAAAACAATATTGTAAAGAAACGCTTCAGCAGCCTCGTGGTCTAACACACTACTCTGGCAGTAGACTAGACTGCCAATGACGGGAAGATTTAGGTTCGAATCTCGGTCGGGTGTACTGAGGGTGGGTTTTCTAATATTGCTTTCCACTCTCTCTCTAGGCAAATGCTGGTAAACTTCCTATAAATATAACCTTCCTAATTCTTTAAACCATTAGCGTAATTAGTACACAAGCGTATAACTCTAACGGGTAGTAAGACGCAGTGCTAAAATAAAATATACAGGGTGTCCCAAAAGCTAATGTGCAGTAAAGTACCCCGTACTTCGTTGCAGTTCTTCCTATTTAAGTGATGTTGGAAATGTCCCTCACAGGCCTGAAGACATGTCCGGACCCGCCTCTTCATATGATATGATATATGATATAATATGAAAACCCGTGTCCAGACATGTCTTTAGGCTCACGTAGGACATTTCCAACATCTTTTAAATAGGAAGAACTGCAAACAGGTACGGGGTACTTTAAAACACAGCTACTTTTGGGACAACCTGTGTATCCTGTCCCAGTGAAAAAGTTGTCCGAGGCATAATATTCACGTTGCATTAGGTTATCATTAACGGGGGTGATCAGAGTTCAAATCCCGGCCGGGTGCATTTCCTTTCAGATACATACCACAGTTCTACTTTTAGGATAAAATCGATTATAAAAAAATGTGTTAAACGTGGAAATAGTAAAATTAATATTTTAATTGATTTATTGTGTCAAATTAATACCCAGGCTTACAAACAAGAGGTAAACTGTTTCTACAATGCGGGAGTAATTGCGAATAAAATATAATCAAAAGTATTTCTATTAATTCGGAAAAAGATCAAAACAAAGGGGATAAAATTCTCTATACTTGCCCTTTTTTTTTTTTTTTTTTTTTTAGCACCGCGTCTTACTACCCGTTCGGGTTATACGCTTAAGTACTAATTACACTAATGGAGTAGGAAATGGGAAGGTTGAATTTAGAGGAAGTGAACCCGCATATGCGTAGAGGGAGAGTGGAAAACCATTTAGGAAAAACCACCCCCAGTTCACCCGACCGAGATTCGAACCTCGATCTCCCCGTCCTCAGTGGTCTGACTCAACGCGACTGGCGCGTTAGCCAACTACGCCACCGAGGCGGGTAACTTTTTTTTTTTTTGTTAATGGGGTGTACTCTATAATTTATTTGTCATGTTCTAACTAAAATATGGCTTTGTATCATACTCTTATCAAACATCACTATTTTTATATGTTATATAATATCATGTTTCAAGATATCGCACCTCTACGATAGCAAGGTTGTATCACCTCAATCACGCACTTAAGAGTTTTCATGAAAACTGTTTGTTACAAGTTGAAATGTGTCGTTTTACTGCTCTAACGGACATCAGTTTCGTTATTTTAAATCTGAACTGACATGGTTCAAGGTGCAATTAGTGAAAAATTGGCTTAAGGTGGAGTGCTAGTGAGCGCCAGTTTAGTGCATTAATTTTGCAGTTTTTATAGCATAAAACATTTATTTGGCCAAAATAGATCAAATATTTCTTCTATAGAAACATAGAGTTTAGATTTCTGCACATGATAATCTCAAGAGTTCTTGAATATCTGTCATGAGCATAGCGGCATTTGGTGACAAACTTTTTAAACGCAGAGAAAAAGTTGTCACTAAATTCCAGGACACCCTTGACAGATATTAAAGAACTGTTGAGATTAGCATGTGCGGAAAACTAAACTCTATGTTTCTATAGAAGAAATATTTGATTTATTTTGGCCAAATAAATGTTTATGCTCTAAAAACTTCGAAAATACTGCCCTAAACTCACGCTCACTAGCACCCCATCTTAAGAGAAGAAAAGACATATCGATATTATGTAAGTGAGGTCGGCAATAAAAGATGTGTCCTTTTTCTTATAGGTTGAGAGTAACTTGATTCATGTCGCTGTGGTTTTCACTCAAAATCGCAAATATTTGAGTTGTGTCACATTTTTCGTCAAGGTGCGATATGTTCACACACTCTACGATGTTTTTTTATTGAGATGAAACCCGCTTCGGTGGTCGAATGGTCTAAGGTGTCACTTTCGAAATAGACTGAAATGGTGCTAGCCAGGGATATTGGGGTTCGAATCCCAATATGGTGTACTTAAGATGGTTTTTCCTAAATGGTTTTCCACTCTCCCTTCACGAAAATGCAAATAAACTTCTTATAAATTAAACCTTTTTCATAACTAACTCAATAGCGAAGATATTATGTATGTAAATAAAGCCTGAATAAGTAGTAAGATGCGGTGCTAAAAAAAAGAGCACATTGTATTACACTAATGATTTAAATTATGGAGTTTTCTGTACTAGCAAATAGTAGGAATATCTTTACATAGGACATTTTGATGTAAAATTTGTTTCCGGGTGTCCTTTTTATATGTTTACACAAGTAATAATAATAATAATAATAATAATAATAATACTGCGCGTCTGGACTACATCATTTGTAGCCCAGTTTGTGAAAATATTAATCAGTACTAATGTACCGTTGCCCAGGGGACGCCCGAATGTACCAATCGTACATCCTTTCCATGGAGGCTCTTTCCAAGTCCCGATGAGATGAATGAGGCTGATAGTGAGTGTGAGGGTGTGAAACCAGTGGAAACACAACCTAAATAAGGCATAATTAATCAAACCTAAATAAGGCATAATTAATCAAACCCTGGTGATCGTTAGGGTAATTCTCCTTTTAGGGAAAAATTACCCATGGTACCAGTCGGGAGTCGCACCCGGGACCCCTAGGCTGTCACACCATGGGGACGGTTATTAACACAAGTACAGCATCAGAATGTCATCTGAAAAGGAGCGTTTGTTTAGATCCTTCCCTTCCCCACTATTAGCACCGCCCCTCACTATCCACTCGGGTAATACTTTTTCCTGGGTCGTTGATAATCCTTATATTAAACGTAGCAATAAAATAGTTTTAACGTCTTGAATGTGAACAATGTTTTACGATTTTTATTTGAAACTGGACTGAATTTTGTCACATAGAGGACTAAACATTAAAATGTTACTGTAATGTCCACAGTGTAATATCTTTAACGGGCTCTTTTGAGTGTTGAGTTTGTTTTTTTGTTTTGTTTTTTATACACCGCGGCTTACAACCTGTTCAGGTTTTACGCATGTTTACTAATCACGCTAATGTGTAAGAGATGAGTAAGGTTGAATTTATAGTAAGTGTACCCACATTTGCATGAAAGGAGAGTGGTAAACCATTTAGGGAAAAACACCCTTAAGATAACCAGTCAGGATTCGAACCCAAATCTCCCTGAAACAGGTTTATTTTGATGTTTTCCTCAAATATTAGTTGCATGGAAAAATAAGGGAACTATGTAGTAGCATTTCATTTGCCATGCTCTGCTTGTTACTACCCATCCTAGCACTTTTACCTGGTAAAACAACAACAGCTGCAACCCAATTTTATTATGAATGGACGTATCAAACAGGTAGAAAAGTTTTTTATTAGCACCTAGTATTACTACCCGTTAGGGTACTAATACTACCGTACTTTGGTACTAATTAGGCTAATAGTTTTAGGAATTAGGAAGATTATATTTATGGGAAATGTACCCGCATTTGCGTGGAGGTAAGGTGAAATTTTTTTTTAGAAAACTACCCTCAATACACCCGAATGAGATTCGAACCTCGATACCCCTGTCATCGGCAGTCTAGTCTACCACGGGAGTATCGCGTTATAGCACGTGGTCACGGAAGTGGGTAGGCGGTAGTGAAAGTTATCAGATCTACTTTCACGTATCCATACGTCCGATCATGTGATCTGCACCTGTCACTTTTATTAAATATTATAAATACTTATAAAATAATACTAATAATATAGTAATCCGCTTCGTTGGCCACGTGGTTTAGTGCGCTACTCTCGCAGTTGACTGGATTGCCGATAACAGGGAGATCAAGGTTCGAATCTCGGTCAGGTGTCACAAGGGTGGTTTTCCCAAAATATTTTTTTTTTACTCTCCCTCCACGTAAATGCGGGTACACTTACTATAGATATAACCTTCCTAATCTTTAAGACGATCACCGTAATTAGTACATAAACGTGTAGCCCGAACGTGTAGTAAGAAGCGGTGCTAAAAACAGACTAATAATATAGTAAAAAGTTACCAATGCTCACTGCGTAAAATAAGCTAGTATTTTATAAAGAATGTTGCTAATGTCCATTCATAAGAAAATCAAATGTATTTATTCAGGCGTAATTAATTATTCTCATGATTTCCAAATGTGTTTAAAGTGTGATATTGTTGAATAAATCTAGGAGAATAGCAACAATATGCTTATAAAAAAGCTGATTTTTTTAGCGCCAGGTCTAAAAAAAATTTAAAACAATTCTGAAACCCTTTTTTACGAAACGTTAACCAATATTATGCCAAATATATTTCAATTAAAGAGATTTAAGGTGAAATTAAACTAGAGATAGGATTCAATTACTCGAATCCCTCGACTCATATTCGATAATTATGAAGACCTGGAGTTCAAATAATTTCAAGCAAAAATTGTAACCCACATACCAAGAATACATTGTTATTTTGGAGGTGAAGCACTCCCTATATTCGTAATAGGAACTATATAAACATGTGAATTTTGGAGCGTAGCAAAGTTAAAATAAATGGTACGGCACACCGCACAGACTTTCTCTCTCTTTCTATAAACTCGTAAGATTTCTGAACGGAATAATGTACATTGTATCATCACCACTCCACATAAGAACACGCATAAAATAATATACAATGATATAGAATCAATGAGAAAAGAGGCGCATCTTTGTCCACCTAAGAACATTTCAAACAGTTTAATGTCTTCCACAAGGGTCAACACTTTGTATTAAAATCTCGATTTCTGGTTAAAGTTTTAACATTTTATAAGGTGTTGCAGATCTTCAAGTCATCGCATTGATATTTAATTATTCATTTATACATTTTGAACAATAAAAAATGTAAATATTGACTATTGAGTCTAAAATGGATATAGATCATTGCTATGCAAACATTTCTCCTAAGAGCTTTGAGGAAAAATAACATACTTTTTTAGATACTTATATTTAATTACTCTATGGCATTGGAGAATTATTGCGTTAAGACTTAAGTAGTATATGTTTACAACTAAAGCTCACAAAATTGTATTAATATATTTGCAAATATCTCAGAAACTGTTGCTTTTATAAAAATATATGTCAAATAAAATATTTTTATTTCTAATAGTCCTACAATTTTGCAATGATAAGTTGTTTAGTTTCTCAAATAGTTTTGGAGATACGGTAATTAACGCTTCTGTAAAGTACCCTAAAATCATTTTCATAGGAAAATGAAAATAGCCAGTTTATTTATAATCTTAATCAACGCCTAGATACGAATTTTAATCAAAATCGTTTGAGCAGATTTTGAGAAAACTAAATTTTTCTCTTTTCGCCCTTCAATAAACTACCCTTAATTTTAAGTTTTTATAGACACACAGACAGACGGCATTGCAAAGACTATTTTTTAGGGTTCGAGGGGTCATGAGAAATCGAAATCCATCAACATTTCAGGTTAGTTTTTTTTACGATCGCAATACTTAAGCTTTAATGTCCAAAAAGTTAAAAATATATATATAATTGCGTATAGATTGAAAATTATTGATTTTATAAAAATATGTTTCAAATAAAATATTTGTATTATAAATATATATACATATTTGTAATGCTAAGTAATTTCATATCTCAAATAGTTTCGGAGCTATTATAAAAAATGTTAATTTACGCATCAGACCGGAGCCCTTAAAGCCATTTTGCCGAAATATTGAGAGTAGCCATTTTGTTTGGAATATTTATTAATGTTCATAAATGAAATTTAATCAAAATCGTTAGAGCCGATTTTGAGAAAATCAACTTTTTTTTCTTTTTCCCTTCAGTAAACTACCCTTAATTTTAGGGGTAGATATCCAATTCCAAAAACCCCTCGGGGCAACCCTATGAAAACCCTAGATATCAAGTTTCAGCTCAATCGGTAAAATAGTTTAGGCTCTAGTTGGAGGTACAGACAGACAGACAGACAGACATACGGAAATTCAAAAACCACTTTTTCGGATTCAGGAAGTCATGAAACGTCAAAATTCATTAAAATCTCGAGTTCGATTTTTTTGACGATCACCATACTTTCTCTACCTGTGAGATAGAGAGAAAGTAAAAAAGGATAAAATTGTATTAATGTAATTAGTTCACTAAAAATAAATGGTACGGCGCACCGCACAGACTTTTTCTCTTTTTCTATAATATCGTAAGATTTCTGAACGGAATAATGTACATTGTATCATTACAACTCCACATAAGAACACGCATAAAATAATATACAATGATATAGAATCAATGAGAAAAGAGGCGCATCTTTGTCCACCTAAGAACATTTCAAACAGTTTAATGTCTTCCACAAGGGTCAACATTTCGTATTAAAATTTCGATTTCTGGTTAAAGTTTTAACATTTTATAAGGTGTTGCAGATCTTCAAGTCATCGCATTGATATTTAATTATTCATTTATACATTTTGACCAATAAAAATTGTAAATATTGACTATTGAGTCTAAAATGGAGATAGATCATTGTTGTGCAAACATTTCTCCAAGGAGCTTTAAGGAAAAATAACATACTTTTTTTAGATACTTATATTTAATTACTCTATGGCATTGGAGAATTATTGCGTTAAGACTTAAGTAGTATATGTTTACAACTAAAGCTCACAAAATTGTATTAATTAATTTGCAAATATCACAGAAACTGTTGCTTTTATAAAAATGTATGTCAAATAAAAGTTTTTTATTACTTATAGTCCTACAATTTTGCAATAATAAGTTGTTTAGTTTCTCAAATAGTTGTGGAGATACGGAAATTAACGCTTCTGTAAAGTACCCTAAAAATCATTTTCATAGGAAAATGAAAATAGCCAGTCTATTTATAATCTTAATCAACGCCTAGATACAAATTTTAATCAAAATTGTTTGAGCAGATTTTGATAAAACCAATTTTTTCTCTTTTCGTCCTTCAGTAAACTACCCTTAATATTAAGTTTTTATAGATACACAGACAGACGGCATTGCAAAGACTATTTTTTAGGGTTCGGGGGGTCATGAGACGTTGACATCCATCAACATTTCAGGTTAGTTTTTTTTCTTAAGGTCGCAATACTTAAACTTTAATGTCCAAAAAGTTTAAAAAAATCATATAATTGCGTATAGATTGAAAGTTATTGATTTTATAAAAATATGTTTCGAATAAAATATTTGTATTATAAATATATATACATATTTGTAATGCTAAGTAATTTCATATCTCAAATAGTTTCGGAGCTATTATAAAAAATGTTAATTTACGCATCTGACCGGAGCCCTTAAATCGATTTTGCCGAAATATTGAGAGTAGCCATTTTGTTTGTAATATTTATTAATGTTTATAAATGAAATTTAATCAAAATCGTTTGAGCAGATTTTGAGAAAATCGACTTTTTCTCTTTTTTCCCTTCAGTAAACTACCCTTAATTTTAAGTTTTAATAGACACACAGACAGACGGCATTGCAAAGACTATTTTTTAGGGTTCGAGGGGTCATGAGAAATCGAAATCCATCAACATTTCAGGTTAGTTTTTTTTACGATCGCAATACTTAAGCTTTAATGTCCAAAAAGTTAAAAATATATATATATAATTGCGTATAGACTGAAAATTATTGATTTTATAAAAATATGTTTCAAATAAAATATTTGTATTATAAATATATATACATATTTGTAATGCTAAGTAATTTCATATCTCAAATAGTTTCGGAGCTATTATAAAAAATGTTAATTTACGCATCAGACCGGAGCCCTTAAATCGATTTTGTCGAAATATTGAGAGTAGCCATTTTGTTTGTAATATTTATTAATGTTCATAAATGAAATTTAATCAAAATCGTTAGAGCCGATTTTGAGAAAATCGACTTTTTCTCTTTTTTCCCTTCAGTAAACTACCCTTAATTTTAGGGATAGATATCCAATTCCAAAAAACCCCTCGGGGCAACCCTCTGAAAACCCTAGATATCAAGTTTCAGCTCAATCGGTAAAATAGTTTAGGCTCTAGTTGGAGATACAGACAGACAGACAGACAGACAGACGGAAATTCAAAAACCACTTTTTCTGTTTCAGGGAGTCATGAAACGTCAAGATTCATCAAAATCTCGAGTTCGATTTTTTTGACGATCACCATACTTTCTCTACCTGTAAGATAGAGAGAAAGTAAAAAGGGTGTTCTCTTTGTTGTGTATGACGTAATAAACATGACAAACAAAATTGTATTTGTCAGTTAAATGCCTTAAGCAACTTTTTACTTTCTGGCTATATTACAGGTAGAGAATCGTCAAAAAAATCGAAATTGAGATTTTGATTAATGTTGACGTTTCATGACCCCCCAAATCCAAAAAAGTGGTTTTTGAATTTCCATCTGTCTCTCTGTCTACCTCGGACTATAGCCTAAACTATTATATCGATCGGGCTAAAACTTGGTATCTAGGGTTTTCATAGGGTTGCCCCGAGGGGTTTTTTGGAAATGGATAGCTAACCCTAAAATTAAGGGTAGTTTACTGAAGGGCAAAAAGAGAAAAAGTCGATTTTCTCAAAATCGGCTTTAACGAATTTGCTTAAATTTCATTTCAAAACATTTATAAATATTTCAAACAAAATGGTTACCCTCAACATTTCGGCAAAATGACTTTAAGGGCTCCCGTCTGATGCGTAAATTATCATTTTTTAGCATATCTCCGTTAATATTTGAGATATGAAATTACCTATCATAGCAAATATGTAGGGATATTTATAATACAAATCTTTTATTTGAAACATATTTTTATAAAACCAATAACTTTCAAGCTCTACACAACTATACATATATTTTAACTTTTCGCACACTAAAGGTAAAGTATTGCGACCGTAAAAAAAAATCTAACCCGAAATGTTGACGGATGTACGACGACTCATGACCCACCGAACCCTAAAAGTGGATTTTGAAATTCCATCTGTCTGTGTGTCTGTTTAACCCTAAAATTAAGAGTAGATTAATAAAAAGCGAAAAAAAAAATCAATTTTCTCTAAATCGGCTCTAACGATTTTGATTAAAATTTGTATCTACACGTTGATTAAGATCACAAATAAGAAGTGGAAATTTCCGTATCTCCGCAACTATTTGAGATACTAAATAACTTATCATTGCAAAATTATTATTAATATTATTATTATTATTATTATTAAATTATTATTATTAAAAATAATCTTTTATTTGAATTGTTTTTATATAAAACCAATGGTTTCTGAGATATTCGCAAATAGATTTATACAATTTTGTGAGCTTTAGTTGTAAAGATATACTACTTATGTTTTAACGCAATAATTTTCCAATGCCATAGAGTAATTAAATATAAGCAAGTCTCTCAAAAAGCTTATGTTATTTTTCCTTAAACCCCTTAGGAGAAATGTTTGCACAACAATTATCTATCTCCATTTAAGACTCAATAGTGAATATTTACATTTTTTATTAGTTAAAATTTATAAATGAGGAATTTTATAGCAATGCAATGACCTGAGGATGTACAACACCTAATAAAATGTCGTAAATTTTAACCGGAAGTCGAAATTTTAATACGAAGTGTTGATCCTTGTGGATCCAATATCGAACTTTTCAATGGTTCAAACATACAAATGAGGACATTAACTATTTAAAAATAAAATTATAAAATTGTACCGATATTACGTCATCGGACGCCCAGTGTTCCCATAAACCTCCGCGAGAGCACCTGGCCGGCTCGCGGAAGGTTTTCTCCCGCGGGAAGAAGTAGTTCGCGCGGTTGGCAAGGGGATCTAACAACATGGTGTATAGAGTCAGTGTGATTTCGTGAACTGGACGGGGTGAACCGACTTTCCCCCTCCCCAGACTGGTGGTGTGGTCAAAAAGATAGTTGTACAGGAATAAATGTAAAGGTGTTGAGTTAACTATGTAATATTGTGAAATAAAGTGAAGCCTTACAAAATTTAGTCTGTACAAATTTAAAACCGGGACCTAAAACTGTTTTACATAAGTATAATGCAATTTATGCTTGGGTTTGCTAGTAAATACAGTAAATGTTTACCAAGTTTGGTAAAAAAAAATGTTTCTTCAACATGTGACCTAGTATGCACGTTTAAAGTGTATTATTTTTGTAAACTTTCATTTTCAAGCCGGCCGCGTATTACACGCAAGGCAGGCGAAGCAGAGAAGAATCTGTACAACATGTGTTTTTTATGGCTTACCACACATTGGACAGAGAGCAACCTCAGCATAGGAATATCTCTGTCGCGCCTTTGGTTGTAGTAGGCGTACAGTTTTCCTGTGTCCTCTGCAGTCATCACGCAGTTTAATGCACTGATAGTTTTTCTTCACATCCAATAGGTTTCTTAGTGCTGCATTCTTGCTGTGTGATGTCATTTTCAATCAGATAATGAACTTCATCAAACTATAATAATAATGTGCGTCTGGGCTACATCATTCGTATCCCGGTAGTGGAAAGATTAGCCAGTGCTAATGTACCGTTGCCCAGGTGACGCGACGCCCGACTGTACTAATCGTACATCCTATCCGTGGAGGCTCTTTCCATGTACCGATGAGATGAGATTATGGTGATGGTGAGTATGAGGGTGTGGAGCCAGTGGAAACAATTAGACCTAACTTAAGCCCAATAAACCAAACTCTGGTTAAACTGAAATTTAGTGTGTCGGTTTGAGTCGCTAAAATCTTTATCTGAAACTTCCCATGATAAGGTAAACTCACCATGGGTCTCTCTTTTTCTCATAGACAACTAACTCACTTTTACAAAAGCACCATTATCCATTTTTTTCGAGTACAGTCAAACTAAATAATTATTGAATTCCGATTTTGACTCGGAATTTAAATCGAGCAGAAGTTCTTCAAATTCATACGCCATGTCACTTGCACCACTGAAAACTGTCTGAAAACTGCTTTCAAGTCCAACACCTTAGCTCGATCGGTAGCGTGCCTGTATAATAAGCAAAGGGTATCGGGTTCGATTCCTGTCATGGCCGAAAAAATTATCATTGGTAAAATTTGGGTTTGCCCTTTCATGGTGATGAGTTAACGGCCGAGGGCTGGATGTTGTGTTTATTCTAGATTTAAGTTAGTTTTTAAGTTGTGTGCTGATATAATCAGTCGGTTCAGAAAGTGCACGTTGAATACCTAAAATAAATTGTTTTCATATGCAGTGCCTTGCCAGAACCTCTTCCTATGCTATGCCTGCCCTGCGTGCAACGTGCGGCAGGGCTTGAAGTTAAAATTTCGAACGATAGTGTGTATTCTGTCTCATTTTCAAAGCAAAGTGGTGTTTATTGAATGCAGTAAAATTATAAAAAAAAGTATTTATGCATTAGGGTAGGGCTACGTATTTGGGGAATTCGCAAGAAATGAGTAGGCCTGCTAATAAAATATTGACCTTTTTTAGGTAGATTTTCCGTGATGACCTATCTATATACATATATTTTTAAAATCCTTCTGCAGAAGTACATTAATGTTGATAGAAGTATCTAAATGTTTTGACTTATTTTTCCCAAAAAAAATACAGCATATTCAAATTTTGAGCACTCATTTCCAGGATGATTATATGAGTGTGTGAGCAAAAATTTGGTTATAACAATGAGGTACCACTATGAATATTAGAAGTTTGATCAAAATCTGTTGAAACTAGCATAATTTTTTTTGAAACTTTGATTTATTTATTTTTTGTACTTTTCAAACCAGTTTTATCTACCATGTAGCGCACCCCATCCAAAGGAATTTAACATTTAAAAAATAAAACAAAACTATGTTCTGAGTGGGCGAAAGGGTATTTCGTGTAAGCCAAATTTGATCGGATCAATTAAATCAAAATAAATTAGCTAAAAAATACAGGCGGAACAAATGGTCTGTATAATGTGTGTTTACTATTTCATAGGAAAAAGGCTAAAGCCAATATTATTTCACGCGATGATGTCACGCAGCCCCAGATAAGCCAAACAGTTTGTCGAATTCACGTACGACGATCGCTACCGTTAGTACTATTATAGCGACGTTATGAAAGACGTGACTACCTCTCAAATAACCCAGCAGGTTGTCCTTCCATATTAAGGGGGCAAAGGGAATAGAGGAGGGACATCAGAAGATAAATTAAGAAATAAAAGTGATTTAAAGGGAATTTCCCGGGAATAGATAAGGATTTAAGTTGGAATGAACTTTTTTGACAGTTATAAAGCTTACTACAACTATTTTAATTTATTTAAACGTCAAGGCATTGTTTTTTAAACTGTAATTTTTCATATTTAATATCAATACCTATCAAAAAATACTAATAATATAGTAAAACGATATCAATATTTGCCATATTTAAACATGTTGCATTTGCTAAAAATTCCCTCCTACTAGAAAGAACCCTCCCATAGAACAGCGTAAGCACGATTTGCATCTAACTAAACTTTTAAACTAATTTAAATTTATAACTTAAAATATAAATTAAATTTACTTTAGAACCCCAATCTCACAGTTCTTGCCATCAATCCAATCTATTGTGAGAGTGATGCCTTTTGCCGGGATCACAATCAAATTAACGTTCACTTAACTTAAAGGGCCGTATGCATAGTGGCGGATTTACGCATAGGCCTACTAGGCACGTGCCTAGGGCGGCAGATTTTAGGGGTAGCAAATTTTTAATGACGAAAAAAAAACATACATTTTTGTCTACCAGTTAAAATAATTTGATGGCTTTATCGTGTGTGTGATTGTTGTGGTTTGCTGTATCTGTGTACCAACATGACAAGAGTATTGCCTTAATTCAATGACAAACGTATTAATTGAAGGTCACTTATTGGATAAAAGGGATTTGTCTGGCATAATCAACCAGTTCACCGAGCAGAAATCAAGGAAAAATAAATTATAGACTATTTTATTATTGTGTACATGCTAATATTTTATCTGCAGTAACATGTTCTACAGTCTACTAATGCAGACTTTTTATTTTATAATATGTGAATTTGGTTGTTGTGATAGTGTAAGAGTATTTATTGCAATTTTTAAATTCTTTGCTTAGATCCTTACTACTTTTAAAACCTCTCTATAATAAATAATAAAATAATATAAGCACTTTTTATCTGTCATTCCACAGATAGAACTAGTGTATATGGTATATATGTGTCGGTGTATGAGGGGTTGTAGGGGGGAAACAGGAATTTAGAAGGTTAGAAATTAAGGTAGGAAAAGTGGGCGGCAAATTATCTAGTGCCTCTATGGGCTGCAGAGTCGTGAATCCGCCCTTGCGTATGCAAGAACTTGACTTAAGTGGATGCTAAGTCGACACTAACGTGGGGTTGCTTGCGTCATCATAGGTTAAAAGGCGGACTGAGAGTGTGCTAGAGACAACACTATCGGCCCGCTAAGCAATCACTAACGTTCTTGTATACCATCCAAAGAGTTACGTTACGAGAACTTTAATTGAAGGGTCCCGCGTGTTCTAGCCAGACAATAATGTTGCGAGCAAGGTTAACAAGGCTGTTTAAAGTTGTCTGTTGGTATGCAAACGACTTCTTCGGTATAGTTTGTCCGTGTCTCGCGAACTTTAAAACGTCGTACTCTCTTGTTACATTTTATTTTGTAGGTCCAGTAAAAAAGCTTCTAATGCAAGTACTTCCAACCTAATCAGCCCTAAACTGTTGGCTATCATTTTAGTGAACTTTCTTTTTCCCCCAACAGTCAAAATCGATTGTATGTGTTTAGCTCGAGTTGTTAGTTACATTATGCGAATTCTGATAACACACTAGTTTCTCTACACTAAGAGAAAGTCACGTTACGTGAACGTTAAGTTTATCGTGATCCCAGTATTAAACCATGCGACCATATTTGCAGGTTACCTTCCAATAATTCATTCTTTAGTATGTAAAAGGTTCTTAGGAAGCACGGTGTTATATCCTCATAGGACTCGTGAATTCAACCATACTATCCTCAGTACACCCAGACGGGATTCAAGCACCTATTTATTTACCCAACACCAGAAAAAACGGATTAAATTAGCTCGACATTTCGACCACGTGTCCACCGACGCAGATGTCAACTTTATTAACACCTTAATCTTTGGCTATATTAGTTCTAGAGGACGGTATTATAGTAGAGAGAGGATGCGAAAACTACAGCGATACATCACATGTGGAAAACTAACACCCAGTGCACCCGGCCGAGATTCGAACCTTGTCGTGAGCAATCCAAACTTTCGCGAGACTTGAGAATTAAACACGCGACTACCAGTGCGTGCTTGACCAATTACATATATTTTTTTAGCACTACGTCTTACTAACCGTTCGGGTTATACGCTTATGTACTAATTACATTAATGTATCAGGGATTAGGTAGGTTTAATTTAGAGGTAGTGCACCAGCATTTGCATGGAGGGAGACTGAAAAACCATTTAGGAAGTTCACCCGACTGGGATCGAACCCCAATTTCTCCCTCATCGGCAATAGACTGGCCGCCAATGACGGAAAGATCGGGGTTCGATCCCGATCGGGTTCAATAAGGTTGATTATTCCTAAATCAGTTTACATGCAAATGCGGGTGTATTTCCTATAAATTCAATCCTTCTCATCCCTAACACATTAGAGTAATTAGTAGGCCTACATAGGCGTATAATCAGAACGGGTAGTAAGACGCGGTGCTAAAAATATTTTATACATTCGGTGGCTGTAATTGAACAAACGCCTTTGACAAGGCCGGGAAACGAAGACAATGTAATTGAGTTGGAAATCGACTGAAGGTGAAAATGACGCCTAATTATTATTTCTCCCCCTCCCTTTACCATACCCTTTTTGTGTTACACAAGGGTACCTAGGGTTGTTAAGTTAATTTCCCTCTACCTCTTTCAAAAGGCAAAGGCGGGGAAAGAAAGATAATTAGAAGAGCCCAAGAGCCCGGAGGAAAGTGTTGGTTTAGTTTACACTGAGTAACAACCCTCGCCCCTTCAATGGTGGACATTTACATAGCCCTCCATTCCATCGCAAGCTATAGATGAGACTGTGCGCATTTCCCCTCCCCGACCACCATAAAGAAACGGTTTAATGAATGTGTTCTCAGTTTGTTTTAGCCATGATTTATACCTTGAATGGAATGAGAAAAGTGTAATAATAGAAATATCGCTCATGTGCATAATTAAAAAGGAGTACAAGCTCTCGTTATACCGCCATGGCGAGTCAGCGCTGTTGCCTGACCATCGAGTTAAGATATTACATAATCCCACAAAAAAAAAATTCAGAATGAACAAACGTATTTTTTCGCGTTCAAAATTGATAACGGTGATACAGTCACATTAAAAAAAAAGAGCCTTTTAGAAAGAACAAACCAATTTTTTTTCACGTTCAATATTGATAACATTGATATCAGTGTTATTTTATAGGTATTTAAACTATATGTGTCAAAAGTGAGAGCTGCAGATAGGAAGACATGACGTATGAATACCTGAAAGTAGATCTAAGAGACTTTTCTAGCTGTTATATAAGACCCTTTCTTTGAAAATTGAACTATATATCAGTATCCTTTTACTAAGGCAAACTATCTGAATATAAAAATGTAAAATAAACTTAACATTCTTAAATAATTTAAAAAAATTATTGCATTATTTATATGTTAATTTGTATTTTGTAGAACATACCCGGTTTATTTTATGTCCCTGGAGTTGGTTGGAGGTAAGCACTAGGGAAACAAGCCTCCTATCAGGGTGAACTGATAGTTTCTTGACATTTATAGTGAGGGGAGAGAGCGCTCAGGTATCAGGAGTTGGGTTAGGTTAAGTATGAGGAGATAACAAGCAGCTGGGTGTACTACTCATGGCTTATATTTAATAATAAGAAGAGAATATCCATACAACCCACATCGGTGGGTACGCGGGCTAAGGCATCAACTTCATCTATGAATACGGGGAGATCAGGGTTCGAATCCCAGTCGGGTTTACTGAGGGTATTTTTTCGTATATGGTTTCCCACTCTCCCTCCAAGAAAATGCGGATATATTACCTCTAAAATGCTTACTTCTTCACCTTTACCCCGGTAGAGTAATTTATCATATAACCATGCGTATGACCTGAACAGGTAATAAAACGTGGTGATAAGATAAAAAACAACTTCATCTGGCCTGGACCCGAATTCCGGCCGAGTGTATTGAGAGTGTATTTTACTGAATGATTTATCACTTTACCCTCATATAAAGTCGGATTAGGTTCCTCTAAATTCTTCTTTATCCGTCCTTGCCTTATTACCATCAGTGTGAACATGCAGATATCCCTGACGCGGTGAACACACAATAATCCATAATGTGACGCTTGTGAAACAACCTGAAACACACCTAGCTCCGTCAGAAGAGGGAAGGAGCGACGTCAATAGTACAATCAACGCCAGACCGACTTGGTTTATGCAAATTCATATTTTTATTGATGGCGCGAATCGATCTAAAAGTTGTATTTATTTATCGGTTAGGTGAATGGGATGCAGAATCTACTATGTTCATTCAACATATTTTGAGGGTTTCGGTGGGTAATGCATATTTACTTCCAGCTTGCATTATTTTACCATTATGCTTCAAACAATTTTTTCACTCTCGATTTTTTTTTGTCTAAATAAATGCATTGCGGCCCAGATCGACAATGTAAACGCGTCATTTCTTACTTCCCTAGCACTCTAAAGACCGACTGAAATCAAGCCAAAGAACGTGATTGTTGCCTGACAAATCACATGAGCGTCATGTGATTGGTTATAGTTGAGTGACCAATCACGTGATCGTCATGTGACTTGTTATAGTTGAGTGACCAATCACATAATCACCACGTGACTGATGATAGTTGCGTGACCAACCACATAATCGCCATGCGACAGCTTATAATTGAGTGATCAACCACATAATCGCCACGTGACTGGTGAAAGTTGCGTGACCAACCACATAATCGCCATGTGATTGTTGATAGTTGCGTGACCAACCACATAATCGCCATGTGACTGGTGAAAGTTGCGTGACCAACCACATAATCACCATGTGACTGTTGATAGTTGCGTGACCAACCACATGATCGCCATGTGACTGGTGATAGTTGCGTGACCAACCACATAATCACCATGGGACCGGTGATAGTTGTGTGATCAATCACATAATCGCCATGTGACCGGTGATAGTTGTGTGATCAATCACATAATCGTCATATGACTGGTGATAGTTGTGTGATCAACCCCATAATCGCCATGTGACTGGTTATAGTTGGGTGGCCAACCACATAATCACCATGTGACTGGTGATAGTTGCGTGACCAACCACATAATCGCCATGTGACCGGTGAAAGTTGCGTGACCAACCACATAATCGCCATGTGACCGGTGAAAGTTGCATGACCAACCACATAATCACCATGTGACTGGTGATAGTTGCGTGACCAACCACATAATCACCATGTGACTGGTGATAGTTGTGTGATCAACCCCATAATCGCCATGTGACTGGTTATAGTTGGGTGGCCAACCACATAATCACCATGTGACTGGTGATAGTTGCGTGACCAACCACATAATCGCCATGTGACCGGTGAAAGTTGCGTGACCAACCACATAATCGCCATGTGACTGGTGATAGTTGCGTGACCAACCACATAATCACCATGTGACCGGTGATAGTTGTGTGACCAATCACACGATCGCCATGTGACCGGTGAAAGTTGCTTGACCAACCACATAATCACCAGGTGACCGGTGAAAGTTGCGTGACCAACCACATAATCACCAGGTGACTTAATAGTTGAGTGATCAATCAAATAATCGCCATATGACCGGTGATAGTTGCGTGACCAACCACATAATCGCTATGTGACTGGTGATAGTTGCGTGACCAACCACATAATCACCATGTGACCGGTGATAGTTGTGTGACCAATCACACGATCGCCATGAGACTGGCCCTTCATTATCGTACATCTTGTGCGATGTGACACAACGCATAGTCCTTTTGGTCCTTCTGTATGGTGCTCCTGAGCGAGAAGGATGTGTTAGCGCAAATTGAAGTCAATCCACATGATTGAATAATCGCTGCGTTTTTATACCTACAATATTAAGGTGAGAGTGTAGAGAACGCAAGTTAGGAGCAGTGTTAACATTAAAACTTCAGCCCTATCATACTGGTGTAATTAGTATCATATGTGTATATCCAGACCTGGTGTCAAAAAATAGAAGAATATTGGTGCATTCAATATAATCTTAAATTAAATTAAATTAATAAGCAAATATTATACTGTCACTTAATCCCGAAAAACAATTTTTTGTGAAATGCTTGTAAAGGATTATTTAAAACTAGAAATAAAACACAATATTTCATATATTAATTTTATTTACGATGGCAAATATACAATTATTTGTAATGGGTCAGCACTAGTTTTTATACATTATTTTGACTAGTATAAACTAATGTTTATTTTGACTCATTTCTGTATTACTGGATTATAATATATTTCCAACAACAGCTACCCTGTGATGTGACGACAAATAGAATAAAATTAGGTGACCTCTATATATTATTTAATTCTAGATACTAAACGTGGAGGTTTAAAAAAAACACCTTGTACCACCACATAAAACCAAAATTAAACAAAACACCATTACTAGGTTACAAACACAAATCTAGAGACATCATTATTAGATTTCAGGTAGGACAAACCTAAAAACTTATATTACATAATTTAAAGCCCACCCCTATCCATGGCCGAGTGGTTAGGGAGATAAAATTAAACTCAATGGATTCCTGACTCAATAGATATAAAATAGACACAATGGCTTTTCGTCAACTTTGACTAATCTGTTTTTTTTTTATTTATTAAGTTTTAAAAGGTACTTGCTATACCAATCCTACTCTTAATTATTTCATGAAAGTTGCCTCGAGGTTTCAAGTAGAAGTTTCAGAATTTAATTAAGTACAAAAAGAGCTCATGTGTAGATGGGTCGATTTGAAGTGCTTTTAAAGTGCACAATAAAAAGCTCGTGTACACTCTGGTTTGGTAAAAAATATCACTCCATTTGAAAATGTAGAGTACATGCATCAGAAACCAACTTGTATGGAGCATTGACGTAACATAACTACAGTCCAATTTTCATAGGAAGAACCTTTTATAAAATACAAATATACTTTTTGCTGCCAAAATTATAGCATTTTGCAATATCATTAATGTTATTTTATAGGTTTTTATAGGTTTATCAAAAGTAACAGCTACAGATCATACGACTTGGCGTGAAAGTATATCTAGTGTTTTTTCTGTCAAATAAGACTCTTTTTAGGAAAATTGTAATGTAATACTGCCAGTGAGTGAGCCAAGTGAGACATGAAACTAATGCGCAGGAAGACAGTATGGCACGGGAGGGTGGTAGGGGGTAGAAAAAGAGAAATTATAAGTGTACTAACTCGGTTCATTCATTTCAAACAATTAAAAGGAAAAAACCACCTTTAGTACACCCGACCGGGATTCTAACAGCGATCTCCCAGTCATCAGCAGTCCAGTCTATTGCAAAGTTGACTCATTAGACCATTCGAAGATCAAAGCGGGTATCGAGTGTTTAAAAAATGTTGGGTTGAGGCGGAGGAGGAGAATGAGCTGAAACATTTTGTGCTACATAAATAAACATCAGCGATGACTTAAAAGCTTCACTAACTACTTGAGCGTCTAGGGTAAAAAAAAATAAACCTTTGAATACGACGGAGGTTTCCGATAAATAGACCACACAGTTGCCAACTGGGAGAGTCGTTTGCTTTAGATATTTAGGAAAAAGGGGGGAGGGGGGGGAAGGAAATCAGCTTCACAGTAACAAACATTAGTTGGCACAAGTAGTTAGACACAGTGTTTGTAAGGCTAGAGTAATTAAAAAAACTTGTTTGGAAGTTTACTTCGTCAACTACTTTTATATATATTAAAAACAGCAAAATATCAAATTGTTTTATTTCAATTTGCAGTTATATTTAAGCATTAATTAAAACCACAACAGTGGATATGGGGTAAGGGCGTAAGTAGAGTCTTACTCTTAAGTGAGTTGACGCCAACGGAGAACTCAAGATTATAGTCCCGGTACTATGGTGATTTTTCCTGAATTATTCCAAGAACTTGACTACTTTTAACTATTCTAGAAACAAAAAAAATTGCTATGGTGATTTCTTAATTTAACATTAGATAAGTGTTACAAATATAGCAGTTAAAAAATATAGGGCTGGGAGAATTATCTGACAAAATCAACACAACCGCCGCGCCATATAGCTGACAAAGAATAAAAACAACTATAACATCTCACCCGTCTGGGCTGGAGGGGTGTTTAAAAAAATGTAGGAAATAAGTTGAGATTTTTTTTGTTGACAAAGTATTATTTAAAGGTTACTGTTTTACATTATTTCATGTGAAACTCTAAAATTTGGGTTTTATGTTACTGTTTCTGTATGTTTGGCTTTCAATATCTGACCATCAGACAACTTTACAAAAAACAACAACTTTGAAATAAACTAATTATCTAATAAAAGAAAGTTTCCAATTCATACATTATAATGACTATTTCTACTAGATTTACATGTTTTAGAAGCTCAATCGTAATATGGGGTCTATGGGAGAAAAAGTTGCAGACAAGGATAAATAAAATATGCATTGACACTTTTAATTTGTGTTCTATTCCTTGTGAGTCAGTTTTAATCCCTTTTAATTCGTTGGGTAAAATTTATATTGTGCCAGTTTAATTTTCATCTTCCATACTAAATTGTTATATCTAATAAAAAAAAAGTGCTAGAATTGAAATTTCTGAAGATGAAAACATAAAAATTAGAGTTCACCCCTTGGGAATTGAGGGATAAATTTTACAATTTAAGAATATAGTATTTATAAAAACATATAAAAAGCATGAGCTACTCTAAATAACTTAAAATAATCTAAATACATCGAAAAATGTCCAAATTTGTTTTCTGAGTATGGGGAAAATGAGCAAAATTATGAAAGAATATATTACAAGAATTTTACAGCCATCCAAAGTTGTATGATATTTCCCCTTCTAGAGCTTACTTACTCTATTACATTAGGCCCTCGAAAGTTCATTGCAGCATTTACAAAAGTACGCCACCTATTCCTATCTTGAGTTTACTCTTTCCAGTCTCCGTCGTTACATCCTACCTCTTTCAGATCCATTCTAATGTTATCCTCCCATCTCTGTCTAGGTCTTTCCAATGGTCTTTTTCTATTGGGTTTACTAGTCGATACTTTAAACACAGCTCTAGATTCTCCCATTCGCAATGCATGTCCTCCCTAATATAATCTGCGAGATTTTATTTTCCCTAACAATGTCTTGAGATGAGTTCAGGATATCTAACTCATCACTGTGTAACCTTCTCCACTCCCCAGTAGCCCCATCCCTTTTTCGACCATTTATATACCTAAGCAACTTTTTCCTAACATCCTAATTTTTTTTTTCGTCGTGTAAGATAAGAGACCACGTTTCACACACCTGGAGCACAACCGGTAAAATTATTGTTTTGTATATTCTGAGTTTTAAATTAGTTGAAAGCAGGCAAAATGTCAACAACTTACTGACCGAGTAATAGCATGCATTTCCTGATTGTATTCTTTTACTAATTTCCTATCTAATATCGTTACAGATAATAACAATGGTACGCAAAAAGCATAAAAGAGCAAGTTTGACCGCTTATAACTCGTGAACTGTAATGATTTGAAAGCAGTGAATCACTATTTATATCTTATAATTATACACCTGTTAAAGTTTTGCAATCAAATTTTATCGTCGAATGACCTTAACACTGAAACATCAGCACCCATAGAAGAGGCCAAGGGGTTTAAGGCATTCGACTCGCATCGCACTTGGTGTTTCCCCATTTACACCCCACCCACACCCACCCCCCCCCCCGCAAGAATTTGAACCCTGAACTCCCTGTCACCAGTCATTGCGAGCCTGGCACCCTAGATATCATGTTTTCATTTCATCCCTTAGCAATCAATGTTGATTTAGTTGCTTCAATTTCATCCTCTTTCTCCCGTGCTCTTAACCTAGTGTAGCTTGTGGAGACTCCGAACGAGCAGTAAGACGAGTTTCACTATTAACGAGTAATGAATACCAACACAACGGTTGCAAATAATTGTAATTATGGCATTGTCCGTATGGAGGGGACCACATTCCAATAAATTTAAACTAGAAGATAAGTGAAACCTGGACACGGTAATTGAACCCGGGAACTTAGGCTGAGCACGCCAATACTCTACCACTAAGCTATTCAGGATCCGTCCCGTGCTCATGTTCATTCATTTATAGTTTAAGGCTGAGTCTGTGATGGACGGACGTGTAGGACCGTCAGTTGTCCTCTCAATACAGACAGTGTCGTAATTTCAATGAAATCTCGCTTTAAAATTACAATATTTTATTGTATACTTGGCAGTATAACAGTCTTCCCGAATCGTGGTATCTGATAGCTCGCAATACTATTGGTCGCTCATATGTAGCTGACGATTAAACACGTCCATCACGGACTCAGCCTTAAAATGAGTAATGAATGGCCTTGATTACGGGAAGAATCCTTAATAGCTCAGTGGTGGAGCATTTGCACGCTAACTCAAAGGTACCAAGTTTGATTCCCATGTCAAGGTTGTCATTTTTCAACCTTTTTTTAGCACCGTGTCTTACAAACCGTTCAGGTTATACGCTTATATTTTTGTAAGAATTAGGGAGGTTATATTTAAGGAAGTGTACCCGCATTTGGATGGAGGGAGAGTGTAAACTCGTTTGGGAAAACCACCCTCAGAACACCCGACCGAGATTCGAACCTCGATCTCCCCATCATCGGCAGTCTAGTCTACTGCGAGAGTAGCGCGTTAGACCACGCAGCCACCGAAGTGGATTATTCATTTTACAACCAAGTTAATTAAAAGAAAAGGTAATATTAGAGTAAGATCTTCCGTTCCAATGTCGTATACAACCGCCCTAAGTAATTAACTATTTAAATCATGGCCAAAAAAAAGTTCGCTTTTTATAGAACAGCTAAGTTAAACACATTACGCAAGTTCAATGAGAAGCGAAGTTGGAGAAGTGGCCGCAAGGGGCAGGCGTGAGTGTTGACACAGTAGTTAGTTTTGGACTACCGCCAATATAACCCTTGCCTCACAAAGTGGGGCTATCGAACCCGAACTTTAAACCCTCACATAGTGTTTTGAAACCATTAAATTTGTATCTGGGGTATTTAACGTGAACATCCAAAACACAGAGTGGTGGCGAAACCTTTTAGTTCAGGGCCGAGAAGTCAATTTACGAAATAAGCCAGAGAGTAAGGAAGGTCCGAAGCCTATACCTCGGATTAAAAAGATAAAAGTTATCTCTAGAAGCTATCTGGCTATTTCTTTTATGGCAATTGTGTTCAATGCGCCCGTCTCCTACACATATTCAACTATTCTTTTAAATTTGATTCCTTTAGAAGTTATGTGAATGAGGATTTTTTTTAAGTAATTGGGTTCGGTGAGTCCTTTACCTACAAACATTATTATCATTTTTAAAGATTCAAGGATTTGAAAGAAAATTTAAATTTTGATTCAAGAACTATAGGATTAGACGCATCTTTAGAAAACACCAGCTAACAAACACTAACTTGTGTGTATGTTTACCTTTGACCCACATTTCTATAGCATGTGACGATGGAGGTACAAATTGATCAAGTTTTTTTTTAACGAAGCATGGTAACAGGTGAATGTTCGTGGACGGTTTCAAACTTAGTCAATGCGACAGAAATGAAATGAATTTCACTGTACTGACTGACCAAGTGTTGTGTTTGGATTTGTTGTGACGCTTCACTTACAAACGTTCGGTTAGAAAGGAAAATGTGGTTTCATCTTGGTCCAGGCGTCCTATCTCGGTTAGCCCAAATTACCTATTTACTTAATAAGGCTGCGCCAAAACGTACTGTCGAGTGATTCAAACGGATCCTTTTTGGAGGGGGATTGCGCTAAACGTCATGTCTATATTGGTTCAAACGGGTCGCTTTTCGGGGGATTGCGCCAAATGCCATGCTGTAATGGCCCAACCAGGTCGCTTTTCGGGGGGTTACACCAAACGCCATATCTATATTGGTCCAAACGGGTCGTTTTTCGGAGGGATTGCGCTAAACATCACGTCTATATTTCTCCAAACGGGTCCCTTTTCGGGGGGATTGTACCAAACGTGTTGTCGAGATGGGTCCAGCTTTCCGGGGGATTGTACCAAACGTGTTGTCGAGATGGGTCCAGCTTTCCGGGGGGATTGTACCAAACGTGTTGTCGAGATGGTCCAGCTTTCGGGGGATTGTACCAAACGTGTTGTCGAGATGGGTCCAGCTTTCCGGGGATTGCGTCAAACGTCTACGGTCAATTTAAAGACTGTGAAACTTGATTTGCTATCCACCAACTCTAGTCAATCAAGTATGCACCACGTTAATCAATATGGTAATTTGAAATGAGGGTTGGGAGTGTCCCCTCGACCCGTAACAATGTCATAGCGAGGCAATAAATCAGGAGTAGACAAGACATGGACGTGGTTGATATCTTCAAACACAAAATGGTGTGATTTTTTTATGTTTTATTTTAGTACAGTATAGTGATCGTAATGGCTATCAGTGACAAAATCAAGGGCGTGTTTTAAAAGATGAGTTTCGTTTTGGAAATTCAATTTGACTGATATTAGATTTGAGACGATTTTATTAAAACCAGAAATGCAAATTAGTTTTGCATAAAAATAGTAAGAAATTTCAAAGGAAATGTATTTAGATAGAAAATTAGAATATCTTTAAAGTAGAACGTTTTGTTTGATTTTTATGGTATTTTACTATTCCAACACCTCTACGGGGAAAAGGGGGAGGGGGGTAATTTATTATTTTATTTTAACGACGTAGCTTGGCTGTGAAGTGGGAGATAGTCAAAAGAGAGTATTTACCATATTAATATAATGTAGGTTTTATTCGGCGAGTTATAAAGCAATAAAATTGAAACATTGACTAAAAGTTATTAAATAATTATAAATATGGTCTTACATTGTCACTCTATGTTTTATTACTTTCTCTCTATCTTACAGGTAGAGAAAGTATGGTGATCGTCAAAAAATTCGAACTCGAGATTTTGACGTTTCATGACTTCCTGAATCCGAAAAAGTGGTTTTTGGATTTCCGTCTGTCTGTCTGTCTCTCTGTACCTCCAACTAGAGCCTAAACTATTTTACCGATTGAGCTGAAACTTGATATCTAGGGTTTTCATAGGGTTGCCCCGAGGGGTTTTTGGAATTGGATATCTACCCCTAAAATTAAGGGTAGTTTACTGAAGGGAAAAAAGAGAAAAAGTCGATTTTCTCAAAATCGGCTCTAACGATTTTGATTAAATTTCATTTATGAACATTAATAAATATTCCAAACAAAATGGCTACTCTCAATATTTCGGCAAAATGACTTTAAGGGCTCCGGTCTGATGCGTAAATTAACATTTTTTATAATAGCTCCGAAACTATTTGAGATATGAAATTACTTAGCATTGCAAATATGTATATATATTTATAATACAAATATTTTATTCGAAACATATTTTTATAAAATCAATAATTTTCAATCTATACGCAATTATATATATATTTTTAACTTTTTGGACATTAAAGCTTAAGTATTGCGATCGTAAAAAAAACTAACCTGAAATGTTGATGGATTTCGACGTCTCATGACCCCCCGAACCCTAAAAAATAGTCTTTGCAATGCCGTCTGTCTGTGTGTCTATTAAAACTTAAAATTAAGGGTAGTTTACTGAAGGGCAAAAAGAGAAAAAGTCGATTTTCTCAAAATCGGCTCAAACGATTTTGATTAAATTTCATTTATAAACATTAATTAATATTCCAAACAAAATGGCTACCCTCAATATTTCGGCAAAATGGCTTTAAGGGCTCCGGTCTGATGCGTCAATTAACATTTTTTTAAATAGCTCCGAAACTATTTGAGATATGAAATTACTTAGCATTACAAATATGTATATATATTTATAATACAGATATTTTATCCGAAACATATTTTTATAAAATCAATAACTTTCAATCTATACGCAATTATATGAATTTTTTAACTTTTTGGACATTAAAGTTTAAGTATTGCGACCGTAAAAAAAAAAACTAACCTGAATTGTTGATGGATGTCGACGTCTCATGACCCCCCGAACCCTAAAAAATAGTCTTTGCAATTCCGTCTGTCTGTGTGTCTATAAAAACTTAAAATTAAGGTTAGTTTACTGAAGGGCGAAAAGAGAAAAACTTGGTTTTCTCAAAATCTGCTCAAACGATTTTGATTAAAATTCGTATCTAGGCGTTGATTAAGATTATAAATAAACTGGCTATTTTCATTTTCCTATGAAAATGATTTTTAGGGTACATTACAGAAGCGTTAATTTCCGTATCTCCACAACTATTGGAGAAACTAAACAACTTATCATTGCAAAATTGTAGGACTATTAGAAATAAAAAACTTTTATTTGACATATATTTTTATAAAAGCAGCAGTTTCTGAGATATTTGCAAATATATTAATACAATTTTGTGAGCTTTAGTTGTAAACATATACTACTTAAGTCTTAACGCAATAATTCTCCAATGCCATAGAGTAATTAAATATAAGTATTTAAAATAGTATGTTATTTTTCCTTAAATCTCTTAGGAGAAATGTTTGCATAGCAATGATATATCTCCATTTTAGACTCAATAGTCAATATTTACATTTTTTATTGGTCAAAATGTATAAATGAATAATTAAATACCAATGCGATGACTTGAAGATCTGCAACACCTTATAAAATGTTAAAATTTTAACCAGAAATCGAAATTTTAATATGAAGTGTTGACCCTTGTGGAAGACATTAAACTGTTTGAAATGCTCTTAGGTGGACAAAGATGCGCCTCTTTTCTCATTGATTCTATATCATTGTATATTATTTTATGCGTGTTCTTATGTGGAGTGGTGATGATACAATGTACATTATTCCGTTCAGAAATCTTACGAGTTTATAGAAAGAGAGAGAAAGTCTGTGCGGTGCGCCGTACCATTTATTTTGGTCCGTGTTCACATACGGTAAAACGTAAAAATGTGTCAATATCTCGAGATTGGTCTTTTCACGATCATAATACTTTCGCTTGATATGAGAAAATGTAAAAAAAAGCTGTAAAACAATCCAACAACAAACCAACACAATGATAAATTATTATATAATTATCTCGTATACCAAAGAAAAATAATTCAAAAAAGAGAGTTTGTGGCCTCCACTATTTATAATTGCTCTTAGCTCTTTCAATTACATAACTAGTGAAGTAGCTATACATTTACATGCTAATTTCACATTTGCCTTTCACTTCTCAATACCACAGCATATGTGTTCAATGGATAACATATTAATGGTCTGGGCTCCACATTGTAAAAGGAAAAATCTCGCTTTCTATGGAACCCATGACAATCTTTGCCATCGTACCAACTGTAACGATAATACATAAGCATATCTAAGAGAGAAAGTCTGTGCGGTGCGCCGTACCATTTATCTTTAGGGTGATGTACAAGGGGACGCAAGAAAAGGCCAGTGATTTTGCAATTTTTATATCCAAACAGTTCTTTGTCCAAAATAAATAAAATATTGCTCCAGTATAAACGTTTAATTGAATTTTCTTCAAATGGTGATATAAACATTTCTTGAATGTCTGTCAAAGGTGGCCTGGAATTTAATGACATCTTTTCTCTTTGATTAAAAGTTTGTCGTCTAATTACGCTATGCTTATAGGGCAAACATTCAACAACTGTTGATATCCCCATGTGAAGAAAATTAAACTAAACGTTACTACTTGAGCAACATTTTTTTTTCTGGGCAAAAAATATTTTGCTAAAAAAAACTGCAAAAAAAACAGACCTTTACTCGCGTTTCCTGCATTTCCACCTTAAGTTGTTTATTTATAAACACACCTTTTTTTAAAAATCGTCTAGAGTAGTGGTTCTTTAAAGTTTTTTAAAATAATATATACCTTGGTAATGACTACAAATCTAATGTACACACACGGTAGAATCCACCCAAATGACAAATGTCAGGTGATCAAAGGAGGATATGTTCATCTGTCGTCTCCAAAAATTCACATCAAATTAAAATTTTGACCTCCAAGTTTAGATGTATTGTCATTCTGCCAATTTTACCTCGAGAGCTATTCGTGTACCCCTTGAAAATAATGCGCGTGCCCCTGAGGGTACACGTACCACAGTTTGAGAACCACAGTTTAGGTTATTTGGTTTATTCACTAAAATGAACATTAAGAATCTTCTGCTAGGATTTAGATTAAAATTTTCATCGGAAGAAGTTGTAGGCCTATATCTAAAATAAGAAACCAGAAAAAAGTTTATTTTGAAATAATAATCAAGACTGTCCAGGCGCAAATAGTAGAGTGAGTGCTTATACTCGTCAGTGGAAGAGGATAAGTTTTATCAGAAGAAAAACAAGAGGCCTTGCAGGTTACATTGATCATTTTCTTACTTCTCTTTCTATATCGTACATAGGCGTTTAGAGAGTGAGAGCACTTCCAGTGTTAAGTTAAGCTTCACCCCTTTTACAAAATAATTTCGAATTCCCCAAAATCGTCAAATAAAAAAAATCAAGACATATCGTAGATGATCCACCCACTTATAAACGACCCCCTTGAGGGAATAGAATGAGAAACATGAAGTGTATTGGCATTCACCTTTGTTAATAATGTCAAAATTAATATTATGAAACCCGCTTCGGTGGCCGTATGGTCTAAGACGCTACTCTCACAGTGGACTAGACTGCCGATGATGGGGAGATCGTGGCTAGATCCCAGTTGGATATACTGAGGGTGGTTTTCCCTAAAGGGTTTCCCATTCTCTCTCTCTCTCTCTCACTCTCTCTCCAAGAAAATTTGGGTATATATCCTATGAATGCATCAATCCTCATCTCCAACTAATCAATAGCGTAAATGGTACATAATCTTATAACCCGCATGTGTAGTAAGACGCATGACTATATATATTATTAATAATAATAATAATAATAATATTTAGCACCGCGTCTTACTACCCGTTCGGGTTATACGCTTAAGTACTAATTACTCTAATGGATTAGGAATTGGGAGGGTTGAACTTTAGAGGAAGTGAACCCGCATTTGCGTGGAGGGAGATTGGAAAACCATTTAGGAAAAACCACCCCCAGTTCACCCGACCGAGATTCGAACCTCGATCTCCCCGTCCTCGGCGGTCGAGCTCAACACGACTAGCGCGTTAGCCAACTACGCCACCGAGGCGGGTCTATATATTATTAATACATTCCACCATTAATAAATTAGTGACCAAGCTTCAATGGAGGAGAAGACGGTTGGAGGGGGATTTTTCTCAGCCCCGCGTCTAGCTACCTGTTGAGGTTGTTAGAATAGGTACTAATTACCGAGTTAGGGATGAGGAAGGTTGAATTTATAGGAAGTGTACCCACATTTGCGTGGAGTGAGAGTGGAAAACCCCTTTGTAAAAACCATCCTCAGTACACCTTACTGAGGTTAAAACCCCGATCTTTCTGTCATCGGCAGTCTAGTTTAACATGAGAATGACGCATTAGAACATGTGGCCACCGATGTAGTTGGAGAGGCACGACATATACCAGTTAAATAAGTGTGGGAGGATTTTGGTTTTGATCTGTAGTTATTTAAATCCTTATGCCACTGTATATTTTTTTTACACTAAGTTACTTTTTATCAAGTATATATAATTTAAATTGACTTAATTAATTGTATTGATTTAATTTATTACACAAATGACCGTTGTTTGTGAAAGTAAAAATATTAACAGTGAAATAATAATACACTAATATATATATATATATTAGTATAAACTTTATGGACTTTAATACATTTCAAAGGACCAGAAATTGCAATTCACAGAATGAAAATAAATAAAAAAGTTTCTGGGCCAAAAAAAAGTTTTTTTTAAAGTGTGAAGAAACCGTGTCATTGGCTGGAAGGTATAACGTGTTATTATTTTGTGAGACTGGATTGCCGGTGACCGAGAGACCAGGATTCGAATCCTGGTCGGGTGTACAAAATGTGTTTTCCCCTAAATGGCTCGCCACTCCTCCTCAACCAAAATTAGCGTATATTTCCTTCAACATTCTATCTTACTCATCCTGATTCCGTTAGCGTATGTAATGTATATGAACAAGTATTAAGACATGGTAAAAAAAAGTGGATTCTTTTAATATTACGCTGTAGCTAAGTTTTGTAAAATAAACATGACAATGAAGTTTAAAATACAAAGTTTTTTCAAGAGAGTTGAGCACATTCAGATTTTATAATTTTGTAAATCTGTTTCCTTTCTCTATAAAACAATAGAATTATTTTAAAAATACTTCGCTATGCACAGTGGGGAGTATTCTAGAGGTGTAGAAAACATCGCTTTGTGTATAAAACGTAGAACAAATTAATTTTTATCATGAATGGATGTCCCAAAAGCTGCCTAACCAACTAAATTAGGTTTAACAATTATTATCATATTTAATTCTTATAAAGCCCTACATTCCTATGCTACAATCTAGATAGTTAGACCATTCACGGTGGCTCAGCTAATCATAAAAATACACTCACTCTACATCAGGTAGAGAGACTCATCTTCTTTGTCATCTTCCAATTTCATTTACCTTGTGTATGGCGTACACTAAATACCTTGATCCAATTTCGGTAAAAACATTATAAATCAATCAATATGATCCTAATCTTATTTATACTGAAAATATTTGTAATAGTACATCAGGTCCGAATTTATATTTGATATTAAATATGTGTGCCTGTCCATCACTGCACAATTTAAATTAACATCGTTTAGAATGAAAAATATGAAATATAGATCAATGATAGCAGCAAACTTCCCTCAACTAGAAATTCTAATATCACACAACCGCTATTTTGATGGCTCTGCACGCGCGGTGACGTCACTTTTTATTTATGACGTCAGCGTGATGCCAGAAATTGATGTTTCAGAGACACCGACCCAATTTGGCTTCACTTGCCCTCCGAACAACCCACCACGTGCAAAGAAGGCACTTCCATTCATTCCTTTTGTACTGGCTCGAAATACCCCGGCCTCGTATTCCGCATTAAAATAATAATTAATGTGAGGCCACGCTAGAGCGCTAATGAGTGTCGAAGCAGGCATATTTATGTATGAATAAAATAAGATTTTTTTAACACCAGGTTTTTAGTTCCATTTAAGTTTATAGGCATAATTTACGCACTAATGATGCTAATGTGTTAGGGATGAGGAAGAGTTGAATTTAGAGGAAGTGTGCCCACATTTGCGTGTAGGGAGAGTGTAATATATTTAATATTTAGCACCATGTCTTACTAACCGTTCGGGTTATACGCTTAAGTACTAATTACGCTGATGGATTAGGAATTGGGAGGGTTGAATTTAGAGGAAGTGAACCCGAATTTGCGTGGAGGGAGAGTGGAAAACCATTTAGAAAAAACCACTCCCAGTTCACCCACCGAGATTCGAACCCCGATCTCCCCTTCCTCGGCGGTCGAGCTCAACACGACTAGCGAGTTAGCCAACTACGCCACCGAGGCAGATGAGAGTGTAAAACTTACAAGGTAAAAAAACCTCGGTACACCCGATCAGGATTAGAACCCTGATCTCCTTGTTATCGGCAGCCAAGTCTATTCCGAGAGTAACGTCTTAGACCATGGGGCCACCGAAGTAAGTGAAGAAAACAAGAAGTGTCTAACAAAGCTAAGGAGTGTATTTAATAGACTATTGTTCTATTTTTAAAAATATATTTTACTCTTATAGCGAGTAAAAGAACATTTAAGTATCACTCGCTTCGGCCACCGTAAGGTTTAAGGCGCTACTCTCGCAGTAGACTAGACTGCCGATGACGGGGAGATCGAGTTTCGAATCTCGGTCGGGCGTATTAAGGGTGGTATTTTCCAAAGTGGTTTTCATCTCTCCTTCCAAGCAAATTCGGATACGCCTTCTCTAAATATAGCCTTCCTCATTCCTAAAACCATTAGCGTAATTAGTCCATAAGCGCTTAACTCAAACGGGTAGTAAGACGCGGTGATTTAAAAAAATAAGCTAAATGTCTAAGAATTTGTCACATTTCTCAGGTTTTTAAGAGTAATTTTACAAAACTAGAATATATTTCCAGCAGCTATTTATTTTTAGATGAAAACTACATATTAATATTTTATACCCATAACACAAAGTTATAATAGTATTTTTACGACAATTTGGAGTCATAAAGTTATCACCTCGCGGGTTGTTACAGCAAGCAGAGAGATTCGTATTAAGTTAACCCATCAGTCTAAACACGCGTGTATCCTCGGAAATATAGATCTTTGGGTCCTAGCCAGTAGCCAGAGACCTGTTTTATTCTAACACTGAAACTTGTTCCCACTTTCTTGTGCTTTTCTTTATTTCCAGAAAGAAGAGAATGAGAGAATCATTAACTCAAGATAGCCTCTTAGCATGTTTTAATAAAAATGAAATAAGATCTCGGAAGTCGGATTAACTTCCAATTCATTTGTAACCCAAATTGAAAGTGTTGGAATATCCATAATTAAATAATTAATGTAAATGTGAAAATGTAACATCTACTTCAGTGAACATTCATTGTGCTCTTAAGGGTGCCACTCACTTGAAGGGAAATATTCCCGCACTTCTATAGGTACTTCTAATGAGAATGGCGGTTCTGAAGCTTCAAAACCATTAAAACAATTCTCAACTGTCTTAAAATTGTAAGTCATGACCCTGATAAAAATTGATTCTATTAGATTGAAAAAAAACTAGATCTAAGTTTTTTAACCAATTAATTTTATCTCAGAACTGCAACATTTCGCGTGAAATGTCATTGAAAATTATCTAATTTCATTTTGTCATGTTTTTAAAAATCTATTTTTTGTTTTAGCACCTCGTCTTACTACCTGTGCAGGTTACACGCATATGCTCTAATAATTAAGTTAGTGAGTTAGAGGAGAAGAAGGTTGAATTTAAAGGAAGTGTAATCCATTTGCATGGCATAAAAGTGTAAAAGCATTTTAGGGAAAATCATCCTCGGTACACCCGACCGGGATTAGAACCCCGATCTTCCCGTCATCATTAGTCTAGTCTATTGAGAGAGTAACGCCTTAGACCATATGGCCATCGAAGCAGGTTTTTGTAAATTATAAAACAAAATATAATATTTTTAGTTCTATAAGGATATTTGTATACTTTTCACCCTCTATTTTTTTAAATTACAAACCAAGTATTTAATAACGCGGGGTTTATGGGTGTCTGCAGCGCGTCTTGGTCTACTGCTTAGGATTATATTATTGGACTTCAAGCCACTCATTATTTTACTAGAAGACTTTCCGTTTTAAGTTCACGACCGGAATTTCAAGAGGAATCTCCTCGAAGCCTTCAAAAGTGACGTATTTTGAGTTAGAGGTAAATCGGTAGTGCATCAGCCAAATGAGCTGTTGTGGGCCCAGCGTTTGATTCCCGGATCAGTCGAAAAAAAATAATTTGTAAAATTTGAGTTTTACTTTTCCAATGATAAACTTGCAACAAATAAATGGGTAACTGTGTATGTTTTAGGTATAAGTTAGTTTGTAAGTCATGGGGGTCCAATGATATAACCGTTTGGTTCTGAAAAATCTCGTTAAATACCCCTACAATAGCGAGCATGATCCGGTTCAGTGGCCGAACGTTCTAAAGCGTCACTCTCGCAATAGTTGCTGATGACGGGGAGATCACGGTTCGAATACCGATTGGGTCTACAGCGGGTGGTTTGTCCTATATGGTTTCACTCTCCTTTCTCGCAAATGTGGGTAGATTACCTCTAAAGTGCTTCCTTTCTCATCCTTAGCCCATTAGAGTAGTTATCATATACGTATAATCTGAACAGGTAGGAAGACGCGGTGATTAAAAAAAATAGTGTCCTCCAGCATAATTTATCAGAGAGCGAATATTTTGTGCCTGCCAGTCGAAAGAATCGCCTGAAATAACGAACACGCCAAAAAGAGAATAAAAGGTGAACTGGAATACTGATTCATTTGTTCCCTTTCACTGAAATCCGAATACTCAACATACAATTTCAACGCACCAAGCCGGGGCTCAATTTTATCGAACGCGATACAGGCTCACAAATAGCTTAGACGGAAATAGGAACAGAAAAAAAAATTGTCAAAATAGGGAACTAGATTGTTTTCGTGTAACATTTTCATATGTTACACTTTATTTTTAATCAAGCATGAAGAATAAGAAAGAGGGGGAAAAAACTTATACCAACAGTGGCCTTGCTGTTTAAAAGAGTTATACTCGCAATATAATCGGTCCTCATTGACGGAGAATAGGGATCATGGGATTATTAGGGTTCGAATCCCAGTCGGGTTCATTAGTGGTGATTTCCAGAACATGATTTATAAATTTATCACTGTGGATATCTTTTCATATTCTCTCCCTACTATATGCAATTTCAGTAGTGATAAAATATACCCACATCAGTAGGAATGCGGGTTAAGACGTCAACATAGTTATATCTGCTACTCCAATCAAGGGGAGGTAATGCTTCAAATCTTGGCCTGTTATATTGAGGGTGATATCTCTTAAATATATTTTTCCACCTTCCTTCCTGAAAAAGAAGGTAACTTTCCTCGAAATTTCGCCTTATTTAATCAATTAGTGCGACCCACTTCGGTGGTTGAATGGCCTAACGCGTCATTCTCGCAATAGACTGGGTTATCAATGACGGGGAAATCGGGGTTTGAATCCCCGTCGGCTGTACTGAGGGTATTTTTTTTTCCTTAATGGTTTTTCACTCGCTCTCCATGAAAATGCTGTTACACTTCCTATAAATGCATTTTTCTTATCACTGCGTCTTACTACTGGTTCAGGTTATACGCCTATGCACTAATTACACTAAAAGAGGTTAGGGATTAGGAAGGCTTGATTAAGAGGAAGTGAACCCGAATTTGCGCGGAAGGAGAGTGGAAAGCCCTTTATGGAAAACCACACTCAGTGCACCCAACCGGGATCGAACCCCAACCTTCCCGTCTTCGGCAGGCTAGTCCAACACGAGATTAGCGCGTTAGATCACGGGGCCACAGAAGCTGGTCTAAATGCAATCTTCCTAATCCCTAACCCATAAGCGTAATTAGTACAAAAGCGTACAACCCGAATAGGTAGTAAGACGTGGTGCTTGAAAAAAATAGTTAGGATAACCAAGACTGGTAGTAAGAAAGGGTGTGCAAAAAATAATAATTGGCCATACTGGTAACATTGAACCCAATGCTATTATATTATTATTATTATTATTAGCACCGCGTCTTACTTGGTAGGGTGATTGTGAGATGAAATGGAGGACCTACAGTTTAACGTGGAATCCGAACCACGGTGGAGGCCTGGCATTCCTCACATTCACAAGTCGTGATTAATACACGTCTTGTAAGAGGTGAAGGAAGGGTTTGGCAATCAGATAAATCTGTGCCGGGACCGGGGTTTGAACCTCGGACCCTTAGCACAGAAGTTTGACACCTTACCCCTAGACCACCAGGTCACCTTCAATGCTATTATAGCAATATATAAACGCACTACCGATTTAGCAACAGTGTCGTTGAATGTATTAATTAATTCGTGTAGTTAGTATGTATTAATTCCTAGCCCAGAAAGGACCACGAAACGCAACAAGAAAACTTACCGTGCCCTCCATCCTCGGAAACAGGATTACGCATTTTACATCCCTTAATTAAAATGGAGTACAACCAGAAGTTCCCTTCTTTTGATTACTAAAATACCCTAATACTGCACGTCACTCACAATTAAGAGGAAAGATTATTTTGTATTCCGTACGAAAGCTTCCCAGAACGAAGTTTTTAGAGGAAAACCAGCAGAGTGGAGAACAGATTATAACAATGTTAAGGTAGCTCGGAATTAATGAATACAAGTACTTTCTTGGTAAGTTATATGCATTGCTGATGAGATTAGAAGATACACACGTTTCTGTTGAGATTCATATCACAATGCTATATATATATATATATATATATATATATATATATATATATATATATATAAATATAAAGAAATAAAGAAATTTAACAAAACATAAATCGTATTTTAAATATTAAGAATTGGTGAAAATAAATTTTTAAAATTTAATTTAATTTAATTTTAGCACCGCGTCTTACTACCCGTTCGGGTTATACGCTTAAGTACTAATTACACTAATGGATTAGTAATTGGGGAGGTTGAATCTAGAGAAAGTGAACCCGCATTTGCGTGGAGGGAGAGTGGAAAACCATTTAGGAAGAACCGCCCCCAGTTCACCCGACCGAGATTCGAACATCGATCTCCCCGTCCTCGGTGGTCTGGCTCAACACGACTGGCGCGTTAGCCAACTACGCCACCGAGGCGGGTAAATTAAAAAAAAAACGCAATCTTAACCAATTTAATACACTTAAGCTACTTTAGGACATTTTAATTGTATGTTAATTTTGAGTAAGATATTAATCAGTAACAACAAACATCATAAATCGGTTGGTGGTTCTGACTTCACACGTCTATGGTGTTATGGCATGTACTACACCGAGTGTAAGAATTCGCAAAACATTTTCAGTATGAACATTTCGGTCGGGATTCATTCGCTGACAAATATATACACACAAACACAAAACATATGTGTGAAGTTTGACGCACCAACCAATCTCTAATGTCAAATACTACTAAACATATTAAATTAGTATAAAAATAATGTTAATAGTGTAGGGTGAGTGTAAAACCATTTAGGGGGAAAAAAAAGCACCCCAAGGACACCCTATTGAGATTCGAATCCCAACCAGACTGATGTCTTTGTTCGTACCCACCGGTGAGGGTTTTAATTCAATTGAATTTTAATTAGTTGTGAAAATACTAATTAGGTAATTGATGAAAGTAAGGATAGTAAGCCTATGGCTATTTTTTTCAAAAGAATTAAATATAAATTATAGGTATAAACCTATTTATGATATAATATATAAAACTATTTTGTTACATTTCGTTTAAGTTTTAGCGACCACTTTCTTAGCGTTCCAAATATCAACAAAAAAGTATGCTATGGGTCTTGAGAATTTCCTAGTTCAAATAACCTAGCTTGAACAACTCTTCTTAGTTAAAATATGCATTTGAATCCGAAAAAAAAAAGTTAAATAATCAATTTAATTAGGTCAGTGAACATTAAACTTGTACCCAAGTAATGGTTTCTTTAACATTCTTAATTACATAGCTACGCTTATTTATTCACGTGAATTTACACAACCACCGAGCCGGACCTCTTAATATTTGACACATTAAAACAAAGGCGGGTATAAAATATGGTAACCACGAACTCAGAACCATCACGAGAAACATGTGTGGGCTATCTGATCTGGCATCACGCTATCGTTCATATGGGTGGTCCACGATTGGTACGGAGCCAACTTTAATTATTAAGTCTCCACCGTGGTTCGGATTCCACGTTAAACTGTAGGTCCTCCATTTCACCTCACAATCACCCTACCATTACACATTAGCGTAAGTGCGTATAACCCGAACGGGTAGTAAGACGCGGTGCTAATAATAATAATAATAATAATTATTATTAAGTTTGTCCGATGAACCTATGGGCAAGAGAGATATGTGCCAGTAGTTTACGATAAGCCCTTGGGTTCGTATAAATACCCAGATCAGATATATGTTGAATAAGTTCATAGGACTTTTATTTACAAGCCTTGCTCACCATGGAGAAAGTGTTGTGGCGTCAAGTGGCTTACAACATACACTTAAAAAAGTGCGTTTATATCAATACCAAGATAAAGTCTGTTCATCGTAGGAGTTGTTTTCTGAAAGGCCTTTTTCCCTATCAGAAATCTATTATATAGTAGGATATTGGTAGGAAAAAAGACCTTTCAGAGAGTAATTCCTACCGTGAATGGAGTAAGAGCAAGTTGAATGTGTTCATAGAACCAGCTAGAGTTTTTTTTACAAACCTCTATTTACAATGGAGAATATAGTAGGCGCATCGAGGCTGAGGGGTTTGTGAAGTCAGTGATTTAAAACTACAGCTAGGTGAGCTTGTAGCAAATGTAGGAGAAACAATGTCAGGGTGTGTTTATAGAACGAGTATTAAGTTGAGTTCAGATCATGTTGTACCAGTAGCAATAAAACAACTTAACAAACTTAAAACTTACAAGCTAGGACAATCCTCAACACAAGTTTAAAGCCTCGATTTTTTTTGTGCCACGTTTTTATACACATCCAAGATATCGAAATTTAGCTATACTGATGGGGTAAGAATGCGTATGGTAGAATTTAGAAGAAATATACCCACATTTGCGTGGAGGGCGAGAGAGAAACTAAATAGTGGAACACCTTCAGTACAATCGGCTGGGATTCAAACCACGACCTTCTCGTCACCGTTAAATATAACTAGACGAGCTTGACGTCTAGTACATGTGCCTATCGATGTAGGTATTTATTTACAATACGATACAACAATACACAGTCAAACCAAGACCCCCAAACATGTGGTCGACCACATAAACCGCTAAGCCACGATGACCAACTGCAGCCGTTCGGTGACGAACCCCTTCCTCGCTGGTCGCAGTCAGACACACTACCCGGTGGTCAGTGGCTGTCAATAAAACACCTCCATCTCCCTGAACCCCTGGTGTTTCGCAACCAGAAACCTTGTCCCTAGATTGGATTCGCTGCAATCAGCGGCGCAATTACACTGCTAAATGGCGCCTAATGATGCGATCACGCAATGGACAGCTAATTAAACCCTCTTTTTGATTAAATATTTGTCAGAATGTAAATCTACGTAGCACTGAATAAATCTACTTCTCAACCGGCCATCCTCTCTACTCGAAATACAAACGTCAGGAAGATGATTTAATCCAACAATTAAATCAGTGTTTAACTAGGAAGGTACCCACACCAGTGGCCAAATGGTCTAAGGCTTCACTCTCGTGTTGGATTGGCATGCTGATGATGGAGATATCGGATTTGAATCTCAGTTGGATCTATTGAGGTAGTTTTTTCTAAATGTTTTTCCACTCTCCTTTCACGTGATTATATGTAGGTAGATAACCTTTAAAATGCTTCCTTCCCTTTATCCCTACCACATTAGAGTAATTACAAGACATGGTTTAGTCTAAAAAGATAGTAAGACGCGGTGATAAAAAAAAAGTTAATACTTTTGAAACTTTACAGATTTCTTGTTTGCTTTCAAACCTGGTGTCTTCGTTAATGAAAACACAAATACTCCATTAGAGATATTGTTTTATAATTGTTATTTAAGGTCGAGGGAAAGAAAAGTGAGGAAAAAAGAGTATTTTTGTAGTTTTTATGACAAAACTTTTTTTTGGCTTAAATAAATAAAAATATTGCTCCAGTACAAACATAGAGTTTAATTTTCTTCTCGTGGTGACCTCAAAATTTCTTGAATATATGTCAAGGGCGTCTAGAATTTTATGAAAACTTTTTCTCTTAATTTAAAAAGTTTCTCATCTAATGCCGCTATGCTCATGACAGATATTCAACAACACTGTTGATATCACCATGTGAAGAAAGTTAAAAATCTATGTGTTTGTACAGGAGCAATATTTTATTTATTTGCGTAAAAAAAGTTTTGCCATAAAAACTCCAAACGCATTGGCCTTTTCTCGCGTTCCCTTCTGTTCCACCTTAAGCCTATACGTTTAATACGAGCGTTACTAACCAACCAAGGGATCGGGAAGGTGAATTTAGAGTAGATGAGCTCACATTAGAGCGGAGGGAAAGTAGGAAAGCCGCAATGAAGATCCCAAGTGGAAAACCACTATAGCTGCTCCCAGCAGTGATTCGAACCCTAACCTTCCCATCAACAGCGACAAGTGACATATAAATATAACGCCTTAGATCCCTTGCCCTCCATTGTGGGTTATTAAGGCGGGAATGCAGGGGACGCGAGAAAAGGTAAGCGTTTTTACAGTTTTTATATGAAAATATTTTTTGGCAAAAATAAATAAAATATCGCTCCAGTAAAAACATAAAGTTTAATTTTCTTCATATGGTGGTATCAACAGTTGTTGAATATCTGTCATGAACATAACGACAATAGATGAGGCACTTTTTAAATGAAGATAAAAAGTTGTCATTAAATTCAAGGACACCCTTAACAGATAATCAAAAACTGTTGATACTACCATGTGAAGAAATTAAACTTTATGCTTCTACTGAAGAAATATTTTATTTATTTTGACCAAATAAAGTGTTGCTATAAAAAAAAACTGCCCTTTTCTCGCGTCCCCTACACTCCCACCTTAAAAAGTATTGAATTAACTATGGAGAATTTGAATTTACTCTTGGAATAAATAAATAAATGTTCACAGTATCAATATTTTGTTAATACTTCGGTGCGCAAATAAAATTAAAATATAAAAACAGCAAAATACTAATGGTAAAATAGTTTCAAAATGTTCTATATCAAACCTACTCAACCACCCATTATAAATACACACTCTATTTTGTTTTTAGTTGAATGGGTGTATATTTAAAGTATGTTTTATAAACACAGTTTTGTACTTTAAAAAAACTTACATCGTAGCTTAACTTGTGAACAGAGTATAACCCGAACGGGCCGTAGGACGCGGTGGTAAAAAACAAACTTGTACGCTTAAGATGCTACAAATATTTGCCTTAATGCACCTTAAATGCCCAGAAACTTAGGCCAAACAAATTAACAGTAAGCCCAACGCTATTAAGTACAATATTTTGAATACTTAGTAGATTAACACATAGGCCAGTTTCATAGTCAGATTAGTACGCCTCAAGTGCGGCTCTATACTAAATACAAGACGTCACCTACCTGAAATTGAATGGAATGGGCCAGTTTCATATGCGAAACTGCCCATTCCATTTTGGTCTAGGTAAGTGTCGTCCTGTATTTAGTATCGACTCACACTTTAAGCGTATAAATTGACTATGAAACTAGCCCATAGGTCTACATAAATACCTATTAATCGAAAATGTTTTCTAAGTCCTTAATAAGTTCTCAAACTATTCTGTACTAATGACTAGTTTCGATATTATTAAAACTACATAATATCATTATGTGTCCTTGCCGGTCTTTAGATGAAGGCATAATTAATCGCCCAATGTGAACAGACACGGATTAGAGTATATAGCTATCGCATGACTTAATCTCTATATGTTCTGTAATGAACAAGAACTAATCTGAGGCATAATAGCGTCCACATTTTAATGGCACAAGATACGACCTGGAACAGTCCTCCAGGGATATAAAACGCTTGATGAGTAAATCATTTTAAAGTTGTCTTTTTAACTACTGTCCTCGCTAATGTTGGCGGCTGATTAAGGTGAAGGAGTTCGGTGGAGGGGTACAAGCCCCTATACGAGAGGTGTTTCATAAATTTCACGTGAGGTACGACCTGTTCGGAGACAGACTCTTGTATAGCATGTATTGTGTTTCAAAATAGTTTTAAAATTATTCAATATCATTTTTACTGCACCTTGTGTATGAGAACATATACATTTGCGTTGGGAGCATATTTATTATAAATATAATATAAAGTATTTTTTAATTTATATTAAAAATAAAATAAAGTTATATTCCAAGAAATGTTTATAAATGAATTAACAATTTTGTTGAATTTAATGACAAATATACTTAATTAAAAACGTAACAAATTTGTTGAGTTTAATGACAAATCTTATTGCTGGGTTCTTTTTCGCGTAACCATAGTCACACCATCTTTGTGTAAACTCATATCGGCGGGCACGCGGAAGAAGGCATCAATCTAATCTTGTCTGGCTTTCCAGTGACGTGAAGGTGGGAATTTTAATCCTGGCCAGGTTTATTGAGGCGTTTTTCCTCGATGGATTTTCACGCTCACTCCACGCAAATGTGGGTACATCATATCTAAATACCCGCCTCGGTGGCGTAGTTGGCTAACGCGCCAGTCGTGTTGAGCCAGACCATCGAGGACGGGGAGATCGAGGTTCGAATCTCGGTCGGGTGAACTGGGGGTGGTTTTTCCTAAATGGTTTTCCACTCTCCCTCCACGCAAATGCGGGTTCACTTCCTCTAAATTCAACCTTCCCAATTCCTAATCCATTAGTGTAATTAGTACTTAAGCGTATAACCCGAACGGGTAGTAAGACGCGGTGCTAAATAAAAAAAAATCATATCTAAATGATGTACTCCTCTTTGCTATCCCACTAGTTCAAAAACGCTGATAGCCCGGATGGGTAGTAAGACACGCAGTACGGTGTTGTGGATCAGTTAGAAATGTGCTAAGTCTGGAGCAAAGCGATTCATCCATCGTCTTACGGCGAATAGTGGACAGCGTGTTAAAGGAGTGTGGAGGAAGGTGAACTTTAAAGTAAATTGAAAAGTACACCCTGTACAGAGCATTGGTAAACCAAATTTAAAATGTGAAATTACTTATAATGCACTCGGCCATATTTCTATCATTATTATTATTATTATTATTATATTATTATTATTATTAATTATTATTATTATTACTAGCAATAATAATAAAGGAAATTGAAATTGAAATTATCATCATCATCACTACTTAAAGACTATCACATGAGTTTTTTTTGTTTTATTTTCATGCTTCGTGTCTTATTACCCGTCCGGTAAGTCCTCATTTTTACACTATAGGGTTAAGGATGAGAAAGGCAGAATTTATAGGTAGTGTTCCAGCCTTTGCGCCAAAAGAGTATGGGAAACTATTTAGTAAATAGCACCTCAGTAGCCTACACCCGTCTAGGATTCGAACTTCAACATTTTCGTCGTCAGCAAAATACAAAAGGTAAGATGCCTTTTAATACGCAACTGTCTCCATGCCTCCTTCACTAAATACCTATCACTACACACCCATCATTACACACACTACATCCAAAACTAGCACCAGTATTTTATTTCTTTGAAACGTGTTTATAGTTTACGCATCACCTGGGTTTAAGCCAGGATCCCCCCGTTTAGTAGGGCAGCCATTGCGTGTGCTGTAGGTTAAGTAGAGAGTTTAGTCCTTGATTTTGTTTGTTTAACATCCAGGAATTAGCCAGATAACTTAGAACTGTAACGCTTTCATTTACAAGGGTGTGTTGCTGTCTGAGCAAAGCCACCCCTACACGCAGGCTAAATACTACCACCATTCATAGGTGTTGTCTGGCCATTCTTGAAAATGCACACAAGGGCTGGAGGCAGCCACATCATACAGTCCACAAATGCAAAAGAAGGAACAAATCTGACAGTAAAAGTGTTCCTAGATCTACTTTAACGTGTCTACGTTAAGTTATATAACTGCAGCTGTCACGTTTGATAAATTTATCAATCACTATAAAATATAATACTAATAATATAATAAAACAGTATCAATGCTGACAACAACAAAAAGTTTGCATTTTCTAAAAGCTTCTATATACCAAAATCCTTTTATACCAATCAACTAGACCAGCGGTTCCCAAAGTGGGGTACGCGTACCCCTAAGGGTACGTGTCAGGACGTTTGGGGGTACGCGGAAATATTTGAATAATGGTGGATGTAAATAAGCATCTGTGGACACGTGTCAAGCTCATTTAGTCTGGTCTTCTGGTGCTGGGGAGGTTGGGGTTCGAATATCAGTTGGGTGTATGAAGGTGTTTTTTCCCTAAATGGTTTCCCACTCTTCTTCCACGCAAATGCGGGAAATTTTCCAAAGAATTCTACCTTACTTTTCCCCAAACCTGAACAGTAGTAAAACGCAGTCCCTTTTGACTTTATTAAAAAATAAAAAAAGTACAATGATTAAATGATCATGAACATTTTCGGCTTCGGATTATGCTAATCTATGTTTTATGTGATTACAAACCCTAAAAAATGGATTTTAACAATTCTGCCTGTCTGTCTGTCTGCCTAATTCAACTCTAAGGGATAGATCTGAGATAGTTGATGGATTTTATTCATTTTTGATTTCGTCTTAGCCCCCAAATTAAGGATGGTTTACAGGTTATAATTTAAAAAAAATTGAAATATTTGAAAAAATGGGATCTAACGAAGGGTGTTTAAAAAGGATTTCGGGATTGTTTGAAACGACAAATAACACTGCAATCTTTTAAAAATGGCACACATATTTGGTTTAAAATGAAATCAGTGTAGTTTTTTTTTTTTTTTTTGCGTGATAAGTAATTCAGAACTTCAATCAATGTTAAGGAACTAAACAATTATATTTTAGATTGAATTTTTTTTTCAGTCACTGTGGATTTTCCAACTACAAACTTCTTGTCTAGTTTCATCGCACTTTTAAAATTACAGAGACATTTTAAAACTTCAATTTTTTTTTCCATAGGCGTGTCTAAATAAGGGCCCCATTTAGAACCTCTTTTTGTTAGTTTCAAATATTGTGTTAGATGAGGCAGGCACACACACACACACACACACACACAACAAACACGTAAGAAATGATTATTTATGTGAGAAGGATGCATCTAATTCTTATTACAATTAAAAATGCTCTAAATAACTTCTAGAGGCTTCTGATTTGATCACTCCTAATAAAATATAAAGATATAGAATTTTAAAAAAATCCGGGAGTAGACTACTCTAAATAGCTTTCATAAATAAAAGATAAATGGAAATATATTCTTATGAAGCTACTCAGGGTAAGTGGGGTGGAACCAGGGTAAGGGGGGGGGGCAATGCCCCTGGGACGAATTAGACCCCTTGAAAGAATTTACCCCTCCTAGATAAATTTCAAATCCCTTGACATCAATATTAAGCAAAGAGATTGCCTTGAATAAAACTCTAAATGATTTATAGCTGCATTAAATTTCCAAAAATTGTCTGGAGAAGACCACTGCAAATAGCTTTAAGAATCGTGTACTGTAAGAAAAAATCAGTCGAGGAGCATTCTAAATAGCTTCTAGGGCCATCATAAATAAAAAAAAATCTAGGCAGGGCCACTCCAGATAAGTTTTGGATTGTTGTAATTTTGAAGAATATTCCTGCGATAAGCACCATTAATAGTTTTTGAAAGCCTTTAATTTTTTAAATTGGCCAGTAAAAGCTCACTACAAACATCTGCTAGAGGCAGCTACTTAAAAAAAATCCAGAAGAGGGCCATTTCAAATAGCTTCTAAGCAGATCCAATTTTCAAAATATTACCGAACGAGAACCACTTCAAAAGGGTTTTAAACGCATCTCATTTTCGAGAAGAATTCAGGCGAGAGGCAATCTAAATAACTTCTAGAAAAAACCAAATTTAAAAACATTTCAGGGGGAAGACCCCTTCAAATAATTTTAGAAAATCTACATTAAAAAAAACTCTGAGTGAGGACTTTTTAAATTAACTTATAGACTCTAGAGGAATCAAAATTTTAAAAAAAATCGGGAGAGGACTACTTTAAACAGCTTTTAAAATAGTATAATTTCCAAAATTTAGGTAAGGACCATTCCAAATTAGTTAACAGCGAAAGCGGAGAGTGGGGTGTAGGGAAAATTATTGCCTCTTCTGGAATAAATTAGATGTATTTCACACCTTCTGATACTCTCGAAATTAAAGCGAAAAACTTGCATCAAATTACAAATAGCTTCTAAGAGTTTTCAATTTTTTTTTTAATGTGCCAGGTAGAGGACCACTCTAAAAGTTTCTAAGATATCGAATTTGAAATCTGGGATGGGTGCAAATAGATTATAGATGCATAAAAAAATCAGGTAATAACAACTCCAAATAATTCTAAAAGTAACCAATTTAAAAAAATGCCCAGGTGAGTATAATTCCAAATAGCATATATAATATAAAATATTAAAAAAACTGCTGGAGAAGACCACTTTAAAATCTTCTAGAGACATCTAGCTGTCAAAAAAAATAAGGTCAAGATCACTCTAAATTGTTTCAAGGGGCATCCATATTTCAAATATTTCTAGGGGAGGACAACTTTAAATAGGATTTTAAGAGAAACAATTTTTTTTTTAATTCAATATGAAAACTACTCAAAATAGCTTTTAAAGGCATTTAATTTTCAAAAATTTGCTGAAGGAGGACTACTACAAATAACTTTTAAAATCATTCAAATTTCAAACATTCTGGAGAAGACTACTAATAAAAACAATTCCTATTCAAAAATTGTGAGGAGGATCACTCCAAATAGCTTTTAAAACATCCAATTTCCAAACATTTATAGGGAAGGGTGGAAGTCAAGTGCCCCAAATTTTTTTTTTTATGCTGCCCTTCCTCTCATAAAATAAGGTTTTCCTTCACCACTGCTCAGGATCATCAAAGAATTTTAACATTCTCAATTGAATCTCTAGACTGCTATGAACATTTATAGAGCACAGTGTTTGATGATACTGTCTTCGATGAGACTTACAGCAAAACTTTAAAAAATTTGAGGAAAGTTGACTAAAAATCCATCAGTTAAACAAAGACCAGTATTTTGATGCTAAGACGACAGCAGCTACGTTGAAAAAAGAATGAAATTCATGTAAATCTGTCAATTCCTTATTTTAAGGCATTGTCGAACGATTAAAAAAAAGTGTTAACCGAAGTTAATAAAGTTTAAATTTGACAATGACATAGACCAAGTTTTTTTCCTTTGTTTTAAGGAATTAAAGGGAAATAAGGGATTTAAAAAAAATAAATAAATATATATGCGTATTATTAGTACACTTTCTAACAACCTTGCACATTCAGGACTGGTTTCAGGCCATTGGTGTCGAAGATTGATTTTCACAATTTATCAAGGTTACCAAAGATTTGGCGTGACTCCTTAACAACGTACCGCTTGTGAATGAGCTTTTTGTAAACTGATTCAGGCCAAGAATAAACTATAATTATTCAGGACCACCTGGATAAGTTGATACTTTGATATATTTAACAATTTGGATGTTGATCTAATGATTGAAAAACGGAAAAGATTTATATAAAAAGGTGCAAAAAGGGGTAAAAAGTTAATCTAAAAAAAGGATAAAAAGGGTTAAAGTATAAAAAGGAATAAAAGAATTAAAAGGCTATAAGAAAAAAAAAAGAAAAAATCTTAAACGGTAGATAGGGCATGAAGGGTAAAAACGGTAAAAGAGATATAAACGGTAAAAGTGTCAAAAGGGCAAAAAAGGTAAAAAGTAAATACGATCAAATAGGATATAAAATTTAAAGATGTAAAAAGAGGTAATAAGGGAAAAAGGGAAAGTGCCCAAAATGGGCAAAAATTCCTAAAAAGGTAGATAGGACAAGAGGGGTTAAAGCAATAAAAGGGTAAAAGTACCAAAAGGGCAAAAAGAGAAAAAAAAGGGCAATATGTTCCGAAAGGGGTATAATTTCCAAAAGGCAAAAACTATAAAAATGCCATAAGGTTCCAAAAGTGTAAAAATGTTAAAAGGAACTTAAAGGGCAAAAATCACATTTAGTGCAAAAAACATAAGCGCAAGGAAAAGGGTAGATGGGATAAAAGGGGTATAAAATTCTAATATTTTTTATTAGATCTTTTTTTAATCCTTTTTACTCTTCCTCTTCCTTTTGCACTTTTTATAACTTTTTAATCTTTCCACCCTAAAATAAAACCTTCTTTTCCCCTTTGTCCTTTTTTTTATTGCCTTGTTTGCACTTTTTACCCTTTTAAACTGTTTTACATCATATACTCGTTTTACTTACCCACTTTAACCTTCTTTTAAAAACCAATTGATAAGCTATAAGCTATACCTTTTTACATTTTTTTCTCTTTTCACCCTATGCCAGAAAAGTTTATATACTGGAAATATAAAAATATATCTCCGGGAAATTGGGGTGTGGGGGCTATACATATACAAATCACTTTATGTGAGGTAGAACAATAAAATTTGCTAAACATCTAAAAGAACTACTCTAGATATTCAAATAAGTTCTAAAGACTTGCATTTTAAAGTTGGAGTAAGCGAAATGGGGGAGGGTGTATTCCACATTTTCAAAACTAATTGAAACAACTACAGTAGCCCCATGGCTTCTTTGGTGCTGACTGACAGCTCACAGCTAACAGTTAACGGCTTTGAAAAGCTACCAGACCAAATTATTTATCCCTACGGCGAACCATATGATCTGCAAAAAACATGTGTTTAGCAGTTGTCACTTCTGACAGTCAAAATTTAGGCATATACATAAATGTTGACTGTCAGAAGTCAGCTGTGAACTGTCAGTCAGCACCAAAGAAGCCATGGGGCTACTGTACTTACCAATGCGGCATATAACAACATTCAGTAGAAAGGTACCGTACCGTAAAATCTGATAATTTTAAATTTTAAAATGGAACTCTGGAAAATAGGCAGGGGTGTGTAAATAGAAAACAAAGCTTTTAGTTACGATGATAAAGAATTGTCAGGAATGTAGTACCAAACCCCCAAATAGTTAATAAATATTTACATTTTCTAATTCGGAGTTTGTGAAATATTTGGAGAGGATATCGAAAATCCATATTAAAAACTACTTCTCATTGGGTTAAAGATTTAAATGTGTCAGTCTGTTATAAGATACACCTCAAACATTATGAAAACAAACTAAATTTCAAAATGAAAGATCGGAAAATGGGAAGATGGGCGTCATCTCCAAAAATTTCAAATCTAATTTAATAACATTTCCCTTATGGTATAGAAGTGAAATATTTACCTACAGGTATAGGGACAACACCAAATAAACAGAAGCGTCTGAAATTTTTTAATTTCAAAACAAGGGTCACAGAATTGGGTTGGGAGTGGGAGTGTGGGGATTTAAATTTCCAACCGTATAGAAAAAAAACACTGTTTGGTGCGGTAGGAAAATGATAATACTTGCAAGTAGTTGTTACTAAGACCACTCCAGATGATCAGAAAATACTGAAAATTGGTTTCAAAATTTAAGGCGTATAAGATTTCACAATCAATTAGAAAAAAACTTCTCGGTGTATTAGAAAATCGAAATATGGCCGGTAATAATTACAGGGACCAATATGTATCTATAAAAGGCCATTATTTCATTTGTGTTTTTAAACTTTAATTCTCTTTTTACAAACTTTGTTTAGTAATAATGTATATTACACCGTTATACTTCTATTATAATCACCTTTATGCAAAGATTTTTGGAAATCTATATTTTGACATAATGATTTAGTCAGTCTGCCTAATTTTCACGTTTAAATACATTATTTAAACCAATAAAGGATTAATATTTAAAATTATATAAACTTGTAGATACTTTTACGTTTGGTTAATTTTATATTATAACTAAAAATAAAGCTTCTTAAAGATTCCTCGTGCGAAGAACGGGCACACTAGCTAGTAAGTTATAATAACAGATACACGGCACACTCAGATTCTTACAAAAATAGAATCTATAATATGGCTAAATATTGTGTGCAGACTACTAAATTGGTAAGGTTTGCACACGCAAAGTAGGAACGATTATTTGAACTAATCGCTCCCTTTCTGTATCTGGGCTCAAGCAGAATTAGGGATTTACTAGGTCTAATATTTTTAAGTATGGTTAGTTAAATCCCTAATTTATTTTATTTTTTATCACCGCGTCTTATGACCTGTTCAGGTTATATACATATATGATAATTACTCTAATGGGGTAGGGATGAGAAAGGAAGAATCTTATAGATAATCTAACCACATTCGCGTGGAATGAGAGTGGGAAACAATGTAGGAAAATCAAACCTCAATAGACACTACTGGGATTCGAACCACTATTTCTCCGTTAGCAGCAGGCCAATCTAACACGAGAGTGAAGCCTTAGACCATTCAACCACTGAAGTGGGTATCCATCCTTAATTTTTTTCTATACTTGGCACCCATACTTTATATTAGCGAATGTTAGTACAGTTTCACGTCAACTTTGGTTTGTAAAATACATTATAAACAATAATTATTAATATCTGGCTTATTTAAAAGTACATAATTCACTAATGAATTATACACCCTTTGGTTTGGGCTTGTTTTGTTTAGTGATAACTGGTGTGGGAATGTCTTGTGTGTCAGCCGGAGCGAGGTAACAGATGGGAGTGGCCAAACCAACTCTTGGTTCTACCCCTCTATAGTTCAGTGTTACGTCCAGAGATAGCCCTAGTAACAAGGGGCGAGATTTTAGCGTTACAACCTCTAAGTAGATAACAAATTACTCAAATAATTAAACTTTGGATTATAAATATTTTAATAGTAAATTGGTCTTAAAATATTTAAAAGTGTTAACTCCTTTTATAAAAAGTCAAAAAACTTTGTTATTACATTTTTTAGGTTGTGTCAAAAATAGTCAATTTTAGCATATTTTCACAAATGATAAAAATAAAGTAAGTAAAAAACAAAAAAAGTTAGAGGCAGGTCTTACTTTTACATCCTTCCTTTACCAAATAAAACAAGTCCCTTGTTCCTGAGATGTATTTACGAGGCTGTATAGGTTACGTAAGTTGGTCATACAAACCACCAAATACATTGCTCTGAAATGGGCTCTTTAAGTGAGGGTGTAGCGGACGCGAGAAAAGATCAGTGTTTTTGCAGTTTTTATGACAAAACTTTTTTTGGCCAAAATAATTAATAATAAATTGCTCCAGTAGAAACATAGAGTTTAATTTTCTTCACATGGTGATATCAACAGTTGTTGAATATCTGTCGAAGGTGTCCTGGAATTTAAAGACAATTTTTTCTCTTCATTTAAAAAGTTTCTCATTTGATTCCGCTATGCTCGTAATCATTATTCAACAAATGTTGATATCACTATGTGAAGAAAATTAAACTCTATGTTTATAATGGAGAAATATTTTACCTATTTTGACAAAAAAAAGTTTTGCTATAAAAACTGCATAAACACTGACCTTTTCTCGCACTTTCACATCCCCACCTTAAGTTTAACCAGTTAATTGCATTTCTGAGTTATTGACACAAACTCAAGTTTGGGTGCGAAGATGGATGATTCAGCATAATGCATTACAAACAAACAAGATTGGTAAAATAATGGATATAGCATACCCATAACATAAGTTTCCGGCCAACTAAATAAACACATCCAACATCAGGCGTAGGTGGTACTATGAAAGAGGGATCCAAACGGTAGATTAGGGGAAGTACACCTCCATTACATATGAGATGTAATGGGAAATACACCTCTAGTGCCACTGACTAGATTCAAACCTTTGACTCCTCATTACAGGATTATTAGCTTGACCATTTAAACCACGTGACCATCGGTAGAGGGTCCTTAACAGTGTAAAAGACACACTCCTACCCTACGCTGAGGCCGCGGACCCACACAACACTGGTAGTGGAGCTGAAAGTGGAGAGCAGGGCAGAGCTTACAATTCAAACATACAAAGAGCAATGTCGATGACCTCCCAGAGAGCACAACTGACAGCGGTGCAGAGAGTCTTTGGCAGAATAATAAAGATAATGTAGCGGGCTAATCAGTCAAGCCCCGTACGACCTAAATCAAACTACCAGGAGTAACCTGTCTCAGTCTAAAATCGATATAAACTTCTAAATATGTACTTATATCTGCACATGTGTTTGTTACATACCTCGCCTCGACGACTTCACTGAACGAGAATGGCTCCATCAGGGGTGCTCTACTTGTCTCTCGGCCGGCGACGCGGCTCTAGACCGTCCAAGATAGCTATTCGACTGAACGAGGTCTAGTGTAGCACGTCAACGTGCGGTTTTCTCTGTTTATGGTGTACGTGCCAATTTGAACTTCATGGAACATCATCCCCCTTTCTACTCTCCTAAATGGTTCGCTTAACTCAGCCGCTATATAACGCCGTGGTTCGATGGGCAAGAACACAGTATTACATCAACCGACCCAGGATTCTATACGCTGCGCGTGACTTCGTTCAAGACCTGTTCTCGGCACAGCGGTGGTCACGACGATGGTTCCGGCGGAAATAACCTGCCGTAACGTTATACTTTAAAGCTGATAGGAAGTAGGTGGCTTCTATAGCCATGTTGTAGCTCTTAGGAATTGTTTCCTTATTCAAGAGAGTATTTGTAGCTCTTAAGAGCTTATTTCATGTAACGTGGCTTCTATAGCCATGTTGTAGCTCTTAGGAATTGTTTCTTCATTCAGGAGAGTATTTGTAGCTCTTATGAGCTTATTTTATGTAATGTACTTTAGCTTACGCTTTCATGGCACTCTGTACTTGCCATTGGTGAAGTTTCAGGTCACCACAATAGGCTTGGTCCATCAGACCAGCAGCTTAGATAAAAGTGTGCCCCACACCAAGGCCTGCATGACCATGTTGTAGTCTGCAGTGCCTCCAAACGTGAAAGGGGCTGTTTAGGTTGTTACAGGCCTGATGGTATGCCTTATTAGGTATTGGTCGGCTTTCCTAGAGTTATTTTGAGCGCCTCACGCCATAACTGTGTTCACCTTTGATATAGTGCTCACCTTGTGGGTCTTTATGCCCATCTGGCATGGCCCGCGTTTCTTATGTAATTTCATAACTGTTGGTCACCTTTGATGCGGTGCTCAACATGTGGGTCTTTCTGCCATATGGAATGGCCCGCGTTTCTTGTGTAATTTCATGACTGTGTTCACCTTTGATGCGGTGCTCAACATGTGGGTCTTTCTGCCCATCTGGAATGGCCCGCTTTTCTTGTGTAATTTCATGACTGTGTTCACCTTTGATGCGGTGCTCAACATGTGGGTCTTTCTGCCCATCTGGCGTGGCCCGCGTTTCTTGAGTAATTTCATGACTGATGTTCACCTTTGGTGCGGTGTTCAACTTGTGGGTCTTTCTGCCCATCTGGCGTGGCCCGCGTTTCTTGAGTAATTTCATGACTGTTGTTCACCTTTGGTGCGGTGCTCAACTTGTGGGTCTTCCTGCCCTTCTGGCATGACTCACATTTTTTATGTTTTTTTTATATAATCAGGTTGGGGGGTCGTCTCTAACCCATCTTTGTTTCGATCTCCGGCCCTCATGGGTTTGATCTCCTCGAGCCTGGCTGAGACCAAAAGGTTGTGTGGCAGGTCATATTGTGCTCAGGCCTAGAGCCCTGAATTGGAACTTTCACTTATTGTCCTACCGTGACATGTATGACCGGGATAAACTCTCATCCTTTCGTTACCATTGTAGGTTTGGTGAAAAGGTTTAAGCTAGTTTCACTAGCGTGGACTGTCCTTTTTCCCTTATGGAAGGGCAGCTGTTTTGTCTCACTAAATTGATTCTATCTTATTTAGAAGTGAATAGTTGCAACTAATTATCTTGCTATTTTATTATATAGACTATTTTGGTGGATGTTATTGTATCATAACTGATGCTACATTTGTTTGTTAAATTAAGGCTACCCGTGTCGAGCATAAGCAGGGACTTGTCTGTTGTGCATTAATTATGGCGCTTCTCGCCACCTGAATTACTGGTGTGGGAGCACTAATTTACTCCGATTAGAGTTATGTATTGCAGGGCTTCTTAATTGGCCTAATCTGGGCAAACTGGAGGGTATCAGTATATTATTTTACCTATATATTGTTAAACTTGCCACATTAAAGATAATTTATTTAAATGAATATATATATTTTGCTTTCATTTGTTATCTAGAGTTTTCTAGAGTTATATAAAGCCGTGGTACAATAAGAGAACGTCAAAAGTATTTATTGACATCCTCTTATATTTAAAAAATTTAGATGGATATTCTCGAAGTTTTTCATATAAATTAAAAAATTCTCTATAGACTTCTCGTTCGTTTATTTCGTGGATCCCGTCATATCTATGCAATGAGTTAGTAATACGAAATTTTAAAGCTGTATTTTCAGCTAATATCAAACCCCTGCTCGACATTCCGTGGATGTCTATTAATCCCATGGCCTTGTGGTTGAAAAAAAAATAGTTTCCATTTCTTTCAAATCATCCTGATGGCCATGAAAATATTTTGCGTTTTTAAAGGGACCGATTCAGAGGCAAGATGCACACGCTTCATTCCAATGGCATTAGGGACGAACCTAAAACTTGTTTCCTGGACTCTCCCTCACCCATCCAGACTAGTTGCGCCCTTGGTAATTTAAATGTCGAGGGGAGGGGGCATGGTACAGGGGGGGGGGCGATATTTAAGCTATTCCCCCCCTACCGCAATTTGAAGGGCACTTTAGATGTGTATTGTGGTATACATTTTAAAAATCAAGTCACGTGCCTCAGCGTAAAAACATAGCATTGGAACCAAAATAGATTGCACCAATAATAAAGTCGATACCCCGGTCAAAGAACCATTTCTGAGAATTCAAAAAGTTAACGATATAAGCCTTTGAAAATATACATCATGAGATGTTTTATGTAGCTCTTACTATTGACAGAAGGTGTCAATTTCGACAATTGAAAACTTAACAGGACAAATTTTATCTAATGTTAGCTGCTCTCAAATCATTTCCCTATAAGGTTCTTCAAGTTTAAAGCACACGTCTCGGTGGCCGCGTGGCCTAACGCGCTACTCTCGTTGGACAAGGCTGCTGAAGATGGGGAGATCGGGGTCCGATCCCGGTCGGGTGCACCGAGGGTGGTTTTCCCTAAATGAGTTTCCACTCTACTTCCACTCAAATGCGGCTGCACTTCCTTTCTATTAAACCTTCCTAATTCCTAAGCCATTAGTGTAATTAGTACATAGGAGTATAATCCGAAAGGGCAGTAAGATGCGGTGATAAAAAAAGTTTCAGGCAAAAATATACATTAAGGAAAGAAAAAAAAAAAGAAAAAATGTAAATGACTGAATCAATTTACTAGCAGATTATATGGTTCAGTAAGTTCCCTTCTGCCCTACGAGATTCTGGGATGAACAAATATTGGCCTCGAATCTCATCAACAGGGTATATGCGATCGAGTTTCGTCCACCCCTCCCCCTGCCTCTTGCGGCTGTTTGTTTTGCGTATCTTGCCGCTCCATTAAACGAACGGCGCAATTTCGAGAAAGGGGAATAAGGGGGTTTAAAAAGTTTCAGACTATGATGAGCACCTCACAATTAATTTCAAAAGAAAACAGAGAAAGGTCCTTCAGGGAATTTGTTCTATGATTAAAGCTATTTACTGAAATGGCCGCCTATTTGTTTATGGAATGAAAAAAAAAACTGTAGTAAAAAGACAACGTCATTCGAGGAGTTATTTTAGGGGCTGCTCGTCTTTTTGCCCATCCAGATATCCTCAACTTCTACTAATTTAACAGCACTGAATAAGAAAGAAAAAGTTTAAGGAAATGCCCAAGCATATGTCTGGAGAGGGGATAAGAACATCACAATGTAAATCACAAAATGTCGGGAAAAACACAAAACTCAAGTGCACCCAGTCGAGATTGAAATTTAATCCAAACATTCCAGGCCAGTGCTGAGCACGCCAGTCGAACACGCTGGAACTGAGCTACGTCTGAAGGTGATGAAGTTTAATTTTCAGTTTTTATTCACGTCGGGGATCAGTGTACAGCAAACATAATCACCATCTTTATCCACTTGGACAAAGAAAACACAATTAAAATAACTGTCCTGTTTGCAACTGTGATTTTTAAACCAATCCTTTAATTTTGTAGACATTCGGTAAGTTGAATAATACAGCTTAAATCGGGTTAAATGTGTAGGTAAGTGAATGTTTCAGATAAAAGTGAGGATTAGTCAAAGAGGATAGTTTTTATTTTATTTATTGTTATTGATATTTTATATATAACTGTGTTTATCAAATGATTTTTACTACAGCTGCATAAAAACATAGCATGTTAGAAGTAACAACTGTAGATAAAGCATCAGTTGGCGTAGGTATTATGAAAAAACAATTAGTAACTTTTACAACTTCTATAAATTGCTGATTAGCTTGAAAATCAAACGCTAAGTTTAAATTATATTTTTTCCCTTACCTCAAAATATTCCAGAAGCAACCTGTTAATTTCACGATTATACGCCTCGGTTATAAGTTAGACAATCTTTTAAAAACTGTAGCTTGATACTTTGTAGAAACCTTTTGAGCTCAAAACTTTTTTTTTTTTAATGGCGGACACCCTTGGTCATATTGATATGGGCCTAAGCCGTAGGAAGAGTTAGTAAGAATCAGATCTGTGGGTAGGCGAACTAAACGTCAAGCTCATTTAGTCTAGTTTGCCGGTGATTCAGAGGTCTAAGATATAATCAAATCCAATTGTACTGAAGGTGGTTTTTGCTCAAATAGTTACCCACTCTCCCGTCACGCCAATGTGGGTACATTTAATCTAAAAGTTACCTTCCTAATTAACACAACATTAACGTAACTAAACGCCACTATCCCGTTCGGGTAGTAAGACGCGGTGTAAAATAAAGCAAGAAATGGTCTTTACTATATATTTTATAACCAAGTTTTCTTAAATAGAGATAAAACAATTGCTTATCGAGAAAAAGTTGATATCTATGTCACTGTTATTATGAGTTGCAGGAATAAATATACTTTGAAATTATTTAATCTTAATGTTCATTCTTCTTACACACTTCAGTGACCGCACGGTTTAAGAAGTTAATCTCACAATAGACTAGACTGCCGAAGACGGGGATATCATGGTTTGATCCCCGTCGGGTGTAATGAGGGTGGTTTTCCCTAAATGGTTTCCCAATTTCTCTATTTTCTCAACTCAAATGTGGGTACACTTCCTTTAAATTAAACCTTCCTCATCCTTAATCCACTAGCGCAATTAGTACAAAAAATAGTTCATTCTTTTTAAAAATAATGTTATCTGCAGCACTATTTCCTCGCAATTCTGCCTTCATGCTTGCCTGATTGGTGGTCAGTGGGATGGGCCCAATGCACCCTTTAATCCACTTCTGTTACGGCGTCTACGTTCATTTAAATATTGATTACATTCAAAGTGGTTCCTCTCCTATGTTCTATGGGAATCATTGCTTTCCATTTAGACATATATTTGGGCTGTATTACAGTTATGTAATATTTAATCCAAAAATTACACTTGAACATGGTTGATGATGACATATTTCGCATACCAAGTGATTCAATTAGAACATACATAAAAACTCAAATGTAGTCCTACGGAGTGGATTCATATCATACGTTAAGAACGGAGGCAATTCAGAACCCAACTTTAAAAAGGTTTTATTTCATTTCATAAGGGTAAATATTTGCAACTGACCAGTAGCTGCTCGAAAACAAGGTTAGCATCCACGATTGTAAATATTGACAATGCCCAGCTAGTACCACACAGGCAGGAGGGAAGTATAATTACTATACAGGATGTCTGATAGAAATTAACACTAAAACACTCACTCAAGCTTACCAGGGCCGTATCTAAAAAAAAAATTGTTTTTGGTGGGAGATGGGCGGATGGGGTAAGCATGAGAAGAGGGGAATTATGCCTGCGGTGCCTCTTGGTGAAAATTGTCAGCAAGGAATGTTAACGGTACTTTCTACGTGGTAGAGAGAGAGAGAACTGAGACGCGTTGGGGGAGTTATTTGCTATTTTTAATATTGTTTTTAAAAAATGTAGCGGAGAGTCATCAGCAGGCTTCTGAACAATTGGAAAGTTTAAATTTTGAGTAAAAAGTTTTTTAAAAAAAGGTTAGAAACCTAGATACAACATTCCTCTATCAAATAGTCATATTTTAATAAGGCCACAAAATAAAGTTTTAAGAAAAGTTGGAATGGTTTTATAGAATTATATGTAAGCTAGCACACATTTTTTTTTGAACATTTTAAATTTTAAATTTACTATTTTAACTGGTCAGAACTTCCACCTACATTTTGGTGAGAACAATATTTAAAAATATCAAACCACTTCTTAAATAATTCGGGATTTCTAAACATCTGCAACGCTTCTCATTGCTCTTCCCTCTAGTGACGTGGAAGGAGGCGCGAGAAAAGGCCATTGTTTTTAAAATATTTATAGCATAAAAATGTTTTGCGCAAATTAAGCAAAAAATATTGCTCCAGTAGAAACATAGAGTTTAGTTTTCTTCACATGTTGTTATTATAAGTTCTTAAATATTTGTAAATGGTGTCCTGTAATTTAATGATAACTTTTTATCTTCATTAAAAAAGTTTGTCATCTAATGCCCCTCTACTCATAAAAGGTATTCAAGAAATGTTGAGGTCACCATGCGATGAAAATTAAACTCTATGTTTCTAATGGAGAAATATTTGATTTATTTTGGCCAAAAAAGTTTTGATATAAAAATTGAAAAAACAAAAACAAAAAACACTGGCCTTTTCTCGCGTCCCCTTCCACCCCACCTTAAGCCATTAGCTTAGGCTCTAAACATTAAGTAGGAATAAAAAACCCATTATTAATCATAATTTTAGACAGAGGGAGGAGGGATAAATTGAACCCCCAAAACACTCCCCCTGGGTAAATCTCTAGGGTTCACAATTTAAGTGTGATGGATTAACGATTCGGGACTTGAGCGTTGTGTCGATTTTAGAATTAAGCAAGTTCGTAAGCCATGTGCTGATATAATCAGTTGGCTAAGAAGGTTTTCGTTAAGTACCCTTAGTGAGAGAACAAAAAATTTGTCGCCCAATATTAGTAAGGTTTATTCATAAAATAGAAATGATTCAAAAGTCACGAGGAAAAGATAATAACTGCCATCTATGACATATTAGCTCAATTGATAATATTTTGCTAGATAAGCCTAGGATACCGGGTTCAATTCCTCGCATAAGCAAATATTTATTATTGATGAATATTACTAGCCGGATAAATAGATATTGTACCTGCTCCAGATTCATGTTAGTTTGTAAATTGTTTGCTGATATAGTCATTGTTTCCGTAAATAGCACATCAAATAACCATAGTAGTAATAATATAATAATAATAATAATAATAATATTGTACTCGCGTCTATGGGTATATAGACTAGGACGTCTGACTCATCTGGTTTGCCGGTGTAAGCGGAAAACATGGAAGAAGGACTCTAGTACAGCATCGGCACGCACTCAAAAGAAAGGCATCTCTTTGACACCCAACAGCGGTCTAATGATCTCAATGTTGACTAAGGAAATTCCTGTTCAAGGGTATTATTAGTACTAAACGTTATTCAACCTTTCGCAGCTTAGTTATTTACCAAAGCCTTCACCGCATCAATACCAGTATTTTTTAAATCCTATCTTAAAATGGAAAAAAAAGACAATTAATTAGCATATGATTATGTCAAAAGCCTTTGAATATTTAGATGGGCCTGTATTTAATACTGGTTTGAGCAGTGGCATACCTGAATATTTGACACTTAACCTAAACTTACCTAATATATATTATCATTATTGTTGTCTTTATTTACAAGGCGAAATTAAGGCATAAGCCTTCTATTACATTTAACCAAGTCTTACGTTAACATTACACTGCACTAACAATATATATGCAATAAAATTAATAAACGTCAAAAAGATACACTAACAAATGAGTTTTGATTTGTACTGAGGTCTGACTTTTGTTCTCTCTCTCTCTCTCTCTCTCTCTCTCTCTCACTCACTCACACACACAATTCCTAAGGGCGGCATTAACAAAGAACTACTACCTGCAAATTTTTCCTAGTCTAAATATATCCTGCAACACCAGTTCGAATCCTGGTCGGGTGTAGGGAAAGTGTTTTTTTAAGGATGTTTTCCCCTATTCGCTCTCTTTTCCTCTCTTTCTCTTTCTCGGTATATTTTCTATAAAATTATATCTTCTTCAACAATACTTATTCAATTTATGTAATTACCTGTTTCAGTGTTCGCATTGTCTAACGCGTCCCTTTCACAATAGATTGGACTGCCAATGACAGTGAGATCGGGGTTCGAATCCCGATCAGGTGTACTAAGGGTGATTCTCCCTAAATAGTTTTACCCACTCTCCCTCCTCGAAAATGCGGGTACACTTCCTCTGAATTAAACTTTTCTCATCCTTAGGTCATTAGAGTAATAGTAGTCTACATATATAATCTGAACAGGTAGTAAGACGCGATGTTAAAAAAAAAGAATGTGTAAATACACGGAGAGTCCGGATGCCTTAGTGACGTCATTCCCATTCGAGACTACTCGTTCAATAGTTCGTGAATGTGATTAGATGATCAGATTGAGAGTCCAATTCGGTTCACTGCCTTGTCAATATTGGGGGATTATTATTGGACATCCTGTATATTTGTTTTCCCATGGCGTGGTGTGTTCAGGTTGAGTGAACGATGTCAGCGGTTCCTCACATCACATAAGTAGAAGGGGGGGGGAGGAGGGGTTAGGTTGCTATGGTAACCAGCTTTACCATCACTTTACATGGCAAACAGCGCTCTCATGTTGTTTGGTCAAAAAAATACTCCAACAAGGTTGCTTTAACAAGGGGATTTTTTTTTTTAATCTAAAGGCTGCAAGAACATAACATCGAACTAGAAGAAAGTAACAATGGTAAGTGTTTTAGCAGATTGTTTGAAATTCATTTTTAAAAGGGGGGAGAAGGAGATAGAAGTGCTTAGAGGTCGACCGCTGGTCTAGGAGGAATAGAGTTATATGCCAGACCCGGTGAGAATAAAAACAATCCTTAACCCCCCCATTTATTTAAATAGAGTGAATACACCACGAGATATCCCGTTTTAAAGTTTGCACTTGTTTAATTTATCCTAAGAAGTTAACACCGGAAAATTTCCAAATGAGTTGCAACAAAATTATTGACAACAATAATTTCAGTTCTCTTCTCCACTAACTTATCGACTACAGCGTTTGGCGGTTGACTGTGACAATTTTTTTATCAGTGCTTCCTACTTCCTGTTCAGGTTATACACATATATTAGTAATTATGATAATATTAATTACTCTATTGGGATAGGGATGAGAAAGGAAGCATTTTAGAGGTTATCTACTCGAATATGTGTGAGAGAAAGAGTGTAAAAAATTTAGTAAAAACACCCTCAATAGACCAGACCGGGATTTGAACCCCAATCTTCCCGTCAGCAGCTAGCTAGTCTAAAACGATAGTGACGTCCTAGATCGTTCGGCCAATGAAGCGAGTAGTTGTAATATTAATTGTGATATATATTCGTCCTTGAGATATGATTCCTGGTGTTATTTTTAGGTGTTTAGTATATGCTGTTCTTAGTTTGTGACGTCAGGTGTGGCTCGCAGAAGTGACCGAGAGTTAAGCCTTTCATTTAATTCTCTCGTGGATTCGAATCCCATTGGAGAGTGTTATTTCGCAGGGATTTATCTTTGCTTTTCATAAATTTTTCTTTACTCCTTATCGAAAATGTATTTTCCTTAAGATACCATATTCATTACTAAGTAATTAATTACCATTGTTAAATGTATAATATTTTAATGAAGGTAAAAGTTCCTGTGCCTATAAGGTGAATTATAGTCATAAATATTATGTGATTTATTATTTGAGTATTCAACGTGCACTTTTGTAAATGCTGCTTATATCAGCACACTAGAATTTCTTTGAGCGAGAGCGAAATGGTCGACCAATTTTGCAGGGAAAGGTATTTTAAAACACTTTCCAGGGTTATTGCACATGTCATAATAGAGATAGAACCGACGACTTAATTGCCGTCATAAGGAAGTTGTGCTACGGATTTGTATCGCTCAATAAAAATCCATCGACCTCAGCTGGGTTTGAATCAACGAACATCGGGTCCGGAGGCGATCACCTTACTCCAAGACCACCGAGGTAGACAATATTTAATCAAACAGTAAAATGGTATTTTAGTTCTTATCCATTATAACCACGAAACAAAGCCAGTTTTTGAAAATTCAATCGTCGTAGGGAAATAAATAATTTCCTCACGAACAGAACTAAATATCAGACCAAGCTATATAAAGGAGTACGTGAAAGATATACGATAGAGGCGGATGAACAATCAAAAGTAGCAGCCAATGAAATATTTTTAATAAAACCCGAGGCCATGAATTCCATTCATTCCCGAAGGAAGAGGTGTATTGCTTCCCACACCCGTAACTTCGCGAGATTACACCCTCCTTCCCTCCTGACTCGCAAATTTAAAAAAAAACCTGAAGGTTAGAAATGGCCTATATAATTTACGCCGCCATATTTATGCCGTACCGCAGAATATTTTTAAATCTTGCAAAGCTTGCGGACCGGGCGGAATTAAACATTTCATGGCATGGACATAAACATGTTTAAACGTCGGGCGAGTCTTTTCACGACTGGAATACTCGTGGCAAATAAAAGTGTGTATTAAGGACGGTGATAGGAATAGTCTTTTACCCAGAATATTTCTATCAAGAGGGACGGTGGTTTTTATATATTCCTTCATCGGGAAGTGACAAATAATTTTTTAACACAGAATTCCTCTTGAAGTTAATTCAATCCTAGCAAAACATAATTGAAGGCTGGCATTTTAAAATTATTTTCAATTAGTTCTTTAAAGTATACTTTTGACCTGACTGATTACACTGCACATGACTTAGAATTTAACTTAAATGTAGAACAGCCCTCAACCGTTAGTCCACCATTTGAAAGTGATACCTACATTTGTAAAATAATAAATTTGTCAACTGTGCTGGGAATATAACCTGTAACCCATTGCTCAGTAGACGTACTCACGTTTAACTAATAATAGTTGTAGGTGATTTGAATGATATAAGACTTTTAAACCACTACCCTAAACATAGAGGAAGTATAATATAATACTGATATTATCATATATTTTATTATTATTCTATTATATAAAACCCCCTTTAGTGGTTGCGTGGATCTAAGAATCCCTGTTGAATAGTCTGGATTGCCAAAGAAGGAAAATCAAGGATTAAAATCCTGGTCGAGTGTTCTTAGGGGGTGTCCCACTCTTTCTCTATCCACGCATATGTGAGTACATTTCCTCCTAATTATACCTTCTTCATCCTTACAACAATAGTCTAATAGATAATATGCTTACAACCAGAGCGGCTAGTGAGACGTAGTGAAAAAATTAATGAGAACCCCTTTAGGGGTGGGGTTTGATATATCTCTATGTAAAATTATAACCTTGTTTTGCATTTAATACAGATTTTTAATTCTTTTCTCTTTCTATCGACCATTCTGGGAGGAACTATTGTGATTATCCACATAATAGAATTCAAGATTTTGATTGATATGACCCCCTGAAAACGAAAAAGTTGTTTTCATTATGCTGTCTGTCTGTATTTCTGACTATAGCCGAAAACATTTTGCCGATCGGTTAGGACTTGATATCTAGGATTTTCATAGGGTTCCCAAGAGGAGTTTTTAGAACCTTAAAATAATGGGTAATTTACTTATGGACCTCAAGAGAAAAAATCTATTTTCTCGAAATAGGCTTTATTTGTTTTTATTAAAATTCGTATCTAGGCGGTGTTCAACCCTACAAAAAAATTTTTTGTTGCAAATCTCACTCTTTTACGGGAAAATGACTTAAAGCGTACTTTACAAAAGAGGATATCTCCAATTTTGATCATATTTCCGCAATCTTTTACGACATGAAGTAGCTTGCAAAGATGTGGGCTTATCAAAAATTAAAACCTTTTATTTGAAATAGCCTATATAGTTTTATAAAACCAATAGTTTCTGAGTTATAAGCAGATATATTTCTTAAATGCAATTCTGAGTAATGGAGATTTGATTGTTATGCTCTTTGGAGGATTGAGATGTTCCTATTTTCTAAATGTTTCTGCAAGAGTGTATATTATCATTTAAGCAATTTCGTTAGACTTATTTCATAGTAATCAATTGTACTTATTTATATTATCTTGTATTTATAACATATCATAGTTGAGTAAAGGTATAACCTGGATGACACATCTGTTGATTTCCACTAAATCTCCATAACTAGGGTGTATACCATTACATCGCAAGTCCATTACTTCGCATGACCATTACATCGCATTTCGGTATAAATACATTGCAGGTCCATCACGTCGCATTTCCCCCACCTCTCTACACACAGCTAACCCTACTCTGACGTACAACCAATAGGATTAAAGGGGCGTATATATACAATTACTTCGCATGTCCATTACATCGCGTTTCGGTATAAATACATTGCAGGTCCATCACGTCGCATTTCCCCCCATCTCTCTACACACAGCTAGCCCTACTCTGACGTACAACCAATAGGATTAAAGGGGCGTATATATACAATTACATTGCATGTCCATTACATCGCGTTTCGGTACAAATACATTGCAGGTCCATCACATCGCATTTCCCCCACCTCTCTACACACAGCTAACCCTACTCTGACGTACAACCAATAGGATTGAAGGGGCGTATATATACAATTACTTCGCATGTCCATTACATCGCGTTTCGGTATAAATACATTGCAGGTCCATCACATCGCATTTCTCCCACCTCTCTACACACAGCTAACCCTACTCTGACGTACAACCAATAGGATTAAAGGGGCGTAAATATACAATTACATTGCATGTCCATTACATCGCGTTTCGGTACAAATACATTGCAGGTCCATCACATCGCATTTTCCCCACCTCTCTACACACATCTAACCCTACTCTGACGTACAACTAGAGATGACTTGTTGCAAGGATAATGTGCCTGACTCTCAACTCTAATTCCCACTTTGTAGATAAGGCTAGTTACAAGGATAGTGTGCCTGACTTTCCCCTCTAAAGCCTAGTTTATATTGTAACACAACATGTTGGCCAACATGATCCCGACAAGTTGTGTTACAATATTAACGTATTCCCAACTTATTGGTGTTTGGAGAGTCGGTCAAAGAAAATAGTTGTTTTGGATCATTTGTTGGAGATAATAAACGACCAACCCAACATGTTGGCCGAGTTGGGAGGTTCTGCGCATGCACTATCGAGTTGAATGAGTCTCTAACATGGTGACGCACGTGTTTTATTTTCATATTAGTTTAACTTTTAAAATCGGGGATTGCATAGTTTTGGGATAATTGAATGGAACAAGGTTAATACAGTTAAGAATTAAATACCCAAAGCTATTATTTATGCTTTTAGTGAGGATTACTCCATCTAGATATCATATTCTGAAAATTGAAAAATTACACCTGTACATGGGACTCGAACCCGGGACCTTTGGCTTAGTACGCCAATGCTCTAACCACTCAGCTATCCAGGATTCGTCCCGTGCCCAGGGTCATTCTTCACTCATATTCTAAGGCAGAGCCTATGATGGACGTGCGGAAATTGTCGGCTACAAGTGTGTGATTATATTAAGATCACGAGCTATCAGATAACGCAGCCATCTTCGACTCGGTAGTTGGCTTATTGCTGCCATTTGTACATATATTATAATTGTACGAGATTGCATATTAAGAATTAAATAGCCAAAGCTATTATTTATGCTTTTACGATTTCCGCACGTCCATCATAGGCTCTACCTTAAAATGTGAGTGAAAATGACTCCGGGCACGGGACGATTCCTGGATAGCTTTAGAGTTGAGAGTCAGGCACACTATCCTTGCAACAAGTCATCTCTAGTTGTACGTTAGAGTAGGGTTAGCTGTGTGTAGAGAGGTGGGGGAAATGCGATGTGATGGACCTGCAATGTATTTGTTCCGAAATGCGATGTAATGGACATGCGAAGTAATTGTATATATACGCCCCTTTAATCCTATTGGTTGTACGTCAGAGTAGGGTTAGCTGTGTGTAGAGAGGTGGGGGAAATGCGATGTGATGGACCTGCAATGTATTTGTTCCGAAATGCGATGTAGTGGTCATGCGATGTAGTGGACATGCGATGTAATGGTGCCCACCCCCATAACTAATCATGTCTCGATAATTAACAGTCTAATTTTATAATTATTTGACTCGAATACAAGTTTGTACCATCTGATCATTTACATTCATTTTAATAATTGGAAGAAGTTACTTGTTATGTTTTAACTTTATTTTAATGTTTTTCATGTTATATTTTATAATATTATTTGTTTATTACATGGGTAAGGTACCTGAATAACAACCTAGGAAACTATTTAAACCTTACTATTAATCATCTTTCTACTTTCAATGTCTAAATGTTTTAAATATCGCGGAACATGTATTCCTTGTCAACTTATTTTCAAACTATTTACTAGTATATTTAACTATTCAATCAAGAAGTTCATTATTGTTGACATACTAATTTACCTTATATTTTTTGGAGAGTAATACCCTTCATATAACCTATAATCCTTATTTCAAGCATTCATAAAAACTTTTAGAGTCTTTAACCGTGTAGAGCAGTGGTTCCCAACCTTTTGTGGCCCATCTCCCCTTTCTGGAGACTAACACCTATCGCCCCTTTTCATTTTCATTGTATGCCTAATTTTAATTTGAAGTAAAGTGTAAATAATAAAGCAGTTTTATTATTTTAAACAATTTTACTACCGTATATAAAAACAACCAAAGCAGTTTTATCCGGTCACTCTTAAATAAAATAGAAAAAAAATTAAAATGTACATTTTTTACAGATTTTTTTTAAGAACAAAGAAGTGAAATAATTAACTAAGATCATTGACGTACATTTAAAAAACAGGGGTACATGTTTTCATTTTAAAATTGGAATCTGGAAAAAATTAAGTTGACAGTAACTTCTACTGTACAGTACTATTTTAATTTTTCCCCCTTTGAATACTCATCGCCCCCAAATCGCCCCCCACTTATTTATTGCCCCCCTGATAACCCAAATCGCCCACTTGGGGGCGATCGCCCCCAGGTTGGGAACCACTGGTGTAGAGTATTAATAACTCCTATCTAGTCAATTGCATTTTTCACTATTCTTTTAATCATCAGCTAATTCTATAATCTCTTACTACTTTAAATATTGTATCAACACATATTTATATTCTTTCCTTGTTTTCTGCCAATTAATTTCAGAACATTAACACTTTAACAACCTCAATTATGAATTTTTAGAAATGTTATTGTACTTGATTTATTTGACTTAATTCATGATACATTAGTTTTTTCCTTGAATAAATTATCCTCATGTTATTCTGATTCAATTTGTTTAAATGAACAAAGAAGTTGTTCTAATCAATTTAAGTAGTTGTACTCTCCAAGACGTTCCTTATATTATAAACTAAATATATGGGTTGTCCGGTTGCGCTGTGGGTGAAGTTACACAGTGAGTTTCCATCATTTATTGAGACGAATGTAGGTGCAGCTCTTCTTTATTTATCCGTCATTATAATTTACTAACAGAATTAAATAATTTATAGAAGCATAAACATTTATTTATATATTATAAAGCCTCATAAACCGATTATATTTCATAAATAAACATGTACCATATGTATAAAACGGCCATTATCAGGTAAAATAATATTTTGCCAATATTTAATCTATTAAAAATTATATTTAGAATGTTATTGTAGCTCAGTATTGTTCATTACATATTGAACGCTAAGCAAACAATGAAAAAAGTGTAATTTAAATCTTTTTTTTTTAGAATCTCTGCAGTTTTCGTAAAGATTGTGCCAGTAGATATAATTTTACATGTTAAACTTAAGTATTTATTTATATAAAATTATTATTTTCAACGCGTCTCACTAACGGTTCGGGCTTTGTGCATTTATATTAATTAGGCTACGATAATGTGCCAAGTATGAGACTGGTATAGCTTAGAAGAAATATGTCGGCATTTATGTGGTGAGAGTGGGGGAAACCATTTAGCAAAAACCACCCTCAGTACGTCCGGCCTGAATTGGAACCCCGATTTCGCGTCACTGACAAACTGCAAGAATTTAACATCTAGACCAAGTCCCCACCAGCATTTTTATCAAACGAACGATACAGTTTAGTTTTGAGTTGAACTTAATATGCGCATGTTGAGTTTGTATGTAGCCTGTATAGTACGTACTTGTCCAAAGAATACATACAAAACACTGGGGAACGACTTGCAACGAAAGAAACTGAACCGATATTCATCTGAAATAGAGGTAAAAAAAAAACCTCGCAAAAAAACTCTTCCGCATGATTAGACGAGGGAATTTCTATCTCTCCGGAGTGAGAGTTTTAAACTGGGACCGTGTCCGCCTATGTGTTAGGCAGATTCGCAGCGCGTTAGTGTCGTACGGAGTGCGTAGGAAGAAAATCGCTACTCCATCTCAATTCGGTAGTCCAGTGGGAAGGGAATATTCCCTAACAAGGCAAGGAACCACAAGCCCCAGAACACTCTCTCTCTCTCTCTCTCTTTCCCTCTGGTCAACGTGACGGAAAGGAGGGTGAGGAGGGAAGAATAAATGCCCACTCCCACCCTCGGGTCGATACGCAAGCTGTGTCAGTGTCAGAACAAAGGTATTGTGTCTTACTACAAGCAGACATACCGACTAACCCTCTCATTAGAAATTAAATAAATAACCGAATAAAATGTTAAATTAATTGTTATGGTCTTGTTTTATTAAATAGGTTTACTCTAATGCTTGTACTATAAGCAACTTCCCAAAATAAGGGAACAGAATTTAAGGGTGATTTGAACAAACCCTGCTTCATAGTCAGACAAATTTGCTGACAGCAACAAGTTCGTCTGCTGAGCTAAGGTTGCCGTTTCCGACCCATATATCAACTAATAGTATAGCATATCTAAGGTGGGAGTGTAGTTAAAGGATAGATAGCAGAAGGTTTTTTAACGTAAACATTTTCTTAAAGTATTATTAGAATCGTTTGATAAAAAAAATTGGCTTAAAGTAACTAATGTCAACCACTTCCTCTAAATTTAACATTCCTGATCCGCTACACAATATTAGCGTGATTAGTTCATTTGCTTATAAGACGAACGGGCCAGTGAGACGTGATGATAAAAAATAAACGTATAATACCAAACCCTATAACTCAAGCTATAAAAGTATTTCATACCTTAATCTAAAAAAACAAGATATGTCAAATAAATCAAATTCGTTCATAGTTATCATAAATAGTAAAACACGTTATAATGATTAACACACGAATATGTCGGTCAATTATGTGCTAAGTTCCTTGAAGGAATTTTAATCTCTTCGCGCAGATATATTTTTACAGACAGCTTAAAACGCCTGAGAATGCACGAGCATTAACTAGGAACACTTATATAGCCCAGTTGGTATTCCAAACACGAATCCATCCACAGATAATTCACTTTAAGTACCACAGTGAAAATGGAACGATCGCTTCGGTATTCCTATATATGGCGGAATCGCCTCTCTAGGAGTCAATTCGTCGTTTAGCTATAGCACTATCTAAGCGCTAAAAGACCACGAGTTGAAAGGTTTTCTATCTTTGTAGATTGTATAAACAAAATTAAAACCAGTTATTAGACAAGTAAAATAATTTAAGAATGGAGTTTGTTTTCACGATTGAAAAAGCATTATCAACCACAAATATGCGTTATACTGTATTTGTTAACACCTTTATGTGCATTAATTTATTGTAAAAAAAAACCACTCCATGGCGTCAGCCCAGAAGCGAGCATTACCTAACGAGCGGCCGCCAAATGTTGGTGAGGATAGTGACATTTGTGTGGTCAGCACAACGAAATCTACGGCCGTTAATCTCAGTTTTATAGACCAGAGCCGTTACTTTTTTATTCAAGTAGTTCCTCAATTGTCCTCAAGAGGTTGAGATGACCCCGTTCCAGACCCACTGTTTCACAGATTTATAGTATGTGATGGAAAACAGTAAAAGTGGCGACCTTATTTTTTACGTAAACTGTATCAGAACGACTTACAAAACCACCTTAAACTAGGTAGATACACCTAATACTTGAACCTAGTAAATAGCAAAGCTAATATATTTGTTAGTTATGGTTATAGCCGCTCTAGATATAATGTTCTTTAAATTGACACCCAGGACCTTTGGCTTAGTACGCCAATGCTCTAACCACTGAGCTATCCAACTACCGAGTCAATGTTGGTCAATCTGATAGCTCGTGATCTTAATAGATAAACATTTGTAGCTGACGATTTCCTCACGTCCATCATAGACTGCCTTAAAATATGAGTGAAGAATGGCCCTAAGCACGGGACGATTCCTGGATAGCTCAGTGGTTAAAGCATTGGTGTACTAAGTCAAAGGTCCCGGGTTCGATTCCAGTGTCCAGGTGTCTTTTTCAATTTAAAGAATTATATATATATATGTATTATTGGCTGAATTATTACGTTCAACACAAGGGCTACTAACGACGTATTCTATGGCGTAAGGGCGATAAGGGTTGTTTAGAGTAAACTCGTATTAAAGTAGAGAGTGAATGGAAAATTATAGTAAAAGTCACTCATATGTAAATACACTTTTAGCGTACCCACCCTTGTTTCAAACCTTAGCCTCTACACCAGCGGCGACCAAGAGCATTGTGAATGTAACATATTAGACCACGTGGCCATCAGTATGGCCCCGTCACTAATAACAACTATCCTGGTCGGTGACCCTCGGAATCAATACAGTGGCCCCTCGACTTGTGATGGACTTACAAACCCACCCCCCTCCCTCCCGGATTATATGTAGTTAGGATATTTGATGTTAACTTTTAAAAGACACGATAAGATAAGCGGACAGCTGTGGAGGGATAGACAAAACGTGTTTAAAATATGTCTGATTTTTTTTTAATATTCGAATCTTGGGGGTGTATAGAATTTATTCTTGAAGTGTTGAAAGATGGGACAGGAGGTAAAGATGTGGGGGAGCAATTCAAAGATTTTATGGGTGAAATTTCATGAGCTAATAAACCCTATTGGATTTGAAAACCTGTACATTTCTTCTGTAGGAGAATCTATATCAAATTAGTCAATTAAATTAGGAGTCAATCCCTGAAATAGAACCAGGGTTTTTAAACAAGTAGTTGATCTATATAACGCTTCAAGCGCATAGAAAGGATTTTTACTGTCAAATAAAACTAACTTCAAACTAAAGATGTGTAAGTAGGCATTTTTCACTTCGAATAGAGTTCGAGTAGTATAAATCATTATTTGTATAATAAATATTTCAAGTTAAATTTCTGTAATATATCCATGCGTAAATAAGTACAAACATATTTTTTTAGAATTATATATTTTTTAAATTCAGGCATAAACTATAAATAAGTACAAACATATTTTTCTTTAAATTACATGTATTTTTGGTAAAAAAAATTATAATTACACAAATTCGAGTTTTTAAATAAATTTAATATGATTGTAAAATATTTTTTTCAATTAGTGAAAGTAAATATTGACTCTATTTTATATGAAATTATATCGTAAAATTGAATAAAATTAATTAAAATATGAATTTTCAAGGAAAAGTTCGAAAATTTTTAGTACTCAAATTTTTCGAGTCTTGTAAAAATATTTGGGGAGCGTTAGAGTGGCTAGTAAAACTCTACAAGAACTCGAATTTTCAAATACTAGCACACCTCTATTTCACATTTTAAAAGTAGAGTAGAGCGTCGATAATTCGGACTAATTGGAGATAAACCCAGTCCGGATTATAGATTTGTCCAGATTTTCGAAATTACACTACCTATACCAACAAAGACTTTAACAGTATGCAGGGTACTTACGAAAACTAAGTGTTAAGGTAGAAATATTTTCATTTTATCCATACAACGAACGTACACTTTTTTTGAAGGAATATAATAAGGCGAAAATCTTACAAAGAAAAAAGTCCCCAATTAAAAAAACCCAACAAAGGTTGAGGTGCGTTTTTTGGCAGTCATATCTTTGATATTGATATCCTTGTGATTAATTTTATAGATAATAATTTTTCTTTGCGATCCGGATTTTTAATGTCCGAATGATCAACGCTCTACCGTATTTCAACAAATGGATGGTAGAAACAACTTATGTGTGTACAAATAATCCAGAAACCTTCTAGGATTGAACCAGCGGGATTCTAAGAAGCCTGCTTAGCTACCCAGCCACGTGGAAGACCTTTCTGTTCTTTTCTTTCCTTCTTTAAACACAAGTAAAAGGCATTGTCAAATCTTCATTTTTCAGAATAAAGTAAACAGAGTGGGCACAGGCGAATGTTTTTCAGACGTCTCCGGAATATGTAAATGTCAGATCCTATTCTGAGTGCGACCAGAGCTCCAATAAAATGGAGAAAAAAACGCCTTCAAACCGTGACAATTTTTTTTTTCGGATCTATTTTTAGTCCATCTTTTGAGAAAGAAATAGAAAGAAGGGTGGTATTAAAGAAAACTTTTTTTGTAAAAGTAGTAGAGTATTTTTTTTAGTATAATTCTAGAAGAAGAATTTAAAGTTGTGTCAAGAAGTAGGCTAAGGGGTGAATCTTCAAGAGTGCTCGGAGAATACAAATTTAGTTCACATGTGTTTATACCGTGTACACTCTGTTATGATAGATTATACCTTCTTGAGAGAGCAGGGGTTCATTTTAAGAAGACTAGATACTTGTAAATGTGTTTATACAGCTTCTTTATAAGTATTTCTTGTGATTCTGATATCGAAAATGTGGCCATTCTTGCGCCTTTGCATGCCTCTCAAAATCAATTCTATTAATCCATCGTTAGCTCTTACAAACTCAGCTCTCTTGATCGCTGTATAAATAAACAAGCGCTAATACTAGATTTCCAGAATTTGATGTTTATCATAAAACAGAAGAACTAAAATTAGAGAATTGTTTAAAAGACCTCCTTATCATTAATTACTTTCAATTTGTTTATCTTGGGGCAGTTTACTAAATAATTATTTACTATTGAACTATCTCTTTTCTTGAGTTTTTTTTTCCTCTTTATTATGTATGATTTAGTTCTTAAATTTGTTTTATTAGAATCTTTTCTACACAATAATATCAAACTTTTTAAATTTGATAATCTATGTGTTCTTCTGTATTTTTTCAGTTATAGACTGCTTGATTTTTGGCCAACACTTTAATAAAGGATTTTTTTTTTATACTCCTGAGTATGTTATCAATTCGTTAAAAGAATGTTTGTTTGATTAAATTAATTTGTAATTTTTGTGAACAATTTCCAAAAGCAGAGTTAAATTGTACCAGCACACGCCTTCTAAAATGAATTGACCTATTGCAACCCGCTTCGGTAGCCGCGTGGTCTAAGGCACTACTCTCACAGTAGACTAGACTGCCGATGACGGGGAGATCAAGGTTCGAATCTCAGTCGGGTGTACGGAGGACGGTTTTTCCAAAATAGTTTTCCACTCTCGGGTGCACTTCCTCTAAATATAACCTTCCTAATCGTTAGAACCATTAATGTTATTAGTACATAAGCGTATAACCCGAACGGGTAGTAAGACGCAATGCTAAAAAAAATATATTAAAAAACCAAATGCACCAACGTTTACAACTTAACACCAAATTCTAGCGCCTAATGTGTTTGTACAGTGTGACCCAACCCAGGGCCCGCAGCCTGTTTTACTGTGGCCCATCAATCTCAATGAGTTTTAAATTAATTAGATTCTATAGGAAAAGGTGTGGCTCCAACCTTCAATATCAAAAAGTTTGTGGAGCCAAGAAGGCTCAGCTACCTCCATATCCAGATCAGAATAATAATAATAATAATAATAATAATAATAATAATAATAATAATAATAATAATAACAATAATAATATATTTTACATGTAAATTGATTCAATTTTTATTAATTACTTACTTGCTTATTACCATCACCATACTTGTTTATTTCGCTTGCGGCCCACTAGGTTTGCTGCATTATACAGACTAGCCCACGAGTTGTGAAACGTTGGACCAAACTGTGTTAGTATAGGAACACCAAACAATAGATCAGGGTTACCACGGGACCAATTGAAAGACCGTGTATTTATTGAGCAGTTGTAGTCGTGTACACGACTCTGGCCGTTGCCACTGTGTATTTTCTGAGCCGGGGGTTCCACTTTGTCACAACGAACAAACCTGGTACCTTGTCTAAGTTCAGATGACTGTACACGGCTGAAGGAGTCGTTAAGTTTTCCGCGCTGGCTGATAACATACGACCACCGCAGTCGTAAACGATCAAAGGATTCTTGATCACTAGTTCCTACTAGGTTAGTATATGACTGATGAGGTCGTGAGTCGTACAATTGACCCCGTGGGAGCCCACCTTAAAATCAAATAACTAATTTTAGTTGGTATCGTGGATAGTGACAACACTATGCCTCCTCGCTATACTCGTAAAACTGTAGCGACACATTCCTGTCGCGGCGGTTAAGTGTTTAGGGTAGACAACATCAAGTCTAGGGAAGTCAGGTTCGATTCCGGATGACACCCACGAAGATATTTATTGTTATTATACGGGGTTTTCTTCCTATCCAATTATTAAAATATTTAAACTATATATTTGGATGTGGATTAATATCTTAAGATTGTCGCGTAATGAGGATAGAGAGGGAGAGTATCACAAAGAAAATTATATAAACGAAGTAAATAGAAAAAATACCGCTAGTTAGGCCAAGAAATATATCGCAGGAGCAGATAACAGAAAGTGTGCAAATGAAAGGAGGAAGAATGGTGAAAGGATAGAGTAAGATAAGGGCATTTTACTAACCTGACTCGGCCACAGGCTGGAAACAGTTGATGATGGTGATTGTCAGTTTGTAAGTCGTGTAGTGATAAACTAAGATGTGTAAAAAGTGATCCAGACTGGCTGGCACGCGGTAAAAGGCAACAGTCTTGTTTTACCGGTGACAATGAGATCAGGGGTTGAATCCCAGCAGAGTATATTCAAGGCGTTTTTTTCCCCCTGAAGGGGTTAAGCCACTCTTCCTTCACGCAATTTTGGGTATATTTCCTCTAAATTTCTACTCTATTCTACTAAATTGGTGTAAATATGCGGTTAGTCTGAACGGGTTATGAAATGCGGAGCGCGGGAGAAACACAAATTAGAACGTGCACGTTAAGTTGTCGATCTAGAGACCGCGAGTTAATGCCAGTGTTTTTGCATTTTTTATAATAACACATTTTTGGCCATAATAAATAGAATATTGCTCAAGTAGAAACATAAGAGTTTAATTTTCTTCACATGGCGATAACAACAGTTGTTGAATATTTGTCATGAGCATAGTGACATTATGACAAAACTATTTAAAAGAAGAGAAAAAGTTGTTATTACATTTTAGGACAACTCCGACAGATATTTAAAAAAACTGTTGCTATCAGCATGGGAAGTAAAGTTAACTCTATGTTTGTACTCAAGAAATATTTGATTCATTTTGGCCCAAAAAAAGTTTTGATATAAAAAAAACTGTAAGAATACTGTCATTAACTCGTGTTCGCTACACTTCTGTCTTAAATAAGTCTACCAAAAAAAACAACAACTAAAGATCGAGCTATAAATTTGTCATGTACACTGTATAGTCCATTCTTCATAGAAAGAGCCTTTTAGAAAATCCAAACTTTTTTTATTTTTGCGGATAATATTTTACTATTTTATAAGTGTTATTTTTTAGATATTTTCTATTAAACGTGGCAGCTGAATATTACATGAATCAACGTATAAATACGTTAAAGTAGACTTAGTATAATTTCCAGCTGTCCAAAAGGCTCTTCTTATGAAAATGGCAAGCCTCTGCTGAATAATAACATGACAAATGATCGCACCAGTGTAAATGAGCTAGTATCTCTTCCATCATATTCAAGGTGACACGTGAACATGACGTGTGGAGTTCACGGGTTCATGAACCAATTGTCACCGAAAGATCTTGTATGTAGTTCATACTCGGTTGTAAAGGTTATAGATGACAGCTAACAGAAGGTTCTTTATTGCAAACATTAGCTGAAAGCGAATAATGCCAACCTATTCGGAAATAATTATGTGCTTACTCTTACTATATTATCAATCAAAAGGGTTTATTATTATATTATTATTATTATTATTATTATTATTATTATTATTATTATTATTATTATATTATTATTATTATTATTATTATTATTATTATTATTATTATTATTATTATTATTATTATTATTATTATTATTATTATTATTATTATTATTATTATTATTATTATTATTATTATTATTATTATTATTTTAGCGCCGCGTCTTACTACCCGTTCGGGTTATACGCACTTACGCTGATGTGCAATGGTAGGGTGATTGTGAGATGAAATGGAGGACCTACAGTTTAACGTGGAATCCGAACCACGGTGGAGGCCTGGCATTCCTCACATTCACAAGTTGTGGTTAATACACATCTTCTCAGAGGTGAAGGAAGGGTTTGGCAATCAGATAAAAAGTGTTATTAAACGATTATAATACTACCACCGTTAGGATTACTGTCTAATTGGGATTTTCATAGTTTATATTATTATTATTATTATTATTATTAGTACCGCGTCTTACTACCCGTTCGGGTTATACGCACTTACGCTAATGTGTAATGGTAGGGTGATTATGGGATGAAATGGAGGACCTACAGTTTAACGTGGAATCCGAACCACGGTAGAGGCCTGGCATTCCTCACATTCACAAGTTGTGATTAATACACATCTTGTCAGAGGTGAAGGAAGGGTTTGGCAATCAGATAAATCTGTGCCGGGACCGAGGATTGAACCCCGGACCCCCAGCACAGAAGTCTGACACCTTACCCCTAGACCACCAGGTCACCTATCATAGTTTATTGAAAGAACAAAATATATTAATAAAATTATTATGTGTTTTGTTTTGAGGTTGTGGCAACAATAAATAGTATAATACATAAAATAATCAATCGAAAAGTAGGTATATTATAATTACACTTGTATCGTATTATAATTGGCCACCAAAGTAAAACAAATTTTTTTTTACTGAGAGCAAACAGCCATACAAAATATCAGTTTCAAAATAAAAAGTTTTCATTTTGTAAACAGCGCATGAACACATCAGAATATAGTTTGTAGGACGTCATCAAACACCCTTGTTTCAGCTAGCTTACCATCTTAATTTATGAAGAGAACGCAGAATTTTAGAAGCTCTCGTTGAATTTTTTTAAAAGTGAATCACAGACCCCACTTCCACAAAAAATAAACATCCAAATTATTATTTTAATAAGTTTGTGTTTCAATATTCTAAAAATGTTAAAAAAAAATTGTTTACTGGGAAATTTTGACAGAAAAAATTTACAACAAATCAACATATGGTCTTCTAGATAACATGGTTTGGCAAATTAATACATGGGTTACTTTTCCTAGCTGTCACCTACCACCCTTCCAGCCATGGGTGAGCTATAATATACTACAATAACACTCAAATCATCCAAATACAAACTTTAACAGCAAAACGGATTAATAAAACAACATAGTATTTTTTTTTAATTCAGCTGCGCCTGCCTGGCTACCTCCACCAGAAGCGGTCCCACGACTCGCATTAAGATCCATCTCATCCCGGAAGGGAAGACGACGAAATGTGTTTGAATAGAGCTGTGCTACTCTAGAGGTCGACCTCAAGTCAAATAAACCCTTTTGGGTCCTGAGCGGGGAACAGTGTTTGATAAACCTCACAAACACATCGCAATAAGTTCAACTCCTCTGTTGGCATTTTATAAACCTCACAAACACATCGCAATAAGTTCAACTCCTCTGTTGGCATTTGATCAACCTCACAGACACATCGCATTAAGTTCAACTCCTCTGTTGGCATTTGATCAACCTCACAGACATATCGCATTAAGTTCAACTCCTCTGTTGGCATTTGATCAACCTCACAGACATATCGCATTAAGTTCAACTCCTCTGTTGGCATTTGATCAACCTCACAGACACATCGCATTAAGTTCAACTCCTCTGTTGGCATTTGATCAACCTCACAGACACATCGCATTAATTTCAACTCCTCTATTGGTATATGATCAACCTCACAAACATATCACAATAATTCCAAATTCTTTGTTGACATTTGAGCAGCCTCATAAACACACCGCATTAGTTTAAATTTCTCTGTTGACTTTTGATCATACTGATACACTCATTTGTTAGAAAAACTCATCTGTTTATAAGTTTATCCAACCATATAGATCTCAAACTCATCTGTTGACGTTTTATCAGCCTCACAAATCTCCAACTCTTATGTTAACATTTGATCAACCTTACAAACCTCCAACTCCTCTGTCCATGTTTGATCAACCTCACAAACATAATTATAACTTGCGTGTTTGTTGGAGCAGAATCAATCGCACAAAGATTGACGTAATGGATGCCCCGAGGCTAATCGTGAAAACCTTGTTTTCTAAAACTTTTACGGAGAGCTACCAACGTTTATGTTGTTCATCAAGTTTTGGAAACCATCGTTCCAGAACACAAAGTTTGAACTGTTGTCAAGATTGCAACGTAAGGCGTTTGGGAATGCCTCCTGAGAAATTCAATAAAATTGACGGAACAGTCTTTTAGCAAACAGTTGGACAAGAAACGGAGACTACGAGCCACGAATATAACAAGCCCCTCTTAGGTTGGATGTCCCCGATATAAAACTAGAGTGCTCGCCAAAGCTCATCAACACAAATGGGGGGTGGGGTAGAGGTATGCAGCGCCAAAAGAATTATTAACATTTTTTTTTTGGTAGAGACTTTTTATGTTTTCTAAGAACGCTAAACACATGTAGATTTATTAATTAGTACATATATCACTAGGGGTATTTACGGCTTAATATAATGGTTATAGACGACGAAAATAATTTAGAAATGCACCCACGTTAGTGTGAAGAGAGAATTGTAAAATCACCATTTAATATACCCAGCTAAGATTCGAGCACCAACCTACCCGTCAATGCCAACAAAGTACAATTTTAGTGTAACGCCTTAAAATGCAAGGCCTTCCAAATGTTACCATGTATTTTTTTATGCCGGCTTTTGAGGGCCGCTTTGTTAGTTTTAACCACATCTATACTTAATAGTTGGCAATAGTGGCTATCTTGGCGATAATTAAAAACAATACCAAGGACTTTGACGTTGAAATAAAGATAATCGGAACATCGGGGTAGCCATAAGTGGGTCTGTCTAGGCACCAAAATAGCATTGTGCTAGTAAAATTATAAATTAAAATGGGGTCAATACTCGAATGTAAACAACACTATTGTTTGAAAAAAACTAGCTCAGTAAACGTTTTGTCTGTCGTTCAACAACGGTCTCGATAAAGAAGCCAACTTGTATGGAAGCACAAGTTTGAGCCATTAACCAGCGGACCCTGGCACGGAAAAGGATAGAAAGACAAACTTTCGTTGAGTTACTGTTTGGAGCCGGTGCCTGGAACGCCATCATTGCGCCCCCCCTCCCCCCCATACAACCCCTATCTTCCCCCATAGAGTGGGCAAATAGCTTGCGGGCCGAGGGACAATTACACTGACGTCATAGTCTCGCAATTAACGAATACTGCACCACATTTATAGAATACCGTCCAATTGGTATCGCCTCGATGGGGAAATATATTAGCATATAGTCGTTTTGTTTTATAAGGATGTGTAGCGCTTGCATTGCACTTACGGGTCATCCATAAACCATGCAACGTTTCTTTCTTCCCCTTTTTTTCTCTAACTCTTATCTTTTTTTGACCACTCCTCCCCCATGTAGCAACTAGTAGACATTTAACCCGATTTTTCACCCCGTCAAACCTGTTTAACTAACTTTCCACATAAATAGTGAATGTAATTATTTCATAAGGAAGCTTTTGTGACACAAAAACATGAACTCATGATTTAATATTACGCAGAATACATCTTAATCCTGAATATAAATAATTTCAACATTCGAATTTAAGTATAAGATCTGTGATATGCAACACTGTGGTGCTAACCCCCCCCCCAGTAGCACCATCTCAACATTTCGGCTTCCCCCCTCTCATCAGCGTTATGTGTTTTATAGATGAACCATTAGGGGTAAAATTACAGGGAATAAAAACTTCTGATCATTGCAGGAAATGGGGATGTATCGGTAAAGGCATTGATTATAATATTGACGTGTTAGCATTACATGGTCTACAACAGGCCATGGATCCCCCCCCCCCCCCCCCCCACGACTTTAGTGTAAGAGGATAACCAAAACAACTTTTATTACTTTTACTAAGGGTAAGGCCTACCTCCGATAGGAGCAACTTCTGTTTTCACGAGAAGTTTGTTCACTGTAGTTTTTATCAACTTTGATGTTTTTCGTAACAGGAAGTATCGTGATTTGTGTCCATGGCTCAGTGCAGTTCTGGAAGTATAGCTAGATAAATGCCAACATTTTTCTACGGTATTCTTCTGTAAGCCCAACAATTCTGATCCCCCTATTTCATACAAATCTCATAAATATGGCATGCTCCATAGTGTCCATCCCAAATATCAACTCTGTAGGGTACGGGGTGGGAAAAATACCTCTGGAAGGACATACGTACAGGATTTTGTAAATGTTTATTATAACTCATTCGATGTTGCTGGTGTTAACGTCCTTGGCAGGGTAAAATAAAGTGTAAGCTTTAAGACTTGATACCTCAAATGTATTAGATCCTTTCAAATAATTGAAATTAAAATCTAAGAAAAATTAGAGGTTATTTTTCAAAACAGCAAATTTTCCAAATTATAATCTCTAATAACACTTATTAGCCGCCGTTGATAGGGTGGACGGAGTGTGAATCCCAAACATTTAGATTGGTTTTCATACCATCGGTACAAACTAATGCGGGTGTATTTTCCTCTACGGTACCCTAGTTCATCTCTAATTCTCAGACAGTAGTTGATAATCCTAACCATAAAGACACGACCCTCGCGCTAAATAATGTATGTAATATTTCAGTGATAGGACGAGTCCAAAAACAAATTCTAACACCCTCTCACCCATATTTGTTGTTGGTCTCCTTAACCAGTGAGACACGGTGATATACATAAATGTCCGGGATAGTCGACACGTTCACTGATAGTTTTTTATTTATTTTTTATCGCCATGTCTTACTACACATTCGGGTTATACGTAGGCCTATATAAGATAATTACTCTAATGTAGTATGGATGAGGAAAGAAGCATTATTGAGGTAAGCTACCCACATTTGCGTGGAAGGAGAGTGGAAAACCATTTATAAAAAACCACCCTCAGTAGACCCGACTGAGATTCGAAACCCAATCTTTCCGCTATCAGCAGTTCAGTCTAATACGAGAGTGACGCCTTACGCTACGCTCATACCAAAGGAATATACAGGAACTTATCGTTGTTAAATGTTGCAAGGTGTTTCTGAAAACAGAAACAAAGGCAAACTTATTGAACAATCTGTACTCACAAAAGCAACACATTCTAGGAACAGTTTACTCAGTTCGCTCTGTCCACACCGACGCATCAGTTGTGTGGTTATGTGTGTGAAGTTTAAAAGACAAAATTTAGTATATTTTGGTTTGTATTTAATTATTCTAACCATCCTACGTATTTAATATGTGGTGCAACGATGATATTTCGTCGGCAGCAGCGACAGCTGCTGCAACTTTTATGATATCTTGGGCCAAAAGAAGATAAGAAAGCGTAAATGTTGTACAAGACCAAGCCTGTTGAAGAGAGAGCAACATAGGGGCCTTGAGTCTAATGAATTCGTTCAATTAAACATCAAATTTTCATTTATCCTCGTAAGCGACATTCTCAAACGATCAGTAATAAACAACTACGTAAACAAGCTGTCCATACTGAACCAACTTCACTTCCTAGAACAAAAATATTTACACGTGTTCCTGGATTTTCTTTGATCTCTACCACTATTTTTGGAAATAAGCAGCTCATAGGAACTTTTACTCCTGTTACCGTAAACAACAAAGAACATTGTGAAACAGTGAAAAACATACAGGAACAAGCACCATCAATACAAACAAATGATATAATGTTCCTCTGAGTTTCTTTGGTGTGGGCGTAGCTTTAAACCATTGAAGCGGGTCGTTTTCACTAAGGCCGCAAAATGGAAGTCAATCAGGGTTGATATACTTCTTAAGTTTTGAAATACCTTTTTTTTTCTTCTAAGATTTCCAAACCAAAATATGCATTTTCTCAGAAATGTATATGAAATGTTCTAAATAAAAACTCATTATTTCAACCTTTGTTAAATTAATCTATGTCGCAAAAATTACTAAGAACATAAGTATCAGTCCTCCTCACGAAATCGCATGCCTAGTTTCCATTGAGTTGATACTCTTTTAATCTAAATTGAAAAATTATTGTAAAAATGTATGAAAATTCCAGTGATTTTTTAAAACTGTCCCAAGTTAACTCATCTCTGTCACGTCCAAATTCAGTACCTTTCCCAGGTTTACCCTGTTTCCCAGGTAGGTATCAACCCCATTAAATTTAAGGGACTGTATCAACATCTGCCGGGAGAAAATATGAGAAATCCACAGTGGGAATCTCGTCGTTGGGAAAGAAAAAAAAAACCACTGCATATCCAGCGTGAGGCTCAAACCAAACCTCCAATTTCCCAGTTCAGAGATGAAGCAAATCAATCGAGCTCACGTTGACACTGATCCAATCCCCAGCTGGTGTATCCACATTATTAGATTACGTTATTTCAACATTTAGCCCATACAAATGGAATCGCAAATCAAAAACTTCAAAGATAGTCCAAACAAACACACTGAAGGAATTATTTAAGTGTCATCCGAATACTAAACCCGTTTTAAAAACTTCACAAACCCACCTATCAATGTATCTCTAAATGGCTTCAAAAAATATGACGTTTCAGAAACTTAGTTAATTAAAAACCAGCGTAGTTTTTTTAATCTGAAGTCAGAAGAGTTCGGTCGACTGGGAGTAATTCATTCATTGCGTGCGCCTTGATTCTCGGTGGAAACCGTAGAACAAGTTTTAACTGTGCACAGGAGAACTATTTTAAAGGTGAAAAATAACGCCAGTCCTTTTTATAATTCATTTCAGATTTAGTTGTGTCCAAATATGCACCCAAGAGAGAGAGAGAGAGAGAGAGTGAGAGTTTTCTCCAAGAATCTACCCCTACGTTTACCAAAGCAAAAAACTCATCCACATCGGTGGATACGCGGACAAAGGCGATAGTTCAGTCTTGTTTTAGTTGTTGGTGACGTAGAGAACGGGGAAATCCCGGCAGGGTGTATTTAAATAGTTTTTTTCCTCAATGATTTTCCACTCTTTCTCCTGGTGAATTCGGGTGATATCCCTTTAATGTGTTACCAGTCTTCCCAACCCAATTAGTTTAAATATGAGGCTAGCTAGGTTATGTTGTAAGACGTTAAAAAACAACAATAAAAAATTCATACTCGGTTTTATATTTAGTGATCGATATAAGGAAAGATAACATCATGCTTTAGTGTTAGCACTAAATATCAATGGTAATTATTGCCGAAATATCATATTTATTAAGCACTTTAAGAATATATATATATATATAGAGAGAGAGAGAGCAGCCAACATTGACATAAGCTCACTATATTTATGTTACCGCCGTAAAAATCAACCAAATACATCAAACTTGACAGCTCTAGAACTCATGTGTTGTATGAATAGATGAAAGTAGATAATATATCTCTTTATGAACATAAAATAAAACGTTCCCTTTCAGCATAGGAACATAAAATGTAAGGACGATGAGAAGGGTTGGGAAAATGGAAAATTTGAAAATGGAAAGGTGTGGTGTGAATATGGCAGGTTTAAGTGAAGTCCGGCGGAAAAATCAAGGTGAAATAGTTTCTGGAAACTACACAATGTTCCATTCAGGCAGAAAGAGTGCAGAAAAAGGAGTGGCAATAATGATGAAAAACGAAGTGGTGAGAAGTGTAACTAAAGTAATGTGTCATAGTGAGAGATTAATGTGAAATTAAACAGTGAGCCAGTAGATATGTTGATAGTACAAGGATATATGCCAACAACCAACCAAAATAATGTTGAGGTTGAAGAAATATACGATGAAATTGAAGTAATTATTCAAAATGAAGGAAGAGGGAAAGTAAACACCATCATCATGAGTGATTGGAACAGTATAGTCGGAGAAGGACGGGAGCAGAAAATTGTAAAGCCACATCGACTGGGGAAGAGAAACAACAGAGGCCAGATTCTCATCTAATTCTGCCAGTGGAATAGCCTGGTGGTGACAAACACCTGGTTGAAGAAACGGAAGGCAAAACTATGCACACGGAAGAGCCCAGAAGACATAAGCAGGTACCAACTAGACTACATCCTTGTCAAACAGCGATTTAGGAATGGAGTGAAAGATGTAATGATATTTCCAGGTGCCAACATCGATTCGGACCACAACCTACTGGTGGCGTACATTGAAACAAGATTGAAAAATACCAGGGAAACGAGCAAGAGAAATCCGAGGTTGGACTTGAAAAATTAAGAAGCGAGAGGGACAGTGTGAAAAATTAAATAGAACAAAAGTGAAGTGAAGTGACAGAAGAGCGTCTAAGTGTGGAAGTAAAGTGGAATAGTAAATAGGACTGCACAAAAGCCCTAGAAACAACAGAAATGCTTAAAAAAAATGGAAGAAAGAAGGAAATGGAAAAAGTCAACACAGAATAATATGTGAGGCTAAACAACGAATTAAGGAGAGAAACAGATAAAGCGAGGAAATACTATATAGATAAGGTATTGAAATGCAAATAAAAGGAAGCTATGCCCTCATGTACCAGAAAGCAAAGAAATTGGGTGGGAATGAAAGCAAAGTTGTGCGAACAATAGGAATAGAAAACCCAAAGGTCAGATGGTGACGGATCATAAAGAGGTTCTTTCGATTTGGGAAAACTATGTAAAAGAACTGTACGACAAGGAAAATTGACCAGGAAACCTAAAGATCGAGGTCGAAGAAAAGGTATAGGAATACAATAAAGGACCCAGCATTTTAAAGAGGAAGTAGAGAGAGCCATAAAGGACATGCAAAGAAGGAAAGCTGCTGGAGATGATGACATACCAGCTGACCTTCTGAAGGAACTGGGAAACAACGGGTTAATGGCTCTGACAAAACTTATAAATAGAATCTATGAAACAGGAGAAGAGATCAAGAACTTTCTAGACAAAACCATGATGGGTATAAAGAAGAAGCAAGGCAGGAAATGCAGTGACAACAGGACCATCAGCCTCATCTCTCATGTGGGGAAGATCGTGGCAAGGATACTTAACATGCGAATGGAACAAAAAATTGAAAGTGTTATGTAAGAAGACCAATTTGGTTTCAGTAAAGGAAAAGGAACCAGAGATGCCAGCGATATGCTGATAATAATCTCAGAAAGAGTGCTGGAAATAAAGTAAGAAGTCTACATTGATTTTATTGACTGGCAAAAGGCGTTTTATAGAGTTAAATAGAAGAAACTGATGGAAATACTCAAGAAGGTCTGCATCAACTGGAGGGACAGAAGGCTGATTGCATACCTGTACCTAGGACAGCGAGTGAAGGTGAGACTAAATGATGGAGAGACCAATAGCGTAGAGATAAGAAGAGGAGTGAGACAGGAATGCTGTTTGTCACCTAGTCTATTCAACTTGTATGGCGAGTGGCAGGTCAGGAAAGCCTTAAAGGGCAGTGGCAATTTCAGGATAGGAGGACGCATCATAAAACACAATAAAATATGCAGAGGAACTAGAAATGCTGGCCAGAAATAAAGAGGTGTTGCAGGAAATGCTGGACCAGCTAGTTGAGATAGGGAGAAGATATGGCATGAAGATCAACAATGAGAAGTCAAACGTGATGGTGATTTCAAAAAATGAAGAGCCACTGAAAATTAAAATTGAAAACCAGGAGTTGGAAAACGTAGAGAAGTTGAAGTACCTTGGAGGTCTGCTGACAAAGGGTGTCTACTGCACTAAAGAAATCAGGTCAAGGATCGCCATGGCCAAGGAAGCTTTCAACGAGAAGAGTTACTACTGACCAGTAAGTTGAGTTTGGAACTGAGGAGCACCGCACTGTATGGAGCAGAAACTTGGACTCTTAGTAAGATGGAAAAGAAATACTTAGAGAGCTTTGAGATATGCTGCTGCAGAACACTTGAGAATAGCAGATGGATAAACAGGGTGCCAGATGAAGAAGTCCTAAGAAGAGTGGGTGAGAAGAGATGCATTTTGGATGTGATTCTTCGGCGCAAAATAAATTGGATCAGACACATCCTTAGAAGGACCTGTCCTCTGCGCGATGTCATGGAAGGAAAGGGTGAGGGAAAGATTAGCTTAGGAAGAAGAAGGATTCAAATACTAGATTACTTGGAGGAAAGAAGAAAATTCTGGGAGCTGAAGGAGGAGGCAAAGGACAGGGCGCAATGGAAGTCTAATTTCACTGACAAAAGGAATGGACCTGTAGTAAGACAGAACACCTAATAATAATAATAATAATGAACTATTACACAAGGTGGAGCCTAAACAAATATACAATTGGTAACTTGAAAATTAACACTTTAATTGAAATGTAAATATTCACTAGCTAAATAAAAGCAAACTACATACTAATTTTTTTACACTTTTTGAGGATAACGTCACTCGGGTGAGCTCCACCGGACGTCAGGCAAACCTAAGCACTTTGTCCATGACTTTCCTCAGCATGGATTGTCTAATTGTTTGCGCCCCATTCTGTATAAGGATCTTCCTTTTGAACCAGACTGATGCTGTACGTCGTGAGCAGATATACCCCCGAGTATAGAAAGATCACGCCAAATACAACTTACATTTATATTCTTCCCCATTTAGTAATTCGACGAGTTTCTCTAACTAACGAACAGGTGTTTACTTAATCAAGCGAGAACTAGCAACGGACTGAGTGCAAACATGTGATGAAAATGGCGTCAGAATGGTTTTTTTTTAAAAGGTAAAAACTTATGGCATTCACGGACAGCTAAAACTACTCTCATGGCGTACACAAAAAAAACTATGGACAGTAAAAAAATAAGTTCACATTTGATCAAAAATTTTCTTTGGATCCAAATTAATGACAAATCAAAGAAAGAAAATTCTTCTAACGTCTGTCTAATGAGAAGAATGCCAGACTTTCTTTAGTTAGTAACTACTTCAAAAATTTTACCCAAATATTTTGTACCCACACTTAAACAAATTTTGGATATTAATTTTAAGACATATTCTTCGTAAAGGCCTCTAAACAAGAATACAAATGTTATTTGATTTACGATAAGGTGGCCGCCCATCGGAGCACTTAAGACTTGTTACGTACGTGCAGAAATATCGCATTATTTAAGACGCTTTTTTTAGCATCGCGTCTTACTACCTGTTCAGGTTATACACCTGTGTACTAATTACAGTAATAAGTTAGGTATTAGGAAGGCTTAATTTAGAGGAAATGTGCCCACATTTGCGTGGATAGTGGAAAAACCCTTTAGGAAAAACCAACCTTAGTGCATCCAACCAGGATTGAGCCCCGATCTTCCCTTCTTCAGCAGTCTAGTCCAACACGAGATTAGCGAGTAAGACCACGCGGCCACTGAAACGGGTGGTTTATTTTAAAATAAGGTTCCCACCAAAATTTAGGCGCAAAAGGTACCCAACCAACCTGCCCCAATAAACGTAAATAATTGTATGAAAATTAATGATGGAATAAGCTCATTTTCAAAGATGTTTACAAGTATTGAGATTAAGGCAAATTTCCTGGAACAAATAAATTAACTGTTAATAGGGTTAGTCCCAGACTATACATATTATAAACTTGTATTTATTTTTTCTAGGTAAGTACAAAAATCCTAAGAATAACAAAGAAAAAAATTCAACATTTCAATAATATCAAACAAATTAAAACATAATATTAGGATAAAATTTTCTTATTCTTTCGATAGAAGTAGGATATCGATGCTTTTGTTCTTATATTCAAAATGAGTAAAATATCGATACTTTCTTTTCAATACAAGTAGGCCTACAGTATTAATACTTTTCTTCCTATACTATAAAAGAGTAAAGTATCGATACTCACCTTTCGACAAAAGTATGATATCGATACTTTTCTTTCTATACTAAAAATATCGATTCTTTTCTTTTGATACAAGTAAGATATTGATAAACTTACTTTTCTTCCTATAGTAAGTGAAATATCGATTCTTTTCTTTCGATACAAGTAAGATATTGATAAACTTACTTTTCTTCCTATAAGAATCATATAGCCAAAGCTATTATGTATGCTTTTAGTGAGGATTTACTCCATCTAGATATCATATTATGAAAATTGAAAAACGACAACTGGACACTGGAATCGAACCCGGGACCTTCATATAGTTCTATTAAGTAAAATATCGATACTTATTCTTTCGATGCAAGTACGATATCGGATACTTTTCTTCCTATACTAGAAATGTGTAAAATATTGGATACTTTTCTTCCTATATAAGACATGAGTAAAGTATCGATACTACATCCTTGATCCAATCAAAGTAATGTTAATTTATAATGTAGTAATTTAATGTTTGAATGTTGGCGGCCAGACCGAAATGTCTAAGAAATGAAGGTCGAAAGTCCGAGCACCTCTCGGTTTTTTATCGACCGCCCCATTTTACTATTGATGACACAATAGGAGATGTGCCTGAGAATGTCCTTACTGGCTTAGCTAATGACGTCAGCGCGACCAATAAAAGTTCGCCTTGAAGTGGGAAAGGGAGAGCGGGGAGTTTCAGTTTTATATGGCGGTATTTATTCCTCAGCCTGAGCGGCCAAGTGTATATATATATATATATATATATATAGAGAGAGAGAGAGAGAGAGAGATAGGAGGAGAAAGGGTGCACACAGGCGAAGAAGAGGCAGCTCCCCACGTCCACCGAGAAACAAGAGCGGAAAGGTGGTTAACTAGACAAGCACTGAACCAATCACAGGATATCAGCGCGATCTACGTTGTCTGTTCGGTGAGACGTGAAAGTTTTTTTTTTAAACTTTTTCTGTTCTGAGATCCATCTGCTTGGAAGACACTGTCGAATTTCAAAACCAACCGGCTCAAATCAGTGCGCACGTGCTTAAAAAGAGGCACACAGCGGCGTCTACTGTTGTGAAATGATTTGAAATAACTCGTTAAATGGAAAGCGTGTGTTGTTTTCGTATTGGGTTGATTTGTTTCACAACACAACACAAAAGTTTGAAAATATCTAACGCCACCATAATCTAAAATATCTGTTTGTTCCTTAGAAAATTAAACAAGTTGATAATCAAGTGGTTTAAGTTTGCGTTGCAAAGCATCATGAGTCAACCTAACTTTTTGCAAGCGAGTGAATTGCTGCGCCCTCCCACAACAATATCCTATCAGGGATTCAAACCAAAATCAAATGGGGCAAAATAAAATGAGATAAAAAAAATCAAAGAGACAGATTGTAACATTCTGATGACGACTTTGCCAATGGAGGGAATGAGGTCACCTGGGAAGCTCCAAGGAGAAGAGGGTCAATTACTTTGAAAGTTAAGGTATTTAAGTAAAGGTGACACTTGAGGCAGGTGGAACTAACGCTACGGCCAGACGAGCTGTGAAATACTGCCAAAACCCGCAGTAAAATAAAGCATGAAAATGCACCCAATAGATTCAAATGGAGCCGGCAACACAACGCTGTACATTTCTGCTTAGTTAGAAAGTGGAACTCATTTCAAGGTCGTGTCGCAGACGAATAGGCCTGAGACACAGACAAGGAAAGAACAGAGATCCACAGCCGCTAGGTTAAACGTGTTGCGCTCCATTTCGGGGCTTTACTCCTTCAACGTTGGGATCGCTAGGTGTAGTCCCCAGTGACTACAGCGCAATCAAGTGAGCATTATTTAAACGACTCACTTTAAACTCGAATATACTAGAAGGCTCCTCGAAATAACCTGTCGGCTGGCTGTCACCGAGCAAGCTTCAGGTAGCGAGCGCCCTCCCCCGTCTCTAACCCCTCCTCAACCCTCTTGGGCTTGCCCGAATTGCGCCAATCCATTTATCTTGGACCCAAATTGCGCCAAGAGCTTAAAAGTGCCCCCCAGACCGGACCCGAATTGCGCCAATACCCTTCTTACCAAGACCAGACCCGAATTGCGCCAACTGTGGACGTAAACAAATATTAATGCTTTGGCTGGCGGTAAGAAGGACACAGTCAAAAAATATCATTTAATTAAATATATTTAACTATATAAAACAAAATCTAACATTATAACACCACAGTAAGATTTTCATACTAAAAACATTGTCAATAATAGCTAAATGTAAGCTAAATTATAATATAATAATAACAAATAAAATAAAAAAGAAGTCAAACATAAAAAACAAGTCCTACAAACAATTTTTGAGGGTCACATACTTCACAGAGCTTAATCTATCTAGTAATAAAATCGTTAAAAATATTTCAAAATATTTTGAATTTTTGAAAACTAGTCATCAGTAAACTACCCTTAAAAGGACTTAGCCCCCAAAACCAAGTATACAGTACTAATTGTAATCTTGAATATACCAAAGATGTATGTTTTAATCAAAATTGTTAAAGCTATTTTTGAGAAATTTTAAATTCTTTTAAAATTAGTCATTAGTAAACTGCCAATAATTAAATTTTTTTTTTCTGAAGATCAATCATACAATCCTATTCATCATATAAAAAACTCCCCAGATATACACGTTGAACAAAATTACTTAAGCCGATTATTGGGAAGTTGGGGTTCTAATCCTGGTCGAGTGAACTGAAGGTGTTTTTACCTAAATGATTTTCCACTCTCCTTCCAGGCAAATTTGGATTCACTTTCTCTACATTCAACCTATCTCATCCCAAATCCCACTATTTTAATTAGCACATAAAAGTATAACTCAAACGGGTAGTAAAACGCAGTGCAAAAAAAAAATCAACAGTAAAAAGTATAATAATCAAGTCAAAAATTATAGCAGTATTTATATAAAGTTGTAAAATAAAATTGTTTCACTTACTATGTTTGCACCAAATGAGATCGACAGCCTACTATCTTGGTTTGTGGAAATGTTGACACGATGCACTCATGGAGTGCTTGCTTTAAATCCATCACAATGTATAAAAAATTGGAGGTGAAGTTGTCTCTTCTCGCACTCGTCCTTTAGGATTCTCATAGCATCACTTATTGTAGCTCTGCTTTTTCTTATCTTTAAGTTGGCGAAAGACCAGAGGCATGTATGACCCTTTGAAACACCTGTGTACAGTAAAAAGCTGAAGAAAATTGTTTCGGTGCTTATTCAAAGGTTCCATCCATTAACACAATATCATTCTGACACAAATACTCAAGATTTTAGTCACAAGAAAATTTCACAGCCCCCTTCTCTTTTTCGTTTTCTAACAAAAAGTTTTCATCAATAGTAGTATTTAGTTCAATTGAATCTAAGGCGAATTGAATTTCGTCGGAAGATTTAGGCAAATTTGGCAGTTTGTTATTCCTGAAACATTTCATGTCCTTACGGGTCAATGTTTTTATAGTTTTATCTCTGTATTTACCTCTTTATGGATCAATCTTAAAGGCCTTACTTCAATCCCCTCAGCTTTCCTCTTAACTGCGTTGCTGATGGATTTTCTGTTCGACTCTTGATCTAGTAGTGATTCGTGGTTGTGTTGATCTTAAATCTGCGAGAAAATATTTCCGCCATCAAGTGTGAATATTTTGGCCTTTCAGTCCTTTTTAGTGCATCTCCACCTCTCTTCCCTCGTCAAATTCAATTGATTCACCTGTCGATATGTATGATTATTATAGACAATCAGATATTTCCCTATTTCACTATACATCCTTTCCATATCAATAATTATCGCTAATATCACAGTCCACACAAAACCCGAACAAAAATAAAACAATTACACATCTGTAGAGTTACCGTTGCCGAGATAATTTGTTAATAGTGGTCAGACTTATGTCAGAAAAGCTAATACAGATCTTGTTGGGGGCTCTTAGGGCATTTTTACATTCCTTTATCTAAAGTGGAAGACAAGACGTGGCGAGAGCTTGTTTGCGTTGGTGTTTGTTTATTTCGTCCCCCCTTCGTCTACCTGAATTAGACTTGGCACAATTAAGGTCCGGGTTAAGTGAACATTTTTAAATTCCTTAATTACTGGCGCAGTTTGGGCTTGCCCCCCTTCGTCGCTAAGTAACATAATCCTGCCACACAAATAAGTTCACTCTGACTGCATATTACAAAGAAAACTTGAAACACAATGAACTTTTTTTTTAACTAAGGGATTGGCTGTCAACTGCAATTATTCGTTAAGGAGCACTGAGGAGAATTACAGACATCTAGAAATACCATTTTATTTAAGAAGTGGTTAGATATTTTTAATATTGTTGAGGGTGAAAGTTCTGACCAGTTAAATAGTTTAAATTTTAATTATAATTTTTTTAAATGTGTGATATCTTATATAGAACCATAAAAAAAATCCCACAAATTGTGACCCTATCAAAACATGACTATTTGATAGAGGAAGGTTAGATACCATACCACCTGGCCACTAATGCAGGTCTATAATATCTATTTGATGCTATGTATTTAAAATCATTAATATATACTTTAAATAATTAAAAAACTTGTATTTTCCCTGTGTAAATTAAAATTACCACACTCAAGTAATTAAAGTTAAAACGAAAATATAGGCTAGTTTTAAATAGTTCTAAGGGTTTCTGTTATTTAAAATTACGTAGTAAACACTAAAGTTAAACTATTGTGAGAGTATATGGATGCAGACCGGATAGTAATATAAAGATATTGCAGACAAACGGGCCGGTCAGCTATGTCTCGCGGGCCGTTTGCTTTTGAATCCTGCCTTATCATTCGACCTTGAAAGGGGGTTGTCTGTTAATAAAAGTTAAATCAGTTCGAAAGTTTAATTAATAATATAAGGCCCATAAGCATAGATAAAATTATGTACAGTTTATTGAAACAATTATTCAACATATTATATACCCTACACTCCTTTTATCTTAAAAGTTAGCAAGCTTTCTTTTATGAATTACTAGCAATCCCGCACGGCGTTGCCCGTGACCCACTGTGGTATAAGAATTATATAAGCACCCCCTCCCCCCCCCCCAATGGTGGCCGTAACGTAATTCTAAAAAAATAAAAAATATTTTCTTCAAAAATTTGTTTAAAATAGCCCAATTAAAAATTTAAATATCCTGCTTCGAGGTGCATTCGGACCCCCTTCTGTCCACCTATGTTAAAAATTTCAGATCTCTTGCGTGCCGTAGATTTGACTGGGTATCACACACAAACAAACACACACAAACACTTCCTTTTATTATTATAGACTATGATGTAGCATTGTGGCTTATAAAATACGGCTATAGGCTAGTCTAGTCTATTAAAGTATTGTTATCACCTTTCAGTGTAGGCTACATACATATTATTTTGATACGTGAGATACAAAATAAATAGGTATCTCAAAATGCTTTCCTATTTACTATTTAACATATTTTGTCAACAATTTTACTCACTTTACTAAAATCCTTTATTGTGATATAAATATTTATTTTTTAAGAAAATTTGCAATTATTAATTGTAAGAAAATATTGTTCTATTATAGTAAAATAATCTTATACTGTAAGAGTTTTAAGTGTAAATTTTTTTTAAATATTTATTTCTATTCCCCTTTACTAAAATTAAGAGATATTTAATTTTCCATACAGACACGAGAAGGTGTTGGACAAGTGTAATTGGACAAAACATTATGAGCTTTCTGTTGTGTAATCCTAACGCGCGTTTAGGGAGATAAGCTTCATTTTCAGACTTGATTTTATTATAAACTGATTTAAAACCGATTTGCTAACTTTCATTGCACATTAATATAAAATAATAATATTGATGCTTAGTACCGCGTCTACTACCCTTTCGGATTATACGCTAAGTACTAATTATGCTAATGGGCTAGGATTTTAGAAGGATGAATATAGAGGACGTGAACTCACATTTGCGCGGAGGGAGAATGTAAAACCATTTAGGGAACCCAGTTCAACCAAGCGAGATTCGAACCTTGGTCTCCCCGTCCTCGTAAGTCTAGCTCAACACTAAACTAGTGCGTTAGTGCGTTATGCCACCAAGGCGGGTATTAGTATAAAATAATGTTGAATATAATCATTCCAGTGTTTAAAATAAGGGGTATTGCCGATACCAAATATATACTTAGGAAACTTTTTTCATTGTATTTTCCGTGCTTTTAACTTTTTTTTTTTTTAGTTTATAAAGTAGCATATCACTTGTATATTTTGTTTGTATTAATTTGACAACAAAATGTAAAAATAAACGCAACCTTCACAACATGAGTATTTAATTTTAATTACTGATATATTTTGTGCGCCGTGTCTTACTTCCCATTACAGCTATCCGCGTATTTACTCCAATGGATAAGGAATGAGGAAGGTAAAATGTTTGGGAAATGTGCCCGAACTTGCGTTGAAGGAGAATTATAAGCATATTAGGAAAAAACACTAGCCACTCTTCTCAGCGTTGACCGATAAATTTAAGGCACTAAATAACCTGTGTTCCTCGTAACGGTGGGCATGCGTACCAAGGAGTCAGTTTCGTTTGGTCTGGTTTGCCTGTGACGGGAGGTCAAGGTTCAAATCCCGGTCGAATTTATTGAGGTTTTTTTTATTTCTTAAATAATTTTCCACACTCTCTGTCTCTTTTTACAAGAATGCGGAATGCGTGAACATTTTCTCTAAATTATTCATTTTTTCATTCTTATCACAGCAGTGTAAATATGCAGACGGGTTAGAGCACTGCTTTAAAAAAAATACCTTTGTGTTAAAACTCAAAACAAATAAAACGAATGATGGAGGGAGAAAACTAATCAAAAGAGCAAGAGAGAACAAAAGGAAATAATAAAATTAGTTATCATCGCAAGAACCAACAGTACCACAAAAATAAGCGTGATTACTGAAAAGGAGCTTGATCACATGATTACATTATTGGAGGTGGAGTAGACGAGGGGGTGTAAGAGTGATTTATATGTGAGCCATTCTCACAAAACAGGATCAATAGACAGAGCTCAATCCAAGCAGTTGAAAATTTTAGACTTGTTCGTCATGGAAAGGAAGGTCGGGGATTGAATATTTGCAGGCTGCAATTGAATTAGGGTTGGTTTTTCACATTTTATTTTTCAATATACTCTCCACGCTAAATAGTTAGTACACCCTTGAGCCAAACGTAAGGTTACAAACAAAAATAAATGGTACGTAACTCCTCACGAACTTTCTCAATCCACAGTTTAAAAATGGAGATATTTACTCAAAACTCGTAATATTTGTGAAACGAAATAAAATGCACTATTAAGTTATGCAAAAATTACGCTATATTTACGTAAAACATCTTTTGACTCCCGGTTTTAAATTGTATAATTTTATTTTTAAAGAATTTAAGTCCTCATTTGTATATTTGAACCAATAAAAAAGATCGATATTGGGTCCACAAGGGTCAACACTTCTCATTAAAATTTCAACTTCCTGTTAATATTTTGAAATTTTATTAGGGGTTTCACAACTCCAGGTCATCGAATTGCTATTAAATTCCTCATTTATAATTTTGACCAATAAAAGTAAAAGTGACTATTGAATCTAATATGATAGAGATAGATTATTGCTGTACAAACATTTCCCCTAAGAAGTTAAAGGAAAAAGAAAATCAACATTTGAGAGACTTACTTATTTACTTACTCTATGTCATTAGAAAATTATTATGTTAGAACTTAAGTAGTATCTCTTTACAACTAAAGCTCACATCATTATATTAATATATTTGCCAATATATCAGAAACTACTGGTTTTATAAAAATATATTTAAAATAAAAGTTTTTATTCTTAGTAGTACTATAATTTTGCAATATCCCAAATAGTTGCGTAGATTTGGAAATTTTCGCTTTTATAAAACATTCCAAATGTATTTTAATGGGAAAATGAAAATAGCCATTTTGTTTATAATCTTAATCAACGCCTGGATACGAATTTTATTCAAAATCGTTAGAGCCGATTTTGAGAAAATCTGTTTTTTTCTCTTTTCGCCCTTAATTAAACTACTCTTAATTATAGGTTCAGACAGACACACAGACAGACGGCACTGCAAAAACCAATATTTTAAGGTTCGGGGGGTAATGAAACATTTCGGGTTAGATTTTTTTTTTTTTACGGTCGCAATACTTTACCTTTAGTGTTCGAAAAGTTAAAAAAAATTAATATATAAAAATATATAAAATTTATAAAATATATATAATATAATATAAAATAATATAATATAAAATATATAAAAATTTAATTTATAAAAATATGTTTCAAATAAAATAATTTTACTATAAATAGACCTACATATGTACTATAATAAATAATTTTCTATCTCAAAGAGTTACGGAGATATGATTAAAAAAATAGAATTTACGCATCAGACCAGAAACCTTAAAGTCATTTTGACGAAAAATTGAGAGTAGGTAGCTATTTTATTTGTAATATTGATCAAAATCATTAGAGCCGATTTTGATAAAATGTTTTTTTTCTTTTAGACCTTAAGGAAACTACCCTTAATTTTAGGTTTGATATCCAATTCCAAAAACCTCTCGGGGCAACCCTATGAAAACTCTAGATACAAAGTTTTAGCCCGATCAGTAAAATAGTTTAGGCTCCACTCTGAGGTACAGAGACAGACAGATGGAATTGCAAAAACCACCTTTTCGGATTCTAGGGGGTCATGAAACTTCAACATTCATCAAAAACTCGAGTTAGATTATTTTGACAATCACAATATTACTTTCTCTACCAGTAAGATAGCGAGAAAGTACAATGGCTTACAGCTTTCAGAAATTATATACAATGTAATCCAACCATTAAAAATTATCATAAAATACAGTCTGACTACTTAGCAACACGGAATAAAAATAATGCTATGAGCATGTGGATGAACTTAAAAAAAAAACCTCACTCATGTCTTTTATTTTTAGCACCACGTATTACTACCCATTCGTGTTGTACGCATAATTATGCACTAATTACGTTGGTGTGTTAGGGATGAGGAAGATTGAATTTATAGGGCGTGTAACCAAATTTGCGTGGAGAGAGAGAGTGGGAAATCATCTTGGAAAAAAGCCCCTTAGTACACCCGACCGAGATTCCAACGCTGATCTTCCCGTCATCAGCAGCCTATTATAACGTGGGTTTAGACCAGAGCTCGGCAGCTTGTAGATCGCGATCTACTGGTCGATTTTTTGAGTCTTCTAATCTCACAAATGTATCAAGTACTTTAAAATAATATTTAAGAGAGACCACAATGACCTTGATCGGTCATAATCGGGAAAGTTATAAGATAATCAAATAGTTTTGTATTAAAATGTACATTTTATATTTTATTCTATATTTATTTCTAAAAGTGTAAGGACATCTGTAATTGAGGAAATATTGAATTTAAGAAATAAATATAAGATATATGGATTAAAAAAAGAGTGTAGAGACGATGGACGATCGCGGGACCTTTGGTAAGTTTATAAATTAGTCTGAGCCTAATAAAGGTTGCCGACCCCTAGTTTAGATCATTCACCCACAGAAGCGGATACAACTTAATAAGTATGGTAGGGTGGGGCTATTTGGATCAAGGGGCTATTTGAATCAAAATAAGGATTCAAGCTGATGCGTAGTTACTCTGCACATATTTTTTGGTGTTTAGTTCTTCTAATTTACTGAATGATCTACTGGCTGTAAATTGGTAAGAAAAAATTAAAATTTTTAAAAGTTTAAATAGCTGAAAAAATTGTTTTACGAGATCAATCGACGTGAGATTGACATACTTTTTCTAGTGATGTAAATAATTGTCTTTGCGTTGTAAGGTCTTACCATCTTGTAGTTGTTTATTTCGAAGTTTTTTTTAACCTATAGCTTAGTCTTCTGGGCTCATCACCAAGAAGTTTGAGCGTATTTTATTGGAAAACAATAGAGTTATTTTATATTGAAAAATAGTTTGCTTCTGGGGCTATTTGAATCACTTTTTAAGGGGCTATTTGGATCATTATTTTCTTGCGTTTTTATTTATTTTTAGAGTATACCATTAATTACTTATCGCTTTCTGACACTTCGTAGAGTGAGCTTATAGGCTTTCATATTATCATCTTTGTTGGATTTGTAAATAAAAACTTTTGAATTCAATTTTAAAAACAAATTAACATATTAACTAATACACATTATTTCTCACTAGTACTCAAAGCTTGAAGAATAGCGCTAGTTTATTTGGAAAGTTATTTCTGTCTCGTTTAAAATACCTAGATGTGCTATTGTTGTAAGTTGTAAATTGGACAGCCCTGTTAAACACTGAACTAACTGGCTAACTCATAAAGGTACTCTTGAAGAGAGGGGTGAGGGGGGTAAAAGGGTTTCAGTATTTTGCAGGGCTATCTCAGACAGTTAAGGTGCGGCAGAAGGGAGCTCAAGTTATTTTACAGTTTTTATAGCATTACAATTTTTTGGCCAAAATAAGTCAAATATTTCTAAAGTAGCAACATAGAGTTTAGTTTTCTGCACATTCTAATATCAACAGATATTGAATACTTGTCAAGGGTGTCCTGGAATTCTGTCAAAACTTTTTAAATAAAGAGAAAAAGTTTTGACATAATTCCAGGACACCCTTAACATTTATTTATTATTATTATTTAGCACCGCGTCTTACTACCCGTTCGGGTTATACGCTTAAGTACTAATTACGCTAATGGATTAGGAATTGGGAAGGTTGAATTTAGAGGAAGTGAACCCGCATTTGCGTGGAGGGAGAGTGGAAAACCATTTAGGAAAAACCACCCCCAGTTCACCCGACCGAGATTCGAACCTCGATCTCCCCGTCCTCGAAGGTCTGGCTCAACACGACTGGCGCGTTAGCCAACTACGCCACCGAGGCGGGTGACACCCTTAACAGATATTCAAGATCTGTTGACATTAGAATGTGCAGAAAACTAAACTCTATGTTGCTACTGGAGAAATATTTGATCTATTTTGGCCAAAAAGATGTATTGCTATAAAAACTGTAAAATTACTCACGCTCCCTTCTGCCGCACCTTAAGTGAAAGTTTAATTGATGGATCGGTGTGTCTCGGTTTTATATGAATGAAGAATTGTTCCTAAAATGGCTGCAACATTTTCAAAAACATCGATCTTCTGGAAAGTGCCTGCTTATTTTAGATAGCCACTCCTCACATCACTCTCTTCAGTGTATTGAGTTTTGTTTGCATAAAGAAATATAGCTATTTTGCCTTCCACCTCACCCCACGCAAGTTCTGCAGCCTCTTGATAGGTTTTTTTAAACCCCTAAAAGTTTTTTATCACCAAGAAACTAATTAATTCATTCACAACAACCCAAAAAGCTCAATCACCAAATTAACCTTCGGCAGACTTCTAAATGCTGCTTAGATCAAAGGAACAACTGTTGGATATGCGGTCAAAGGTTTTGAATGTACAGGGATATTCCCTTACAATTGCAATAAAGTGCCTGAAGGAAAATTTCTTCCTTCACACACCTTTATTGCAGATCGGCCTGTAAGAGAACCGGGAACTCCATGTGACACTGCAGGACCATCAACCAGACAACAAACATCTACCATTACTTTTTCTCAAGTATTACCAACACCGGTCAAAGCTTCACACACATGCAAACAAAAGAGGACAAAACAAAGAGCCTGCCGTCTAACATCACAAGAAAATGTTGATAAAGTAAGATCGAAAAGAGCTTTACTGTTCGAAAAGAAACTAATACTGGTATGACCTTGAAATACCAAGTCTCTAAAAAACCTAAAAGACATATTTTATCGGAGTTCGCTACACCCAGCAACTCAGATGAAAACTATAATATCGATAATATTTTTTACAATGAAGAAGAAGAAGAAGAAAATGCACCATGTGGTTTTTGTAAAGTTACTTAGCTTGACAAAAATTCAAGTGGAAAAGAGACTGGATTAGGTGTCAAACCTGCAAATTGTGGTTTCATGAAGTATGTGTCGGGGCCTTTGGAAACAGTTAAAGTGTGGAAAATGCATATAAACAATCTGTTTGCATCTAGTAGTATACACCTTTAATAAAAAAAATTAAACTGGCTATAATCATTGTAAAATATAAAAATAAATATGTGATTCAAATAGCCCCACGTTTTTACTAAAATGTTATTTCCACTTGATAATGTTCTTTATTAATTATGTCCTACTTAGATTTTTTTTTCCAAAACACTATTACTAGGTATGGTTCAGAAGATATGAATAAAGATATTAATAACTCTTTAAAAAAATTCGCAAGAATATTACAGGTGAAAACTTTAATTAAAGTTGAAATGACCCAAATAGCCCCACCCTACCATATAATTCATTCACGACCTTAGTTTACTTGGATGACAGCTCAAAAAGCTACTAGACATAATCCTTAATATATCACTACGCCAACAGCTGATGTCTATCACTTTGGATAACTGTAATGAAAACAGATGGTAATATATGAATGTGATAATTAACCACAGTAATTTAGGCCAATATTATTTATATATATTTATTTGAGGTCGGATACAAAGCTTATTTACCGTTTTATTCCACTTAAAAAAATTAATATTCACACCACTTTCACAAAAACTTCTAACGAACATACCTTCAAAATAGCGACCGACGAATTTAAACCATGAGGTTGAACTTGACGGAAACAAGTTCTTCACAATGATGCACCCACGCAGTGGATAAAAATATTTTATTCAGCTAAATATTTCGAAATACGATAAAATAATTATAAAATAATTTATTATATATAAAAATGACAAGTATTTTCTCTTTTCCAAGTAAATACGATGCCTGTATTAAAAGGTATTAATGTATGCACTATATTACACATAAAAAATAACATTCTAAAACGGAGAATAAGTACTTTTGATTGTGTTTAAAATATTGTTTCGGATTGGGTAAAATAAATGATTGAAAGTAATAAAATAGTATGAGAAAACTTACGTTTACGTTATTCTTAATTTACAATATAACGGTAGTTAAAAAACTTATCATTTATAACAAAACAGTGATCTTTTACAACCTAAACATATGATTTTTGAACCGTCATCCAGCTAAAAACTTATCAAGAACAGACTCTATATTGCCCTCACTGCATGTTCTGATGTATCTTGAAATACACACGAACAAAATATGGAAACATTTTATAACGTTATGATTTTGACGAATAAATATATGATGAAATTTCACAATGTTGGTAAAGAAAAATACCAACATATTCCTTTTTTATAAACACGTGCGCGCGAGAATATTTAACGGTCAACTTTGAAAATAGGGAAAGGACTCCATGTAGGCCTATACGTATCGTACTATTACGCTCTACAGTAAAATTAATTTTCAAAGTAGATATTAAAAATAGTAAAAATTGAGTTAAGGTGCGTATTTTTTATAGTTTTTAAAGCTAAAAACCTTTTTATACAGAATATAATCTATAAGATGACCATTTTCTTCATGACCATCTGGAAATTTGACAATGTATGTTTCTCTTTATAAAAGGTTTCTGTCCAAAAGACATTATACTCTTGACAATTATTCTTTAACCGTTGAAATCATTACGTTATTTAAGAAATAAAACTAAATATTTCTACTGAAGCAATTTTATTTATTTTGACCAAACAAGTTTTTGTTATAAAAACAGACAAAATAATGAACTTGCCTGGCATTCGATTCAATTATAATCCAAGCTTAGGAACGAATACAAATTTTAATATACCGATTGTGAACCAAGCTTAAGACCAAATAAAAACCATGTAGCTTGCACGCGTGGAGCCCAGACGGAAATAAAAGTCTAAGTAGAAAAAAAGAACCTACCAGGTAAAATCAATCGCCGTAGTATTAAAACCTTCCAACTCAGGTATTGGGGACATCCCCCAAACCCTAGACCCCTACTGGCGCAGAGAGCTAGGCGAAAGTAAAAAATTCCTAGACGCCGAACAAAAACTCATCAGCCGTGTTTACATTTTGTTGCGACCTGTGGGTTTTTAGCATTCACAATTCCTCATTCGGGTTTCATATTCAAGTGGGGAAGAAGCCGAGGTATAGTCGTTCTGTCGTAAATAGAATATTTTAGAGCAGGGGTCTCCAAACTTTTTACTATGCGGGCCACATAATATATATTTTACACATTTTTTCGGGCCAAAGTAACGTTCACCTGTTCTTTAAGTATCATTATTTTTGCCCTGAATGCCTTGACATGTGCAAATAGATCATAAATGAAATTTGTTTTAACATGTCACTTTCCAAGGCCAGTCAGTATTTGATAAATGTGATTGACGTTGATTCTTCTCTGTTAATATGAATCAATTATATGTAATAATTATATTCATAGTAATTATTAGTCAAATATATTTTTTTTTAAATTAGGTAACATCTTTAGGAACTTTCCTTTAGATAACCCTCTGTCGGGAGACTTTGAACTCCCTAAAAATATCACAGTCAAGCCGTTCTGTTTTAGGAATTTAGGAATGGCGCCTGCGACTGAAAATGAGGGTTCTCAATTCCGACAGCACTCTGGCTTGGTGTCATGGGGGGAAGCACGCGTGCGGACAGAAACTGGACTTGTCAAATAAAGTGCGTGGTTAAGAAATAACGCAGAGAAACAATTAATTTGTTTTTTGATAAACTCTTGGAATGGGCCAGATATAATCTTGTGGCGGGCCGTAGTTTGGAAACCCTGTTTTAGATCAATGGTTCCCAAATTGTGGTGCGCGTGCCACCACCAGTGGTTACATACAGTACGCCAGTGAGAAGCCAAACAAAACAAGCAAATTAAAGTTTGTAAAAATATATTACGATCAAGTCTAACCAAAAGTAAAACAGATTTAACCAGTGGTTGGAGAGAGGGCAACATTGATTCATGATAAGACAATCGGTGCAGCCGCGCAGTCTGTGTTATTATATCCCCAGCCACCATTAAAAATGTACCGAAATAGTAAATTTTCAGCTTTTTCTCGGTGGTACACCAAATTACGGATATTTTAGGGGTGGTATACCATTTAAAAATTTAGGAGCCGTTATTTTAGAGCATACAAAAAAAATTTAAGTACAAAATTAATAATGTCAAATGGTTGGTCACTGTATTTGTTTTACTGCTAGTAAAAATCGACACCATCTGTAAATAATGAACCGTTACAGAATCCTTGGATTGCCTATAACTGCCAGATGTATCATTTGTATAAATTATAAAGTAAGGAATGTTCACAAGTGTTATCAAATAATATAAGGGGTAAGGATTAGGAAGATAATTTAGAAAAAGTTTGACTTTGTTAAATATGTAAAAAGTTATCGGCTTATATTTCCAGCTGTGTATATTTTTTGTCATGTGATTGTGTTTTTTGTCGGAGTCTGTTTGATCAACCATTGTCTTGGAGAAATATCATTATGGTTATTAAATAGCCCTTTTGTGAAATTATTATATTTCAGCTATTACAAAGTGACATATTTCTAGAGTAATTAAACATTCAGTTTCTATAGCGTCTAACTTTTAATTTGGAAAAGGGGAAGATCTAATTTTAGAAATGATAAATATGATTTTCTAAATTTTACCTTGTCTCATTCTAACCCCATTGGTTAAATATGGGATTAATTTGACGAGTAGTAACGATGCCATAATACCGGGGTAGCAGGTTTTAGGTAGGGCGTAATAAAACGATTTAAGGTCCTATTTTTGTAGTTTTTATAAACAAAATATTTTTTGACATAAATAATTAATATTGATTTCAGGAGATTTACCTTTAATTTAATTCTCTACACATAATAATCTCCAAAATTCTTGAAATATTTGTATTATGTATAATGGAATTTGAAGATAACATTTTAAACTAGTTAAAAGTCTTGTTCAAATTTGCCTTAACAAACCTTAATAAAAAGTGGGTTGATCGCTGTGTGACTTGCTATGGTATACTGAAAGCACATAAGCCGAGTGTGTACCTACCTTGTAGTGTATCAGAAGCGCACAGGGTAGGACAGGTGCATCAAAACATCACCACTGTTTGTAGTTCTAAGCCCCATACGACAACACCACTTGCTGGTTAGGTCTATTTCAATTCGAGTTGTATTAGGCGGGTTTTCGGGTTAACTTGGTTACGTCTTGGTATCTAGTGCTATCGAAAGCAAATGGTAGAGCACGGAAAACAACTTTCGAGTGTTTTTCGTAAACAAAACTGGCGCTTGGGGTAGAGTCGATAAAACAGCTGATAGGTTAATTTATTAAAATTACAAAATTGTAATCAACGGAAAATAAATTATTACTGCCATTTAATTTGCATATAACTATTAAAATCCATTTACCACGAAGTTATACTGTTTAAATCTAACAAAGAAGTCATGCTGTTTTGAAATTGGCGCACAATTCTCAACTCATTTGTTGATACGAGAACATTTTTAGTTGGGTCAAGGAAACCGTTTACAAACCGAGGTTTGGTATCGGTCTCGGTCATAAACAGCGTGACCGCCGCGATACCAGGAGCGCGAAAACGTTATGGTCGTAAACATCGATACCATCAATCGCGAAAACAAGCCTATTGTGTTTTCATCCAAATAAATCTAACCCTGAAGTTTTATTATTTTATTGTAATTCTTGTAAAGAGTAGGGGGGGTTGTTTATAGTACATGTTTCCAATGTTATGAAGTTGTTTTTTCCCCTGTGTGCTTTTGATGCCAAGTTTATTATTATTATTATTATTATTTAGCATCGCGTCTTACTAGCCGTTCGGGTTATACGCTTAAGTACTAATTACACTAATGGATTAGGAATTGGGAAGGTTGAATTTAGATGAAGTGAACCCGCATTTGCGTGGAGGGAGAGTGGAAAACCATTTAGGAAAAACCCCCCCAGTTCACCCGACCGAGATTCGAACCTCGATCTTCCCGTCCTCGAAGGTCAAGCTCAACACGACTGGCGCGTTAGCCAACTACGCCACCGAGGCGGGTTTGATGCCAAGTCTAGGTGCGCTTTTGATAAGAGGTTTGTTCGCTTGTTGTGCTCTTTCGATGTTCTCCGGGGAAGCACTGACCTACACCAACTCACAGAATGTATGAGACAGGAATATTTACCTCAACATCTTCATATATGGTTGGTACACATTCGTTCCTCCAACCATGTGTGATTCCCATAACTAATTGTTAAATGTCATGGCAAGGAAAAAAGTTCAAAGAGTATCTCATTACTACGTCTCTTTGATATTTTCTTTTCTATCTATTTTCTCTAGTCTTTATATCATTTAAATTGTTTCATAGTCTGTTAAAATATAGTGCTTCACTTCTTTATCAAGGCTTCCAATGAATAAATTACTATAACTTTTTGATGAAAGTAAAGTGTAATAAGTTACCAATGACATTTACTCGTGGATAAATTATGAAATAAAAATTTGAAACTAGTTTCTTAATAAATTCTTAAAAAATGAGCATAACTTTTTTTTATATAAAAATATGAATATTTTAATAGAAAATTAAGATTTAACTAACCCAAACAAACAAAATAAGGATTTATGGCTTCACTTTGTAAGCCCCATAAAGCTAGTATCAAGTCTGATTTAAATTAGAAGGAAACATTTTGAGCTATAAAAGTTACTAAAATAAATTTCATATATGTAGGCTATTCATATAGTCATGTGATCTGCAACCGTCACTTTTGATAGATAATATTAGTAATTATGATTTTTTTTTATTACAGCGTCTTACTTCTGTTCAGATTATATGCATATTATAGGTAATCTACACGCATTTGCTTGGATAGAGAATGGGAAACAATTTAGGAAAAAACAGCCTCAGTATAACTGACCGTGATTCAAGCCTCAATTTTCCCGTCATCAGCAGGCCAGTTTAACATAAGAGTGATGCTTTAGACCATTCGGCCATTTTTTTAGTGTTTATCATGAAATAATACAATATGTAAGTTATATATTTATTAGTGTTATGTATCCCTTAGATGTCTTCGCTATCCCAGGCTGAATACCATTGTGTTTTAAAAGGCTCTTCACATACAAATCCTACTATTGCTGAGAAAAACATACTTACTAGCCCGGATTGTTAACGCTTTTTTTTTTTTACATTCCAAACAATGTTCATATGTATATAAATCTGTCCATCATTCCCTGGTTGTAAAAATGTTTTTATGTGCCTCTATTGGGTCTTTTTTTGTTGTTGTCATTTTAGATGCTTAAGTCATTTTTTTCTTTGTTCGAGTCCTTTTTAGATCATTTTTAAGAAATTTTGAGTAATTTTAAGGCATATTTGAATAAGTTTTAAGCACTTATATTGAATGAGTATAATTTTAAACACAATCGATATTTTATGGATGCATGAATACTCAAAACATAATTTGTTTTAGGTAATGTAGGTCATAAAATGTGTATTGTATTTGCTTGTGTGGTTGTAAAATAAACATTCCTGGACCCCTAATTTTGAAACTTGCAAAAATATTAGCTTGCGAGCTAGCTCGCAACTCATGAACTCGCAAATCGCAGGCTGTACTAAAACAGAGCTAATTTTGAAAGGTTTCTACTGTCGTGCGAGTCGGTGTAATGTTGTTTCGCTTGCGACTGAGTTTTCAATCCGACAACACTGTAAAACCATGACGTGTGCCAAAGGATTGAGGCGATGAGATGTCACAACACGCCATAATACAAGCTACGTAACTGAAAGTAAACATTATTATTGTATTGAGTGCATCATATAAAACGATTTGTTTAGTTTTATTAGGAAACCATTTTCCATTTGTATACATCTACGCTTGTCGTCTCAAAAATTGTCAAGTTATATGAGTATATGTAAAACCGTCCTATCAAACAACATCCACTTTAGCACACTTGGTAGCGTGCTTGTTATAAACTCAGATTTCCACGAGTTCAATCCCATCCCAATCATAATATTTTAATTTTTTGTCTGAATTTAAATCACTTTTTAGTAATTAGAATTCAATAAAATATTCTATTTTCGCAACTATTTTTAAACATAAATATGCCCTAAAGATTTTTACTATACGAATATTAATTAGCTTGCTTGGCCTTATTTTAAAATGTGTACATTTTTACGTCATAAAACCCATTAATTTAATTTTAAATAATCACAACATACAAAATTTCAAAATTAATGTATATCTTAGACTCTGATGTGGACCTACCGTTTTTAATTTACTACCTTTTTAAAGTATTTTTAAGGACTATTATGTTAGTCTACGCAGACTCAAATACCTTGTATACTTCTACAAAAAATATTTAAAACAAATTATATGCTTACTAATACGATACTTTAAAATTAAAGTTTAAAGTCCGATAAATAAAAATAAAAAGTTCGAGATGACAGGATTTGAAAACGCTAGCTCTAGATTATGAGACGGCCACTCTACCGACTCGGCCAAATTGACAGTTAAATAAATTTGAAAAATTTAGAATATATAATTATATTTTCACCCAAACAAATATTTTTATTGAAGGATTGTATAAAGTGTACAAAGCAATCATATTTTTTCCTTCTGTAAACCTATTTTGTACAATAGTAGGTTTATTTCAACAAAATCACTCTCAGAAAGCTGCAACCGAAGAGGGGGATGGCATCCATTTTGTTATTTACTGCCTACTCGATAGGCAAGGCTTTTCTCGCACGGTGTGAGGCTTGCGAGTAGAATCCGCTCGCTATTCGATCGTGTGACGTCAGTTTTCGCAGCGCAGAAGTTTCAAAATTAGGGGTTTGCGAGATTGTGTGCGAGATGAGAGAAATACGCTAGCGAATCGCTACTCGCACGTTTCAAAATTAGGGGCCCTGGTGAGGCACTGCAACTAGGCTGGAGAGGGTTGCGTTGGGAGGGGGTAGCTAGTACTTCTGGAGCACATATTTGTAAATCAATATTATATCAAGCAGAATGCAAGAGTTTAGTTGTCAAAGGATTTTCATTGAAAAAATGTATTTTTTAATTTTCATTTGTAAGGTATATGTTTGATTTAGCCGTATGCATTCTTAGTTTTTGTTTACATTTTATGTCGTTTTTTGATAAGTTCAAGTAATTTTTTTTTAATTGTAGGCCAATTTATAGATCATTCTTTAAAATAAATTGTAGGTAATCAAAATCCTCGATATGTCAGTGTGCTGCAGAAAACTCCAGGCAAAGAATCGTGTGCCTTGAGCGAAAAAAGTGTGAGCCACTGCACTTGATCAACGCGTGGTTTCCGTCTAGGGTCGACGGATTTTTCTTGAGCGATAAAAATCCGTAGCACAACTTCCTTTGGGGGGGAAAATAAAGCCTTCGGTCCAATGTCGACGGTGGAATGTAAAACAATCTTAAACAACCTTGGAACGTATGTGAAAATACCCTTCCCGGCAAAATTTGTAAGTCCTTTCACTCTCACTCGTAGAAATTCACGTATGCTGATATAATCAGTCAGTTCAGAAAGTACACGTTAAATAAGTCAAATAAATGGGGGGGGGGGGGGGGAGAATGCGTATGTTTCTAGGAATAAGTACAACACTCTAGCTAAGTCGGTAGCATGTATATCTACTAAGCTATGCGTCCCGCGTTTGATTCCCGGCAGAGCTAAATAATTAAACATTGGTGAAATGAGGGTTTCCCCTTTCATAGTGAGGAAATAACGGCCGGGGGCTGGGTGTTGTGTCTGTCCTAGATTTAAGTTAGTTTATAAGTCGTGTGATGATGTAATCAGTCGGTTCAGAAAGTGTATGTTAAATACCTTAAATAAATTAAATACTAAGCATACACAAATATAGTAAAGTTATTATGATAATTTAGGCTATATTTTACGTATTATTTACTACTTTTTACTTAATTTACGAGCAAGTCCATCTTTTTTTTTATGGTAGAGTACGTTAAATATACGTTTGCACGGTCAAGTTAAGGATTTATTGAGATATCTTTAAAAAATTAATTACAAATTTAAAGAAAAACTACTAAAGTGGTTTGGCTTTATGGAAATAAATATACCAACATGTCAAAAACAACTTCAGCAGAATCGTAGTCATACAAAAATATATATATACATATAATATCTAGAGATGCCCATTTTAGTATTATACTTCGATTTTAAAGGTTTTTTTTTGTAGTATCTGACTCTATTGATTATATCACTATATGACTTTACAAACTAACGTAATTATAGAATAAACACCATAACAAGTACTCAGATCATTAATTAATTCCTCATTGAAGATGGAAAACCCAAATTTCAGCAAAAATAAAATACTGAGTATGTCGGGAATCGAAACTTCAGTGGGTGGACGCGGTACTGACTAAATTAATGTATTGAACAAGAGTAATAAAAAGTCTAGTTACTAGTAATAAAAAAACTCTAAAATAAATTAATTTTTTTTACTGCGTTTTTGAGATTAATTCATTCAACTTGGTTTAAAACCGAGAGCGAAACATAAATATAAAAGATTTGAAATATACTTACATTTAACGTCTATAAACATTTCAAATCCGGGACAGTTTACCGTAAGGTACTCGCTTTTCGCTTGAATATTAATAGAGAGAGAGAGGGTAGGTAAGAAATTATATGCCAAGCAAAAAAATTAATAAAAAGAGAGTTCTCTTTGTCAAAGTACAAATAATAGAAAGTCAGATGAATAAGTAAAAGCTGTTTCTTTCATAAAAATGAAAGTAATAAATAGCCATACAATTTTGCTAGGTTATATATGTTTAATAACTTATGTTTTTTTATGTAAGAGTTATAAAAACTAAAACAGTTTCTATAGATACAATATGACGTAATTTATAAATGTAATATTGTAATATAATTATTACTTTTTAGATTTTTATTTTTAGCACCACCCCTTACTATTTGTTCGGGTTATACGCTTATATACTAATTACGTTAATGTGTTAGGAATGAGGAAGGTTAAATTAAGAGGAAGAGTACCCATATTTGCGTGGAGGTGGAATGAAATACATTTATAAAAAGTCAGCCCCAGTCCAATCGATCGGGATCCAAACCGTCATCGGCATTATAACCTATTGAGAGAGTTACACCTTAGACTATGCGGCCATCAAAGCAAGTACTTTAAGAATTGATTACTAACATGTTTTCCTAAAAATAGTATGTTTATATTAAGCTAACGATTAAAATATGATGTGTAAAGACTAGATAATCAGTTAAATTAATTACTAGTGTTTAAGTTTTGCAAAATAAAATTACTAAATATGGTGACAACATTAACTTGTTGGATTGTGATAGATGAAGGGTATTTTTAATAATACTTAGCACCGCGTCTTATTTCCCGTTCGGGTTATACGCTAAAGTACTAATTACGCCAAGGGGCTAAGAAATGGGAAGGTTGAATATAAAGGAAGTGAACCCGCATTTGCGTGGAGGGAAAGTGGAAAATAATTTTGGAAAAAAAAACAACAGTTTACCCAAGCGAGATTCGAAACTTGATCTCTCTGTCCTCGGCAGCCTAACTCAACATGAAATTAGTGCGTTAGCTAACTATGCCTCCGAAGCGGATAAGGATATTTTTTAGATGTTTATTATGACACATGTTCGAAAATTACTATCTTACTTGTTACTAAAGGAATAAAAATATGTATGCCAAATACAATGAGTACTTTGATAAATACATGATTATCAAAAGAACCATTCGTTTCCTTTGTACTCAAGTATTAAAATTAGTCGGTGACCTGGCGGTCTAAGGTAAGGTGTCGGACTTATGTGCTGGGGGTCGGGGTTCAATCCTCGGTCCCGGCACAGATTTATCTGATTGCCAAACCCTTCCTTCACCTCTGACAAGACGTGTATTAATCACAACTTGTGAATGTGAGTAATGCCAGGCCTCCACCATGGTTCGGATCCCACGTTAAACTGTAGGTCCTTCATTTTATCTCCCTATCAATTATACTATTATTATTATTATTATTTAGCACGGCGTCTTACTACCCGTTCGGGTTATACGCACTTACGCTAATGTGTAATGGTAGGGTGATTATGGGATGAAATGGAGGACCTACAGTTTAACGTGGAATCCGAACCACGTAGAGCTGGCATTCCTCACATTCACAAGTTGTGATTAATACACTCTTGTCAGAGGTGAAGTAAGGGTTTGGTAATCAGATAAATCTGTGCCGGGACCGAGGATTAAACCCCGGACCATCAGCACAGAAGTCTGACACCTTACCCCTAGACCACCAGGTCACCCCCTATCATTACACATTAGCGTAAGTGCGTACAAACCGAACGGGTAGTAAGACGCGGTGCTGATAATAATAATAATAATAATATAAAAATTAAAACTACAAATTCACCCATCTATAATATTTAATTTTTATTTTACTCTGCTTCTTACTACCCATCCGAGCTATTGTTTTAAAATTTGAATGGGTTTCCCAAGCTGATGTCACAATGAAAAAGGAAAGCTGAAGTTAATACAAGTCGCACTGAACAGACAACGCAGGTGAGGCTGAAATCTTGTGATTGGCTTAGAGCTCATCACATGACCACACATCAGTTCTGCTCTTATTTTCAGCGAATGTGTGAATCTATCGTTAGATCATAAGAAGTAATGGGGTGATTTATACAGACATGGACCCAGTGTTTGTTATTTTTTTCACCGTAACAGCCGCGTTCAAGCCTGGATTTAAGGAAGGGCGACAGAGGCCCTTTTGGCTCATTTTATAAAAATCTACTTTGGATTTTTTTAAATAGAAGACTTAAGAGCCTGTGAATAATGTAAAATACGTTTATTTTCCGAATTTTGACATTAATTTCTGCTCTTATCAAGCATAACTAAAAACAAACCCAATATTTAATACATTTTTGTTTTATAAAAAAATTGAGTTTATTGTGATGGCAATTTTTCCTTATTTAATTAATATTCCAAACAGTGAACTTTAAAGAGCTAATTTTATGTAGAGAAAAATTATGTCAATATGTTTTAAAAAAAAGTATATTTGTTTAATGTTGGAGCCTCCAATTTTTAACAGCCTTGGGGTCTCTACAGCTTTAAATCATGTTCTAAGGTTATTGGAATATCTACACGATTGGATAAGAGATGAGTATGGTAGAGTCTAGAGCAAATGCACCCACATTTTTAATGAGGAAGAGAACGAATCCACTAAGGGATAACCACCTTCAGTGAGCCTAGCCGGGATTTGAACCCCAATATCACCATCCCAAGCAAACCAAACACTATACGCACTTGACATTTAGTCTGCTGTCCACCAGTGCGAGTTGTATTTTATTTAACGTAGTTAAAAAATATGATACCAATATTAATAATACAGATACAATTTGCGGAACAGTGTTTGTACTACATCGTGTTATCAAATGCGAGACAACATTTTCTAGAATCACATTGTGGAGGTGTACCGATTCAGAAACGTATCAATTACACCAGAAGGACAATGCTCTTTTCAAACAAAGGGAAGCGTGTCCACAAATAGATTTTAGTTATATCTGTCAAATGGGAATCCACGCGTTCCCGACATATCACGGGCTACAACGAACACATGGCCTTGTGGAGGGAATTGTCATACAGACACTCAAAACAGTTACTATTAGTCCTTCATAAAACATTAATATGGTTTGAGCTATGAGGTTTGTAGCCGTGTCATTGGTTTGTTTATCTCTTTCTTTATACCCCCCCCCCTCTCTCTCTCTTCCGACGCGAAAACATTGGGCTGAACGAAACAAGATGACAGCTTAAGAGTCTTGGGCGACAGGTAAATTTCATGAAACTGCCGTTCTAATTGAATCAGTGAGTGGTTAAAGGATAACATTCCATCTTCCCTAGTTTTCTCTAAAACGATAAAATCAGTTTAATGATAAAACTTAAGTTTTATCGAAAAGGTTACCATAAGGCAATTATTGTAGTCCTAGTCAATAAGTATTCAATCCTAAAATATCAAAGGGAAATTCTCATTAGTTTAGTAATTATTGGTAATTAAAGTTGTTGGAATGTCATCCTTTTTTCCACTCAATGCTTTGACAGCAAGTAAATAAGCAACTATTATCATTTTTATGACAAAAATATTTAATAGTGAGTTAAAAATTAAAAAATAATAATTTTTTTAAAATTGGCAGCAGATGCTCACTACGACTAACAAAGTATTGATTGGCAATATAGAGACCTACAGGTGCGGTCAGTAGCGGTCTCTAGTCCTCTGCTCTCATGTTTTCATAAACTCTATTATTTGATAAAGAGCCGCTATTTTATTATTTTGTGTGGTGGCGGTCTCCCCCCTAAAAATAAAGAGTATTTTCTTTACAATAACAAAACGTAGGATTTATACAGTGCTGGAAACATTAGTTAATTTATTTTAGTTTTACTTTCATTTTATTTTTTGTGTTGCAAAAAACCAAAAAAAGACTTGTTTTCAGTATTTCACATTTAATTAGTTTAGTGCAGCTTTGAACGCGTCTTTCTACCGCGTCACACGTACAACGACTATATAATGAATGGTCCAATGCTATTAACATAAGATTCACAAATTCACTGTTGAGTTGAAAAAGAGTAACATTCCAGGAATCTTATCGTTTTTCCAATCAACGAAATTTCAAGGCCGAATTTAAGCACGATACGAGTCAAAATATTCCCTTTTTTTCATTCATTAGATGGCTTATAAGATTATTATTATTATTATTAGCACCGCGTCTTACTATCCGTTCGGGTTATACGCACTTACGCTAATGTGTAATGGTAGGGTGATTGTGAGATGAAATGGAGGACCTACAGTTTAACGTGGAATCCGAACCACGGTGGAGGCCTGGCATTCCTCACATTCACAAGTTGTGATAAATACACGTCTAGTCAGAGGTAAAGGATGGGTTTGGTAATCAGATAAATCTGTGCCGGGACCGAGGATTGAACCCCGGACCCTCAGCAAAGAAGTCAGACACCTTACCCCTAGACCACCAGGTCACCGGCTTATAAGAAACTTACAGAATGGCTATCTGTTTAATTTACCATATTTATGGAATGCTATCCTTTTTCCACTCACCGATTCAATTATTCTTTTTCTTTCATTTTAGCACCGTATCATACTACCCATTCAGGTTATACGTTTATGTACTAGTTATGTTAATGGGTTAGGGATGAGTAAGGTTGAATTTTAGATTAAGTGTATCCGAAATTGCGTAGAGATAGTGGGAAAACATTCAGGAAAAACCACTCCCTTGTCACCGGACCGGGATTTGAACGCCGATCTACCCGTTAGTGGAAGGCCAGTCTATTACGAGAGTGACTGACACCTTAGAGTAGGTTTCAGCAACCTCGGGCCCACAAACTCATTATTTTCTGGCCCGCAAAAGACTTATCAAACAAACAATAGTGTTGATAAAAATAGACTAATAGCTAATTACTTTTAAAAAAATAATACAAAGTTAAAATATTTTAAACGAGCTCACAATTTTTTGTTTTAAGCCCATACAGGCAACAATATATAAAAAAAAAAAAGTTGCTGACCACTGTCCTAGACCATGCGACAACCGAAGAGGTCATAACAAACCTGTTGAGTATAAAGAAAATACGGATAATCTTAAGTTCATCTGCTGAAATGTGGCCTTTGAGATATAAAATTCTATAAAGAATGTATGTAACAATGGCATAATAATCGTCAAATATAGTTAAATTAATATAGTGTATTTATTTGTTGAATAAGATTAATACATTTAATTATATTAAACATGGAAAAAGTTTGAAAGGCACCGTATTCTCTGACGTTAGTTTTGATTTGAGGTAAAATTACAACAACAACAAAATAGATGGGGCATATTTTAGGAAAGTACAAGCGTTTGGAACAAAAGATAACTTTTTTTTTAATTGGATGTACTTTCCTTACTGGTACAATGCAGGCGATACGAGAAATAGCACAATCTAACAAAATAAATAAAGTGGTAAGGCGTTATTCTAAAAATTGACTGGATTTCCAGTGAGGAGTTCCGAATCCCAGCCGGATGAACTGCTCGGGTGATTTTCCCCAGCCATTCTCCATGCTAATGCGGATGCAGGTCCTCTAGTTAATAGAAGCAATTAGTATTAAGCATTAGAAATCATTACTTGAACGTTATATTAAAAGTTTTACAAACTAATAAACTATGTCTAACATAGCGTCACCCGCCTCGGTGGCATAGTTGGCTAACGCGCCAGTCGTGTTGAGCTAGACCACCGAGGACGGGGAGATCGAGGTTCGAAGCTCGGTCGGGTGAACTGGGGGTGGTTTTTCCTAAATGATTTTCCACTCTCCCTCCACGTAAATGCGGGTTCACTTCATCTAAATTCAACCTTCCCAATTCCTAATCTATTAGTGTAATTAGTACTTAAGCGTATAATCCGAACGGGTAGTAAGACGCGGTGCTAAATAATAAACATAGCGTCAAGTGGATGGTAGTTACCGAGAGAAGTTGGTCTCGTAAAAGCTTAGATACCCACCCCATTTTAATTATTTTCTGGTAATATGCGGTGTTACCTCTACTTGACTGATGAATATCATCTCTCTAGCTTATCTAGAACTGTATTATAAGCCTATTTTTCTGGACATTTATAAGCATGTAAAACATCTACGCTAATCGACCCTCTTTTCGATATTTGTGATAGTTTATATTTAAGGTGGTTTTCTTACTCTTATACAAAATTACAACTTACCTCTACACTGAAAAGTTATTTTCTTAATAGTTCCCGGGCCACCATTTTGAATTTTTAGAATTTTAAGGTAATATGGGACAAACCCTTTACATGTCTTCCGGCTTATTAGAGGTGACTTAAGATGTTTCTGAACACACTCTCACTCTCGCACATACAAAATATATGTTATACGTAGCTTTTATGTATTAAATACATTTCTATTTTGGGTTCAGTGCCATCGAAAATACCATCAAATTGTTTCCTACTTTCCAAAGTGAAAACAATTCTGAAGCACTTTAATTAACTGGTTCATCAAGTATAAACATGGTGCAGTTATCCCCGCCCAACGCCGATAAACTGCAGTGCATGCAATTAACCAGAAATTCTATTGTGTGTATGTGTGTGTGTGTGTGTGTGTGTGTGTGTGAAAGAGAGAGAGAGAGAAAGAGATAGTGCACGCTTAATCTAACCACTGCCCATACGCAATTAAAATGTATCAAAAACTAAATAACAGCTCGGGTCATATTTCATCACCTATTCGTTTATAATCCAATAACGACATTTGTATATCACAAATACACATTACAGTACTAGTTTCAGGATCAATTTGGCGGTGGTTCTTCAGCGGTTTTTAAGTAAATTAGGTTATATATAATATTCCATTATTCATTGTATCATTAAAAATAAATAATTAACGCAACAAAATCAATAGTTTATTTAAAGTTGAATGCTAGACTGAATTTTCATTTAAACATCAAAATAAAAACACAAATAAAAACTGCGCACAAAATAAAGGCATAAAAATAAATTATAGCCAGATAAGAATATATTTTTATCCGATTCAGTGGTCACATGGTCTATGACGCTACTCTCACAATATACTTGATTGACAAAGACGGGGAGATCGGGGTTAGATTCCGGTCGGGTGTACCGAGGTATTTTCCCTAAAAGGTTTTCCATTCTCCCTTGACGCAAATGTGGGTACACTACCTCCAAAAGTCAAACTTACTAACCCCTAACACATTAATGTGATAGTGTAATTGGTATACTGTATAGGTGTATAACCCAAACGGTTAGTAAGATGCGGTGCTTAAAAAAAATTACGCTTCATTAAATAAGAATATTATTTGACTAAAGAATGTACCTATTATATTTCTTTCTCTTTATAAGTCTAGGCTGGACGAGTAACTGACCTTGTTGAAAGGTGAAATACCAAAAGTGACGAAGTATTTGTAAGCATGTTGATTTGGGTCTTTTATAAGAAAGTGTATTGATCACAAGAATCTATGTTTGAATATTTTATAATAATTAATGAATGTCATTTATTATAATAATGAAAAACAATTATCTTAATGTCAAAATGATTTAAATGCCACAAAAATTCGTTCAGTATTTGATAAATACAAATTATTATTATTTTATTATTATTATTGTTCGCACTTTTACATTGCTTTGCGTTTTCGAGTTCCTACCAAAGTTTAAACTGAAACCCGCATAACAGATATGGTGGGAGGGTTGCTCGGAGAAACACGTCACGGCGTGTGGGATCAAACAACAATAGGAGGGTTGCGCTTTCGAGGTTAACAGACTAGACAGATCAATTTTAATATTTTCTACACATAGATAGATTGTGGTAATATTGTTAGCGAAGTTGCCTACCTGTGACGTAACGGCCAGTTTTGCTAGGATTTCACATGTTAATGTATTTACTTTCTATTCGGTGAGATTTATGGCTATAACATTTTATAAAAACATAATTTTAATAATCCTAAAAATAGTCCAATATTGTAATAAAACAATTTTGAAGAAGTATTTTCAAAATAAGTTTTTTTAAATTTAAATAGTGTAAAACTTGAGACAATTTGGTATATTTACGAAAATAGCCAGTAGGAATCAAGAAAAAGCTTCTTTTGAAATGAAAATCAACGTTGTCAAATAGTAGAGCGAGTGTGTATACTCGCCAACGGAAGAAGGGGAGTGAGTGTTCTAAGAAGATAAACAAGAGGCATCGCGGGGTTGGATATTCATTTTATCCCCGCTTTCTCTCCTTTGTAATTCGGCATCTAAGTTTGATAGTGCCTAAGGGAGCTGCCTAGGTAGCTGATTTATTGCTTATCAGATGATCCGCTTAGGTTAAAATTGATTGTGATAAAACTTTTAACAGTACACGAGTTTGGTGTTTATTGAAATTAACATAAAACTAATTTATATGACCTTGTACATTTATATAGGCTTATAAATCTAGTTTAAAAGTTGCCATTTTATACTCTGGGAAGTTCGAGAATCCACATAACTTGGTTATTCATTAAAAACCAAATGCCCAGGAAACGAAAGGTAACTGGTATAGGAGCGTAACATGGATTTTGGTGAATCCAACGATAAACTAGGGGGATTACAACACAAATTGTATTGGCAATTGTATTTTACTCCTCCCCTGTTTGTTCTCCTACTGCCTGACAGCTTCTCCCCAACCCCTCCCAGTACGTTATAAAGCCCAAATGTTTTATAACAATTATGAATTTCTGATCGACTATTCTAGCACTTTTAGAGCGTCAAGTTAAGATGCAACCAGATCCACAATATAACTTCAAAGTTCCGAAGTAGGAAAAAGTTTTCAATTAAGTTTATTTAACTATTACGCTTAGCACAAGGATGATTAGATCTGTTTAAGATTAATATTTGGTTCGGATCTAGTACCGTTCACAAGCATAATTTAAATTAATGCCGCGTATCTGCCTAGTGAGTTAAGTTTCCCGAGTTCAATTCCCGGCATGGTCTAAAAATGCATTGTCCATACCGAATGTTTGTTTTAACGGCTACGTTCTTAAAGCGCACAAGCCGAATTTGTGTACCTGCTTTAGAGTATATCAGAAGCACACAAGGTAGATGCATCAAAAGCACACCGGTGTTTGTAGTCCCTAAGACTCATACAGTAACACTATAAGAAATGTACATTTTTCGGAAATTATAAGTATCATGAGTTTCGTGAATTAGTGAGTTATCGACCTAAGCTAACCTTCCTAACCACTAAATATTTTAGCACCAAGTTTTACTACCCTTTAGGGTTAGACGCTTATGTACTAATTACGCTAATGATTTTAGGGATTATGAAAGTTATATTTAGAGGAAGTGTACTTGCATTTGAGTGGAGGGAGAGTGGAAAATAATTTTGTAAAATCCACCCCAGTTAACGTAACCGAGATTCGAACCTTTATATCCTCGTCATCGGCAGTCTAGTCTACTCCGAGAGTAGCGCCTAAGACCATGCGGCCACCGAGGCGAGGTTCCTAACCACTATCGTAAAGAGTAAAGGGATTGCTAAGTGTAGTTTTATTATTTTATTGTAGTTATTGTAAATAGTAAGTGGATTGTTTACAATGGATGTATATCATGTTGACAAATTATGTAGTTTTTTTACCTGTGAGCTTTCGAAGTTCTCTGAGTTTCAATAAAGCCCACATAGGTGGACACGCGGGCTAAGAAAACGACCTCATGTCGTAAGGTTATCCGGTTACGGGGTGGTCGGAATCGCAGTCATGTGTACTAAGATAAATTGTTTCCTACTCCCCCCCCCCCCCCCGTACCCCACCACGAAAATGCGTATCCCATTCCTAGGGGTCTGCAAAGTTCACTTTTTAAATGTAAAGTCAATGTCGCGGCTTGAAACATGCAAAGAAAAGCCGAAGCCGAAGTCAAAGATGGGGTTTTTGTTGTCGTCACATAGCACGAAGTTTAGTTTTTAATTTATAAACGAATGCATCTATAACAGGCGTGTCCAACCCGCGGTGCTCCAGCTCAAATTGAAACACTTTAAATTATAGAAATAAACAACTGAATGGAGCTGACGTAAATGCTCGATAGCTTCCATGTAGTTTCCAGAATCGTAAGTATGTGTTATTTTTATTACCTGTTCAGGTTATACACATATGTAATTACTCTAATGGGGTAGGGATGAGGAAGGAAGCATTTATGAAGTGACCTACCCGTATTCGATTGGAAGGAGAGTGAGAAACCATTTAGGAAAAAACATCTTCAGTAGACCAGACTGGGATTTGAATTCCGATCTTCCCCGTCATTAAATAGTCGAGTCTATTGCGAGAGTAGCGCCTTTGGCCATTAGGCCACATAAGTGGTTAAGTATAATGTATGTAAGTTTGGAGAGATGGATGGATGTGGCTATGGGTAGATGTGTGTATAGATCTTATGTATTAGACATGGCCAATTCCTCAAACGCTTGTGCTGCCTCGGTCGGGGAAAGGTTAGACATGCCTGATCTAGACAAAGAGAAAGGTTAAGACCAGGGATGGCGAAACTTTTCCGACCAGTGTACCACTTAAGTACCAGTTGAGTTTTGAGCTAGTCTAGTGTACCAACTTTTATTTATCTTTTTTTTAAACGATTATTTAATAATAAAATTTGTTAAATATTATGAAATGTTAGGAATAGTTCAAATAAAATTGTAAATATTTAAAAATATCTAAATTGTAAATTTCATGTTGTCGTGCCACCCAAATCGTGTTCAAATGCCACCCAATGTAATAGATTTGTCATACCTAGTTTGGAGTAACTAAACAAAATAAATCCGCAGTACTTTGCTGACATATCTGAGTTTATCCATACCTACGTTATGGATGGTGCTAAAATACAGTTTAGTAGCTATTATTAAATTATGATATTTTGAAATGTCATATTTCAAATATGTTCATAATATATGGAAGTTTTCTTCTTCCTTCGAAATATCTCTAAGATACGAAGGTTGTTGTAGCTGTCGAAGTTGAAAGTGCGAAGGATATTAAATTTTGGGCTTCGACTTCAAAATTTCAACGCTTCACTCACCTATAAACACTTCATAAATATTTTACCTTCCTCATCCCTGCTACAGAGGAAAAAGCCTTCAACTCTCCGCGAAAGACACCAACATTTTTTAAACTATTATTTGATGCTTTATATTTTATTCAAGATACTTGAGTTATCTTTCATACCGAAACAGGATGAATAGGGTGAGTTTTCAAGAAACTGAACACTTGTTTAGAGAAAAAGCAAATTGTTAAACGGGGGAGTGTGGGGGGAATTCCAAGCCTAGTTTTTTTTTTGTTGGTCCAGTCGAACTTTTATTTTGATCCAAACATCGTGTTAGGACCTTGAAAGAAAACCCTTACAAGGCAATAATTCATGAATGTCCAAGTTTTTCTTGATTAATGCTAAGAGGATTTCTATAAAATTACATAAAATTATTATTTTTGATACTGGCTGGTGGTCAGTCAGTATTCCTGGCTAGTAATATGGAGGTTCCGGATTCGATTCCCTGTGGTACCAACGGTATTTTTCCCGAAGAGAAACTGTTCCTATGGTCGCCATGATCTGGTTAATTAGGCTTAAGTTAAGTTTATGACGTCTACTAACACAACATCATCATCATCATCCCCACATCTCATCAGGGCAAAGTAACCGCACCTACATGGTGTCCCAACCAAAGAAGATGGTTACATATCTACCTCTGCCAGTAGAAGACCAGGAATGTCAAACTGACAAACTCTGGTGGCATACCCTAAAAAAAAAGAATTTATTCTTTTCAGTGGGCCTAGTGAGCATCAACAAGATTATGGAGGGTCTTCGAATTTTGATAAAAATTCAAAGTAAAAATTATAGGATAAATATTAGGTCCCTTAAACATTAAAATTATAATTTATATAATAATTTTATTATTTTTAAGACACCATCAGCGGCACGGCCTTGTGTGGGTCACCCGTTGCCAGACAAACTATTTCACGTCGATCCCGGACAATGAGTCGTCTGGAGTGCTAGCCCCTCATCACTTTCAGTGCATGTATACTTTTCCAAAACAAATGTAAATGTAAACGGCATTTTTTTTCCCCACAGCCACAAATATTTTGATCAATATTATTTTACCCAACTTAAATATAATGTTGTGATACATCAATAAAATAAGACCATCCATAGGAGGCCAAGATTTAATCATTGGGTGTTTCCATTCTTACAAAGGGCAAATGCTGGTGCATTTACTTAGACTGAGCGATATTAATCCCACTTGGTCGCCGTTTACGAGAATATTTAAGTCCGACTCCAGGCTGGGTGTAATGGATGGTTTTATTTACCTTTAGATTGTCATCATCAATAACTCTTCCGCACCAGTGTTCACGTGGTATAAGGCGTCTGGCTCGCAAAATACTTTACTGTCAGATGATGAGAGGTAGAGTTAGTTTCAATACGGGCCAGGTGCAATGGGAGGGGGGTTAAAAGCGGGTGGGGATGATTTTCCAAATTAAATTTATAGCTCGGTTTTCAATTTTCTCTCTACGCTATTGCGGGTGCACTCATTTAAAAATGTCCTTCAAGCCGTTAATATTAAATCGAATCCTCTCGTGTTGAAAGTATTTTTTTTAAGCGTCTTACGTCCCTGATAGTCGGTTCTGGCTCTAGAACGTGAAACTATTGAAAAGTAAAAAAGAAAGGTGGATCGTGGAAGGCGCAGAAGTAAATTAAGGCTCACCTTTCAGTCACTTCTACACGATTAGGTTCGCGCCATTCACGCGCTCGTAGGTTCTTTTCTCCCCTGAGAAGGGTGAGATAATGGTTGAAGAGTTCTCTCCCCTCCCGCCAAGACAAGCGCGCGCGAGTCGGTCGATACTGCGCGTGCGCACAGCCTGATATACATCTCAGGAGACGAGGGTAGAGATAGCGGCAGTTCGTCATCAGGAGACGGTGCCAGTGGTTGCGTATATTGTGTTTCTCCAGCGAGGGGGATCTGGGATAAGTGAGGACATCACAGGGACGTCGTTTGGCGGGCAGTTTTAATACATATTTTTGGGTGAGTCTATATAAGAATTCTTCTTTACACTGTTTATGCCATTTATATAAAATCAACTTTTAATGCTATCTATTTTTTGCTTTTAAATGAATATTTAGCTTTAAACAGTGTGACAGGTATTTTTAAATATAATTTTTTTGGACTTAAGTATCCTAGGCTAGAAGAAAAGGCGACTATAATATTTTAACTGCAGATTATTAATTTAAAGGAACAAAAAAATCTTAGAATTGAATATACAGAAAATTAAAAATGATAAATAATAAAGCAAGGGATTCATCGATGTCACATTTTTTTTTTAATGCTGATTTAATTTGAAGTTAGTCACATTGGTGGGCATAAGCTTGTCTAGTCATGTTCACCGGTGAGGGGGAAGTTATAGGGTTTTAATCTTGGCCGGATGTAGTGAGGTGTTTTTTTGTTTGTTTTTTACCAATCTCTCTACGTCCAAATGTAGATAATACTTAATAATTTGATTCAAACTACAAAAATAATATAAAATACAAATTATATGTTCAAGTTTTGACTGCCAAAATTGACAGTTGTTCAACATATTATAGTATATATTTCCCTTAAATTATAACTTCTCTCTTCACCCCAATGTCTTTGATAAATGCAGTTAACCCAGATGAGTGCAAAGTAAGATTCCTTCTGAAAGCTATTAAAAGTGGTAAATTAATTATTCTAGGGTCTTGTTAGTGTTTACACTATGATTAAGTTAGTTAAAGCCACCCTTGGCAGACGTAGGGGTCCTGGGCAAACTTTTTTTGCAGGACTCTCAACTATTTGCCCCCCCCCCCTCAAAAAAATTATTTAAAAAGTTAATCTTGGTTTAATATTATTACAGTAGTTTGCACCTATATACCAATTTTCCCCAGTATAAGGTATCATGACATTCCCTTAAAGGTAAATACATGTAATAATTAATACTCAAGCCATATTTTTATACACATAAAGGTTGATTTTTCCACAATCCTACGTTTGAGGTTCTTGCCCAACGAACGAGATCTGTATAGTGGTTCAAAGAACAACTGTGCCAAGTTTGAATTAAATTGGTTAGTGCATTCAAAAGTTATCATGATACAAATCCACCATAGACAGACAAATGCAAATTGGTGGTATTAAAACTGAGAACTTGCTTCTCTTGTTCAATAAACTAAACCACATGATTAAATTTTTATTTGTTTTTACACTTTGACAATATTTGCTAAATCCCCTATACAAGACGACTAGTATACTAGCGCGCAAGCAAAAATTTCCCACCCCTACTTGTTTTTTCCCTGTTTCCCCTAAGCACCACAAATTATGAGACCCTGAGCGGCCGCACCGTTGGTACACACATAGCAGCGGTTTACCACTAATTGAGTGTGTAGTCATATTAAAGAGTACAATGATTATTAAAATATGTAACAAAAGATGATTGAATAAAATATTTAATGTAAAACTTTATATATATTCAATATTCAAATTTTCTAATTTTCCAACCTATTTTTAAAATTAGATTTTTTAAAGTTACTTTTATGATGTCGAGAAAATTTTCCATTGTTTAAATTAGTACTTTGAAAGGTAAGAAAAGTCAGTAAGTTGGGCTTTTTTTAAGATTATTATTTTAATGAAGAAAACTGTTTTAGATGTTGTCCTACTAAGATTTTTTTTGCTTTGTAAAAAAACCCTTTTTTTTTAACACTGTGTCTTACTAACTGTTTGGACTAACACATATATGTACTAACTATGCTAAAGTGTTAGGGACAAAGAAGTTTTAATTTAGAGGAAGTACACCCACATTTGTATGGAGGAAAAGTGGAAAACTATTCAGGCAAAGTAACCCTCAGTACACCTGACTGGAATTCCAACCCTGATCTCCCCATAATCAACAGTCTAGTCTATTACAAGAACGAAGCCTTAGACTATGCGGCTACCAAAAGGGGTTTAAGACTGATTTGAATGGTTGACTGGCTCAAAAACTAATAGTCTCAATATTAAATCAAGGTAGTTGTCGAGTATGCACTTTAGCCTCATTTTTATGGTTCAACATTGTGTGATGTACCAAATAGAGAAATGTGCAAGAAAAAAAATATAAATAATTATCCATTTTCTCAAAAGAGATGAAGAGCACACAGGATCACAGCATTCCATAATAATTCCACATTAAGACTTAAGTCAATCAAGTAACACATGATTTTACCTTAGCCTAGATGGGCATATGAATGAAATTGGTTCATAGCCTCGCTCTTTAGCCACTTCCACAGTTTCCTGTCGACTGCAGTAGTCTCAAGGTCACTCATCTGGGTTACTCGCATTTAATGAGGTAAAGAGGGAGGTTATAATTTAAAGGAAATGTATACCATAATATGTTGAGCAGCTGTCAATTTTAGCATATTTCTTCTTTAAAATAGGTTGGATTACTATTAAGTGTTATTTTTTAATATAATGGTATTTTATCAGGGATAAATGGTATAAAAAAATTGTAAATGATATATTTGTACACATGTGCATTATAAATACAGTCTATTCAGCATAGGAGTGGTGGTAACTCGGATAAAATAACTTTTAATTGCAAACATTGGTCACTAATGTTAACCTACCAGCTTTGTTTCGCCAGTGCGTCATATTTATTTGTTTATTTTTTAACTTAAGTCTGCCTTCTACAAGCTGTTTTATTAAAATCATTTTTAATTGAACTACAAACCTACAAATGCTACTTCCACAAGAAAATAAACATCCAAACAACAATAATTATATAATTTAAAATACACACTATAAAAATAATTTATATATATATATATATATAACTATCAATTCCACAAAGATTAGTGAAAATTAGATATATAAATGAATTATGATTAAAATATGAGTCCCGACAATATTAAAGATCAATAAACATACTGAATAAATTTATCTTCAAATGTTTAACTGTGTTAAACCAGTTTGACATGACAATTGGGCTTGGGTGGTGAGCTTATTCGCTGTGATGAAAATGTTGTTTGGCTAGTGATGCTAATAAATATTTGTCAGTTATGTGTGCAATGTATGTATAAAGTGACCATAAATAGAAAATAATGGGTTTGTTTAACATTAGAGTTAGTCCAAACTGACATTTGGGTGTATTTTTTTTATGTAAATGATATGAGAACAAATAAGTGGTCGAAACAAATGTTTGCATAAGTTTTTCACATTGTTAATTTACTGCAACTCAAAACCTTAGATTTATCAATAAATTATCGAATGCAGGCAAACCCAGATCTGGCAGGCGATTACAGTTGACAAGAGGAGACAAGTTGAATATAATAAACTGGGCCTGTCCAAGTTTTCCTAGATCTCTTTGTAAAAGCACACATAGCAGTTTCATAAAGTTTCACGCGCACAGTGTTAGTGCCACGCAAGAATAAATTATAAATGTGGATCGTGTATTATAATTGCTAGGCTTAAGAAATTTGCTAATCCTAAGTGAAAGACATTTTTCACAAAATGAGGTGTGGTTTGTTGGACTTAATTAGTTAGCTGTTTTTATTTTTATTTTTATTTTAGCACCTAGTCTTACTACCCATTCAGGATATATGCTTATGTACTAATTACAATAATAGTTTTAGGGATGAGGAAGTGTACCTACATTTATGTGGAGGGTGAGTGGAAAATCATTTTGGGAAAAACCCCCTTAATACACCCAATTAAGATTTGTAGCTCGATCTCATAGCCAGTATACTAGTATACTGCTATATTAGCAGGTTTGACCATGTGGCCCCCAAAGGGGTTGGGTGGGGGATGAGGGTAGGTTAACTGTTAAAGATCCAGAAAGTGGCAATCCAAAAACACATGTGCGACTCATGAATCAATACTTCATCAACATAATGTTGTTGCTTGGTATTTAATTTCTCAAGCACGAATGAATGATTCTGTTCTTTTTAAAGATACAGTCATCTTATGATGCGAGGTGTTTTCAAAGTATTTATTATAACATTATTCGTTGTGATGGTGTCAAAAAATGCAATTCCAATAAAGTCATTAATTATAACCCTGGAAATTGCACATTCCTTTTAGCCATGGTGATATTCATATTATTTAGACATTAATACAATATGTTGCTCCACCCCTAATTTTTTAACTGAAAATTATGTAGGATTTGAGAGTTAATTTATAATAATTAATAATATTATAATAATATATATATATATATATATATTATATGGGCTGTTATTGGTATAACTGATCATTCAAGTGATGGGTTGTTGTTGAATCTTTAGTTGTAGTATTAATGGCTTCAATCTAGTCATTTGGCAATTTACACTTTTTATAGCTTAACAGTTAATTCTTTACAATATTCTGCTACTGTTTAATAGTATCCCGCACAGATCTACAGTTTTACCTATTTATGGAAATCAATTCTTGTTCTTTAACAATCTCTGAGGTGATTTCTTAGGAATGTTATTATGCCTGTTTTAATTAATCTAATCTCTTTATTTAACAATTTCTCTTGGAATAAATTAATTCCTTGTTATATTCATAATTATATTGTTTAATTGACTAAAGAAGTGTACCAATCAATTTAATTGCTGTTCTACCAAAGTACGTTCTTTATATTATAAATCAAAGCAAAGAATGTTAGTCCAAATAAAACTACTTACCATGGAATAACTAAACTACTCAATTTCACAATTAAAAATAATTTAACTCGTGATTTTCACAACATATTTAAATTAGTAGATGTGTGTATGGAAGTACATGATGCACATTTTTTAGCATCAATTGAGTTGATATTTTTGTAATATTATTTGATTATTAATACATATGTAATAGGTGTACACTAAGTATTCGAAGACAATACATTTTCTAATATAAATTAGTAATTAATATAAAATAGAATAAATAATTGAAACAAAATGATTGATAGCTAAGATTGTCTTACCAGTTTAATAACACTTAGTATTACTGAACTAATAAATCTTGAAAGCTAGAACATGTTTATGGCAATTTAATTCAACATATAAAAGAAATTTTGAAAGTGTTAAACAAAACTCAGTAAAATGAGTAGAGGGGTTCATAGGTTCCCCAAGATTAAATTTTTTATAATATTAAATGTATATTATGAATTAATATTTTGCATAATTATTATTACCTAATGTTTTTTCCTACTTACCTTAACCAAGCTATGTTGCCTTTGCTATCTTGCAGTGTCAAACTTATTTTGTATTTATAGTGATTTGGAGAGTTCAGAGAAGTTTTGTAATTTACAGCATGATTAGATAACAGAATGCTCTTCAGTTTTAAGACACGTTTGTTTTTATAAATTACTGATGAAGCCAACTAAAGCATTATCACATTGTGATAAAAACACAGCTAAGTGATTGAAATCTTTCAAATATATTCAACTTCTAAGGAAAATATCAACATGTTTATTACATAATGCTTATCAAAGTGTCTACAGATCCAAACAAACCAGTTATAATAAATTCATATGGCCTTTAAATGCCCATTAATGACTCAATTAAAAGACTTTAAAAATCCCTATAATTAAGATCATACATTAGTTAAGACAGGGTTCCTACAGTATTTGTAAAAAATTTCTCCCTGACTTTTCCCTGACTTTCCCTGACTATTTTCTCAAGTTCCCTGACCAACTTTTCACAAAATTTCCACTATAATTTTATGGAACTATTCATTTGGAAATATTAATTTAATAACTTTTATTTCTGTCTCCTCCTCCCCTACATCTGACCTTGCCTCACCTCTCATGGAAGAATAAGAACGCAGACGTCTTGCCAATCATTTCAGGGAAAATGATGGAAAAATAACAAAATATATCAAACCCAATCAAAAAGGAAAAGCTGAAATCCATCTGCAATTGTTTTGAAGAAAGCTAGTTTACACTTCAGGAATGGATCACAGGCTGCTCTTTTCAGTATCCCTACAGGTTTTGTTTTAAGAAGCTTTTCTTCTTTGTAAAACTTAACGTGGTCTCAAATTTGTAATGCCCTTTGAAAGCACGTTGCATTCTCTAACCACCGCACACCACAGAACTTCGAAGGAAAAGTTGTACACCCTGTCAACTGGGTAAACAATGCTTGACGAGCTGTAGAGTCAGTGAACAGATAGTACGTGTGACACAATAAGCAATGTATATCCCAATTGACAGGTTCCACTCCTGTTCTCAAGGAACCATGAACAACATGAAGCTCACATGTCCCCAGATTTATCAAAATACATACTTCATTGTCTGTGACAGATTTTATGTGTTCCTGAAGAAGTATTATAAACTTTAGATTGACATTTGGGCCATCCATTGACACTTGTATAAACTTAGAGACTGGAAGGGGAGAAATACCATCAGAGAAATGCTTAAGTAATTCTTCAGCGGTGCTTCTATCGAAAAAAACACTGTCCAAGCAATGACTGACAACTTTATGATTTTTCTTGTCCCAGAATCTGAATACAATGTCCATTTGCCCTCTTTGAATAACTTTATTCAATGCCTCATCAAAACAAATTACAAAATTGTTACATGATTTTAGGTGGTCCAGTAAATTGTTATGAAAGAATGGAGCCAAGCCATGCACAATGAAATATGCAGCCTTGTCTCCACAAGAGTAAAGGCACTGGCAATGGAACACTCGAGAAACATAAACTGAAAAATTGTACTTAAATTATGGCACGAATTGAAATACATTTTATTGTCAACAACTTGCAAAGCCCAAATGACTTCCGCCTTATTTATATTATCTTTCATAACAAAAGTGTTAGGGTTTCTTCGAGCCACTACACTACTTTCAATTTTGGCAACACCTTCCTTCTGCGGCTTTACAATTTCCGATGAAACTGAAGTGTGACATGAATTGTCATTTCCCTGACTTTCCCTGACTTTTCTTAAGCTTCCCTGACTTTCCCTGACTGTTATTTTTTTCCCTGACTTTCCCTGACATTCCCTGACTTTCCAGACCGTAGGAACCCTGTAAGAATGTTAGAAATTCAGATTTTATTTTTTTTCAATAAAGAAATCAAAAATGCATGGGTTGTAGTGATGATGATGATAATAATAATAATGATAATAATAATAATAATAATGATGATGATAATGATAACAATAATAATAGTAATAATAATATTTAACACTGCGTCTTACTATCCGTTCCGGTTATAAGCCTAAGTACTAATTACTCTAATGGGTTAGGAATTGGGAAGGTTGAATATAGAGGAAGTAAACCCGCATTTGCGTGGAGGAAGATTGGAAAACCAATTAGTAAACCCCCCACCCCCAGTTCACCCGAGCGAGATTCGAACCTCGATCTCTCCGTTCCTCGGCAGTCTAGCTCAACATGAAACTTGTGCATTAGCTAACTAAGTCACTGAGATGAGTTGCATGGGTTGTAGAAAAATTTAATAAGCTATTTTATTTATAAGTAGCCCTGTGTCAATATTTGACTCACAATATTATTGACAAGGAAACTTAATGACATTAGTGCCCAAGATTTAACTAAACATTAAAAAAAAAAAATTCATGACCTGTAGACACCCTGTATAGTGAGAACTGAGCCATTCAAAACAACATGGCTGTGTTTGTGATACTTCAAAGATGCTGTGTGTATTCGAGATACTTGTTCAATAATACCTCAAAGTAATTAAATTTTCTGGCAAGGGCTTTAGCTCCATAGCCCTATTGTTAAATAAATATAATTTTATTGTGAACTAATTAAATTAGTAATATGTTAATTATATATTCCTATTTGAAGAAACTTTGGACAAGACGTATCAATGTGACCAAATATATAATAATTTTACCATACTATGGTAGAAAAAGAGATATGTACTTCAATAGTTAGCACAAAGTTTTTTTTTAAAAAAAAAGCATTTAAAATGTTTTATAGAATACAAAGAGATATCGAAAAGAAGTGATAGATGAAAAAAAAAAATGAAAAAAAAGGCAAAGTAAAATAATTATATTGTCCCTGTATTATAGTACCAATATAATAGATCACTACCTTAAATGGAGTAATTGGGAAAAATTTCATCTAGTGTTCTTTAAAATCCTAAACACCGCAAAGTAGTAAAATATTATTGAAAACTTTATGGAATCTTCAAAGAGTACTTTTTTCAAATGCATATAAGAAACAGCTAAAGAATATATTAACATGTAAAATACAATAGACTGATTGGGTGGGGGAAGGAGTGTGTTTAGCAACAATGCAACATACTATCATACAAAAGTAATGTTTGCCAACAAAGTGAATAACACATGACAATGTGAACATGAAATATTTTATAATAGATAAGCACTGAGCACCAATGCCTAGAAAGCACAGTGACAGAAATTAGGACTATGTTTGCACTTGGATCCATTTTCAATTCAATGACACACTGTTAATTATAAGGACAATAAATGTACACTAAAAAATTTTTACTTGGCTAATTATGATTAAAGGAATATTTCAGTAAACAAGTTCCAAAGTGCAGTACAAGTCCATAACATAGCGAAAGAAAGCCAGTCTAATCCGAGCTGTTTCTAGAGTAAACTGTATAGATGAGTTAGTGATATATAGCATTGTTAATAATAAAGTATTTAAAAATATATGTATTATTAAATAATAATTTCCTATAGCTCAATCATTTAATTTATGCTCAGTATTTTTTTAATTTGAGAAACTTTGGAAAATACAATTAAACCTCAAATAAAATTAAAAATCATAAAACCTACAAGCCCATTACTTTTCATGCGGGTATACAAACTTTACTATTATTATAAGGAAGTATTAGATTTGCTAAATATTTTATAGAAGAACTAAAAAGTATTTTAAAAACTCAGAAAAACTAAAGGAAAACAAACTAAAAAACAAAACAAAGCATGATACAAATTTGTTAGAAAGAGAGAAAAGTGAAAGGTGTATAGAGAAACACAAGTGAAGAGAGTTCTCAACAACACACTACAAAGCTTCATGCCGTCTTCAAGAAATATATCCAAAAGCAGCACCAGCACAAAGAAATTTGATCATCGAGGCATTAAAAACAACATTTATAATGTTGCCAGTTGTTACCATGATAAATATGAACAGTCATTGCCTTGATAAGTCTTGTCAAAAGTTTGGGACCACATAAACACATTTAAATGAATTATAATAATTATGGTCCAAAATATGTTTTTTTACTATTACTATAGTACTGGAGATGTGATTTGGGGGAGGATTTATTTTTTAAAAAATGCCAAAAGATTTAAGGGTGAATTTTTTTTTTATTATTTTTCAAATATAACGTTACAAAGTGATGACAGCCCTGTACATATACAACAAAAACAAGCATTCCTTAGTGAATACTTTCTAAAATATAACTTTATAAAATATATGTAATTAGTTAACCACTCTGCGATCAAAGTTGCTAGTATAAAAACTGAAATGAATCCAACAGAAGAATGTTTTTATTAGCACCATAAGTTAAATATAATGAACTAATGATTTCTAATAAACTAAAGCTCTCTGTAATTTAAGAGCAACAAAATAGATATTGGTCAACCTTTGTTAAACCATGCTTGACTAAAACCAAGTTAAACCCAAACCGTTGCATGAACTATTCTATAATACTGGAACTTCTCTACGAGTGTGACTCACTAGATCAGAGATAGAGCACCCTCCACTGCAGAGTATCAGCAGAAATAGAGGGGACCTTTTAATTTCCATGACAAGGGATGAGTTTGAAAAATCTTGGTCTAAGTTTGGTTCATTAGGGTTATCTCAACCCAACTCTATTTACAAGTACTAAGGAGTGAATACAGCTATTTTCAAGCCATATGTGTCATTTGGCTGTCGAAAGTGCAGAAGTGAGCAATGCAAGCTAAAACTGAACAAGTATTGCCTCAAACAAAAAATTTACTTTGCATGCCAATGAAATAATTTCAACGACCATTTGAACAATAAAATAAAGAGTTTGATCTGGGTTTAATATAAAACCCTAAAAAAGTGAAAATATACTAGCTTGTGCAGTATAATTTTTTTTTAATGTGGAAAAAGGAAAAAAAAAGGGGGGGTTGAGGGGGAATGAGTCATCTATCACTAGTAAAATGGTGGGTTTTTTTTTTTCCATTATAGAAAGAGAAGAACGCCAGAACATGAAAAGACTTGGGAGCTAACAAGGCAGTAGAAGAAATTAATAGGTATTCGGCAGTTGAGCTCAGAACCATGAAATATGTGTGACACGTATACTGTTTTATGAGCTATATATGGACACAACATCTATATAAACAGACATTTCTAGAATGAGAGAAAAAAGGCTCCTTTATCTCTCCGATGAAATGCTCAATAATAGCAAAAAGAGCTTTTTTTTCTTTTTCTTTTTTTACTAAATTTGAAGCAAGACTGATCCAGGCAGTTAGTGAATACATTGAGAGAGTTAAATACAGACAACCAATAATTATTCTGATTATTATTAACAATATAATTGTGATAATGTGTCCTTCCGTTAAAGCAAAATGTTTGTTTAATGACATTTAGAAACAAATAAATTTGATTACTAACAGTAATGAACAGCAAAAATTAACAGAGCAAATACATGCCATGTATTGCACCAGATAAAAAGGGGGATAAATTTAAGAACATTTTTTTATATAGTTTCTGCCAAAATATTATTTAAACACCAAATAGATAAGAGACACAAATCGAATGTGTAGCAATAATTATTAAGAAATATTAATAATAACAATGAATGTTTTGCCATATGAACATATGATAGATCAAAAGGGAATGTGACATGCATATAACTGGCACAGCGACACGTAATGTAGCAGCTCACATGAACACATTACCACTTGTTCGCTATCTTTCTTTGTGGCTTGCCCTGGTGTGTTAAAAACAATCCAACATTGTACACAAATTTAAGCTTCATTTAAAAAATAAAGTTTATTATTAAAAATATAACATGAGAGAATTAAAACCAAAGTTCATGCGATAACAAAAAAGAAAAACTGTAAAAATAAATAAATCTAAGAAAACCATTCCAACCAATAAATTTTTAATGTTTGATTAAATAGCCAAGGTATTATAGTTGTTAAGTACGGTTATAGCCGCATCTAAATATTATATCTTTAACTTGAAAAATGACACCTGCATACAGGAATTGAACCTGGGACTTTTGATTTATGTTTTAGTTAGGAGCAGGTTAATCAAGTTTCATACTTGCTAACTTACAATTAATTATATTTTACTGCACATTTTATTATGTAGGCCACTTTTAGAGCTATTCGCAAAACACAAATAGCTACCATTGATTGATTGCGCATTGAATTCACAAAAATAAGGCACAAAGGAATAAACCATAATTGTGTTTATTTTAAAATAAAATGTTTTTAGCACCTAATTTAAAAACAAGCGCACAGTAGACCAGCTATTATAGTTTTCATTTAGTTTAAGAAAACAATGCTGCAGTTGTAGATTAAGAGCATTTATATGATGTAAATGTAACAACTATAAAGGTTATATCATTCTTCTAAACTAAACAATAATGTAAAGTTGTAAACTGTTTTAATTAAAGCACAAAAATTGTGTTCCTCAAAAATAAGTTTTTTTCCCCTAGAAAAAAATAATAACAATAAGTGATAAAATCAATCATACTCAACCAATTTTTTGGTCAATAGTAGATAACAAGTTAAAATGTAACAAAACATTTTATTGAGTGAAACAAAAATAGATTAATAATACTTAAAACAAAGAAACAAATTTCTAAGAACTAAGAACCTTTTACCCTTCTACGAAATAAATAGTTAGATCTATATATTTCAAATGAATTTCAGACAAGTAAATTCATTACTTTACTGAATAGTAGGATTAGAGGTTTTGAAGTCTTTTAAAAACCAAAGCCCTATTAAATGCATAATTCATGCTTTTTAAATTACCATTCCAAAAATCAATTAGATAATCACAATAAAAAAATTGTTTCTAAGTGATGATAAAACAGCTTGGTATTATATTTAATATTGTAGAAATCTACTCAAGTTTTTGTATTTAATTAAAATATGTTTTCTTAAATGTTTTCATTTAATAAAATCAAATAATGAAACCATTTAACCACTGAATGAGCTTTTACATTACTATCACTGATAAAATGATTGTAAGTTGAATATTTCCAAAATGACCTTCCTTAAAGTAGTTATGATGGTTTTATAATCAAAGTTGACTTATCACATGTTTAAAAATATCAAAGAAAAAAATACCCATCATTTAAAGATTACCACAGTAATTTAAAAAGGAATATCACAGCACCAATTTACAGACTATTATAAAATTTAACATAATTTGATTTGATATTATCAAACATTATGAAAAGTATTTGATAACAAAATGATCTAATAAAACTGTTTTAGTTAGTGAAGCATGATCAAGTATACCCACCAAGCAAATATAATTAAGATAATTCATTATTCGTACTAAGAGTTATCTGAAATATGGGATTAATTTACTCTAAAATATTCACAGAAAACTAAATCAAATATTTTCTATGAAGGGTGTTTTTTTCTTGGAATAGATAGTATAGAGTATAGTAAATAAAAATGAGCACATTGGTTGAGGATGAAAGGATGCTTAGTGTCAATTATCAATTATTTTACTGTGCATTGACAAATTTAATCACAACATATTCAAGAAGAATGTGACAATAAATGAGCTGAGCATTCATAACCCTTCAGCCAATGAGTTCATAAAGTGTTGAGTCAACTCTGAGCAAGGAAAAGTCACCAAGTGGTCCCTGTTATATGCCTTTGAACACGTCTAGAAACTCTCGGATTTGACCAGCCCCCCTTGTGAGGGCTCCCCCCCCTGCACAGTGTCGGAGTAGTACTCGACAGGATGCAGTGTGCTGCTAACCACCGCTGCCGTCGTCATCGCCGTGTCCTGGCTTACCTGGCTGTGCGACACGCTGTCGGGAATGGGCAGAGGCTTGGCCACACCGATGCGTACCACGCCCTTGACCGCACCCTTTAGTGCCTGGACTGCCTGATCCAGCGATGCGTTCTCCAAGTTGGTGTCATTGACAAACAAAAGGCGATCGCCAGGGATGAGTCGGCCATCCATCTGAGCGACACCGCCAGGTACCAAACTCCTGATCACAATCACCGTCTCATTGGGGTTCATTGGGTCCTGCAACACAATAAACAAAATAAATGGTAAGTGTATTTTCAACTTGGCTATTGGGTTTTGGTGTTGCTTTACAAATATTACAGAATAAAAATATAAATCATGATACTAAGCTTACATTTCTAAACAAAATAAATATTGTATTGTTGACGTAAGTAGCAAATTCTTTGTGATTTTTAAAAACTAACATAACTTTAGTCTTGTTTATTGTAAGGTTTCAGACTAGAGATGTGAATAAATGTACAAGTGTTCCTAAACTATAAAAATAATTATATTCAGAAAAGTTGGATCGAATCCACTATTTTTACGAATTTTAATTTTGAATCAGATTCTTCTTTTAGCTTTCAAATACAGCAGAGTCTTGGAGACTCGACCTAATGTGGTCTGAAATGGTGTAGAGTTATTGAAATGTCCAGTTTTACGAATGAAATTACATAATTTGCATGTTTACTATGTAATATTTACTAAAGAAGGATGATTCACAGTACAGTATCGAATATTATATGTACAATTGTATTGTACTGTAGTATTGTATGGTAAGTAAGAGTAATATATGTATAGTACAATATATTATATGTTAATATAATGGTGTATATACATAAATGTAATATACAGAAATACAGTACAATACTGTACATATAATATTGTATTAATTTAAATAACACTTTACTGAATTGGAAAACCAACAAATACAACACTAGTAAAAATACCACAGCATGACTGTTCCACTCGAGTTACACAATCAGAGAGGTTGTACAGTTGAATGACCTTGGATTGTGATGATGGGTGCCAACATCTGTGTGCACGTGCACGTGTCGAGTTGCACGGAATGTCAAGTTATCGGAGTGTCGAGTTTCTGACACTCTACTGTACCAACTATCAAATTTGAATCTAAATATTGGAAACAATAATTATGAGCCCCAAAGGATGTATAAATAAATAGAATAATAGGAAATAGTAGCTAAATGAAATAAAAATAAAATCCTTATAATACATTTAATATAACATCCATACATTTAGTAAAGTGTTAAATTAATGGTCTGTGGCTTGGTTGGTGAGTTTGTCGTAAAATGTTGGTTCTGAACTCCCAATAGGCAGTATTCGAGTTTTTCTAGAATCTCGAATATATATTTAAGGATCTGCTTTCCCGAAAATAACTGACAAAATTCACTTTTATTTTATTTATTTTTTAAAATTTTTTTTGGTAGGAATTTTTAAGCCTTTTATTTTAGCATTGATTTCTGAATGACAGTTGCTGATTGATTGACTTTATTATTTTATTAATATATCAAATTTAGTTTATAATTTTATGTATATTTTAATCTCTAAGCCAAATGACCTGGTACTCGACACTTAACAAACATTGACTGGTTGTAACCATCTAGTCTAAACAATTACAAAATTAGTGCTTACAAAGTAGTTTACATTTCTTTGATTGTCTGTTACATGCATTTACAAACTTGATGCCTATGATAGAAAAAATGAGAAAAGGTTAAACATTTAAAGGATAGTTATCAACATGGTTTCAAAATTACTACCTAAAGAATTTATTTAGTAGATCAATGTAAACTTTAGTTTGAAGAAAGTGAATATTAAATTTTATAAAATAGATAAATAAAATAATGTAACACATTGTTATAGTGATATAAAAGGTTGTAGGATTTTAAAATTACAGTAGTCTCGATAATCCGACCTTCAGTTATCCAACATTCGTTTAATCCGACCTATCCTCATTATGTGTAATTTACATTGTTGTGCAGTATCCGCATATATATATTATTTTCCTACTGCCATTGTTTCTTTATCAGTGAGTGAGACCCATACTTCTGTGGTTGTAACTCTGTTTGATCGCCTTAGTGAACGTCTGCACTGTACTCATTCATAATGTCATTGAGTATTGCATTTTCCCATTAATCTAATTTTAGTGTCTTGGAAGTATGACAAGTGAAAAGAGAAAAAAGTGTTTCTTTTAATTGAAGAAAAGCTTCAAGCCTAAGATGGGGTGGTAGTGAGCGTGAGTTTAGGGCAGTATTTTCGAAGTTTTATATCATAAACATTTATTTGGCCAAAATAAATCAAATATTTCTTCCATAGAATCATAGAGTTTAGTTTTCCGCACATGCTAATCTCAACAGTTCTTTAATATCTGTCAAGGGTGTCCTGGAATTTAGTGACAACTTTTTCTCTGCATTTAAAAAGTTTGTCACCAAATGCCGCTATGCTCATGAGAGATATTCAAGAACTCTTGAGATTAGCATGTGCAGAAAGCTAAACTCTATGTTTCTATAGAAGAAATATTTACTATTTTGCCAAAAAATGTTTATGCTATAAAAACTGCAAAATTAATGCACTAAACTGGTGCTCACTACACCCCACCTTAAGGTGAATAATTACTAACAAACTGTAATTCATACCTATTCTGCACTTCTATTTAAAATAATTTGGATTTGTTTCTCTGCCCCCCCCCCCCCCCCCCCACCTGTTTCCATTCTATCCGACATTTTGGTATTCAACCACCTGTTGGTCCCGTTTAGGTCGGATCATTTGAGACTATACTGTAATCTAATACAGAATTAAAACCAAATAAAATGTAAAATTAAAACTAAATAAAATGTAATTCCGGTAGCAGTATGACCATGGAAGATGTCAAGTGGTCAATATTGCACCAACATGATCAAAAAAAGCACTAATTTCTGGAACAAAATGTATATTTTAGTGCAGCTTTCTTTAAAAAAAATTGTGATTGTTCTAAAATAGCATTGTTAAATTGGATAAATTATTGATAATGAAGGAAGTGATATAATTTATATATGCTTCTTACTATGTATTCTTATAATGTTTTATAAAATGTCACTATTAGATAAGAATAAACAAGGGTGAAGACAAAGTGATAGACAACAAACTGGCCGACACAAGAGGCTAAATTGTTAGACACCCAGAAATGATGTGGACCAATTGGCCGACACGAGCGGGACCATGTGATAAGACAGTCAACCAGTATAAAAAATGAAAACAGTTGTTTGGAAGGCTGGGTAAGTCAAGTGGTTGAAACAACTTTGACCAATTGGTAGACAGCCTCACATGAAAGGACCAACTGCCAGACAAACTTCGAGATGGACCCTATTAAGAATGGGTCAAGCGACAGACCAGTGGAATAAAATACATTATTGTCCCTGTATATTTGTAAATCTTCATTATAATCTAATAATTATAACAGTGTGTAGAGTCTATCCTCATCATATAATGTGTGATCACCCAACTGGTGCTTCCAAATAATAATAATAAAAAACATTTATTTATTCAAAATGATAACAAAGATGGTGTTATAAGACTAAGTTTTGAAGAGTACAAAGTATTGGACAGTAATGATATTAAAAAACACTATAATGTATTAACATTTTTACATGTATAAGTGAACCCCACCCTTCAGGCGGTCATCAAATCCAGAGTTTGGGGTGGTTAAAATATTTCTAGGAGGTTCTGGACCCTCCTGACCCCCACCCTTCTAAGCCCATGTTGATAATTTTGTTCGTAATGTATTATCATGTTTGTCACTTGAGACACTCTTAACTGGATTCATCTCAATGTTTGTCTACTAGCTGGGCCTCTTGGCTATCACTTTGTCCTACAATATGGAAGCTCATTTAGTAGATGGTTCAAGTCGTGTCGGCCACTATGTACACATTGTTTTTGGGTGTCTAATAGTTGGTCCAAATCGTGTTGGCCACTATGTACACATTGTTTCTGGGTGTCTAACAGTTGGTCCAAATCGTGTTGGCCACTATGTACACAATGTTTTTGGGTGTCTAACAGTTGGTCCAAATCGTGTTGGCCACTATGTACACATTGTTTCTGGGTGTCTACCGGTTGGTTCAAGTCGTGTTGGCCACTATGTACACATTGTTTTTGGGTGTCTAACAGTTGGTCCAAATCGTGTTGGCCACTATGTACACGTTTCTGGGTGTCTACCGGTTGGTCCAAGTTGTGTCGGCCACTATGTACACGTTGTTTCTGGGTGTCTACCGGTTGGTCCAAGTTGTGTCGGCCACTATGTACACGTTGTTTCTGGGTGTCTACTGGTTGGTCCAAGTTGTGTCAGCCACTATGTACACATCGTTTCTGGGTGTCTAGCAGTTCGTCTGTCTACCAGTTTGTACTCTCGTGTCGGCCACTTGGTTGTCTATTCCTTTATCCTCCTATATGTGAGATTGTCTAGTAGTTGGTTCAAGTCATGTCACCCACTTTACCCACCCAGCCTTGCAAACATTTTGTATAGCCTATCGTCCAGTTTGTTGTCTAGCATTTTGTATAGGATCACTAGCATAGTAGTGTATTTCATATTCAATATTCTTTTAAAATAGTGTAGGCATACATGTGCATCCCTTATCAAATTTGAATGAGATTTCATATTTATATTTCAATGAAACTTGCAAGTTTCTAGGCTTACTTCTTTCAAGACCAGACTTTGGTGCTTTGTATGGATCAACTCCAAAAGAAAATGTATTTCCTTTTTGTTTGGAGTTTAAAAAAAATGCTCACTTAGTATTGTTTGTTTATCTTTACTATAGAAAAGGAAAACAATTTTAAGATAAATAAAATGGGCATCTTAAACTGTCATAAGATTCAAGAAAATTATCGTAATGGATTTTTACTTTACTCGGTGCATAAAATGACCTTCAATGTGTCATCTTGTTTTGTATTGGATAAACTTAAGAGGTTTTAAAATCCCAGTACTGGGAGTTCCTTGACTCCCCAAATAAGAGTATGTCTATAATGTTAGAGATTAAAATATAATAACTAAGGCCTTTTCCACTTGCCTTGTGACTTACATAACAAAGAGAGCGGGGAGGGAGATATATCCTAATCCTTAATTTGTTTCATAGACAAGTATGTTTAGTTTACAGGATTATATCCAAACTTAAGTATATAAGGAGTCCTTTAAGTTTACTATCAAAATTGTTCCTATACATAAGTGTATAGGTGTTTGCTGTTTGTCCAGGGAAAATATCATTTATATGCTCTTAATAAATGCAAAATACAAAATAACATCTTAATTGACATATCCTTTCTGATTTTAAATGTCAACAAATTATAAATAAAAAGCATACTAATCCAATTTTAAATTCTAGACAACATATTATAGATACAACAGATACTAAAAAAATGAGTGTTAATTTCTAAGTGGGTAAATAATTTTTAAGTCACAAGGTAAAGTGAGATTAACAAAAGTATTGTATGTTTGTTGCTTTTATTGTATTTACATGACAATTTTCTTGAGCATATTTCAAAAAGTAGCATTTTTAAAACTAAGAATTGTATGATTTTGGTTGGAAGAACAATTTAGAAAATTCAAACATAATTCTTTGCGGCCAACATTGATAACATTTTACTATATTATTTGTGCTATTTTAAAGGTAATGATATGATCCATCACAAAGTACAGCCGCAGAAGGCATGACTTGATGTATGATTATATAAAAATTGTTAGAGTAGCTACCAGATACTGTTCTTCCTAACAAAATCAAGGTAGAGTCGCTGTCTTAACTAACTAAATATATATACAATAAATATATTTTACAAACTACGTTATATAGCCAGTGCAAAATTCTATTTTATATAGTTAAAAACAAGATTAAATATAAAATGTAGTTTGTAAAATTCAGCAAAGGAGAACAATAGGCTTATTACTAGAATAATAGTTAAAAGATATAAAAGGCTAAAGTTAAATTCTAGCCGAGTGCACTGGGGATTTTGACCAAAAGTGGTTTTCTATTACCTCAAAAGGTTTTTAAAATTCACCCCCCTGATCGTTTGGCTTTATTCATTTAGTTGATGAAAACTGACGATAGCTTGAACAATCAGTTTTTATATTTATATATGTATCTGTGTGTGTGTCTTTTAATGTTCAAGAAGGACGACATATTGATTTGAAAATGGTAAATTTTGAAAATTATTTTAATTTATACTTTTTGTGTAACTTAGAAGATTTTCATTGTGTGGAGCTGTTAAGAATGTGTTATGAGATATAAGAACTAAAAATTTTAATATAAAATGTCACTTTACCAGCAACTAGATATTACTATCTAATATTTTTATTTTTATTTTAATGGCTCTGACAAACCTTATGAATAGGAGCTACGAAACAGGAGATAAGCCCAAAGATTTTCTAGAAGTAATCATGGTGGATCTAAAAAAGAAGACTCAAGCCAAGAAATGCAGTGACCACACAGGACCATCAGCCTCATTTACCATATGGGGAAGATCGTGGCAATAATATTCAACAGGCAAGTGAAGCAGAAAATAGAAAGTGTGATGGAAGAAGACCAATTTGGATTCAGAAAAGGAACGAGAGATGCTGTTAGGAAGCTGAGAATAATTTCAGATAGAGAGCTGGAGGTCAAGGAAGAAGTCTAAATTGATTTCATCAACCGGCAAAAGGCCTTTGATAGAGTGAAATGGAAGAAACTGATGGAAATACTCAAGATCGGCATGAATTGGAGGAACAGAAGACTGATTGCAAGCCTGTATCTTGGACAACGAGTGAAGGTGAGGCTGAATGATAGAGATACCAATAGCATAGAGATAGGAAGAGGAGTATGAAAGGGATGCTGTTTGTCACGCAGTCTGTTCAACTTGTATGAAGAGTAGCTGGTCAGGAAAGCCCTAAAGGGACGTGGCATATTTGGGATTGGAGGAAGTGTCATCAACACAATAAAATACGCAGATGATCTAACATTGCTGGCCAAAAATAAAGAAGTGTTGTAGGAAATGATGGACCGGCTAGTGGAGATAGGGAAAAGATATGGCATGGAGATCAACAGTGAGAAGTCAAAAATGATGGTGATTTCAAAAAATGAAGAGCCGCTGGACTTTTAGGAAAATGGGGTGGGGGTGGTACTTGGAAGCTTTGAAATGTGATACTGGAGAAGACTTGAGAAGATCACGTAGACAAAGAAGGTGACATGAGGATGTCCTAAGAAGAATGGGTAAAAAGAGAACCATTTTGGATGCTGTATCTGAGCAAGGTAGCTGCTGGAGCCTGTGCCTGCTACATCAATTTAACCTCATTTAGTAAAAATAAACAAAGGCAGTGGTGGAACCATAAATTGTTCACAGAAGGGATTGAGTTTGCGGAAATTCTCTTAAAAGACTTAGAGTTTGAAGACAGAGCAGGATTTAGGAATTTCATGAGGATGACTGGCTTCCCCTCGATTCATATTGGTGTATAGGGAACAATAAATTTTGTGACCCAAACAACTGAGTCTTCTTTGGTGAAGATCCATTCCGTTTATTGTCCTCGTTTTTTTGTATTCACGGCAGAACTGGGTTTTTAACGATTGAATATTTTTTTCAACTTCCAGTGGACTTACACCGTAAAGTTTAGAAATACGTTCATATGCGTCCACTTTCTTTGTACTACTCATGTAATCGATGTACTGTGCCTCCCATAAGCATGGTGTGCTATGCAAATCCTCTATCAAGGCCAAGGTTTTTTGAAAATCCCACATTGCCATCGTCCAAGACACAGAGGTATTAAAAACGGCGATAAATCCGAAAAAGAGTTGTTCAACAAGGAGTGGTCTAGACAATAAACATACTTTTGTCCGCAACGGCCGTCCACACTGTATATCCGAGCAAATGTTCGTGTTTTTTCCATCCTCGACAGAATACAAATATACACAGACATTTGTCTGCAAACATTTATTTCTGTATGCGGACAAATGTTCAAAACACTTTTCTAACAGTATTTATACAGTCTTTATACATTTGTTGGTGTATTTGTGGACATATGTATGTAGGTGCGGACTAGGCACAGCGTCGTAAAAGGAAAGGTTGAGGGAAAGAGGAGCTTATGAAGAATGAGAACTCAAATATTGGATGATATGAAGGAAAGAAGAAAATTCTGGGAGCTAAAGGAGGAGGCAAATGACAGGGCGCAGTGGCAGTCAAAATTCACTGACAAAAGGATCTTATAATAGTAATAATAACAATATTTAATGTAATACTATGATACGACTCCATTGTGAAGGCCAATACTATAGTACCCTCGGAATATTGAAATACATCTTGAAGTGTATGTTGTCTAGGGATAGGACCCTCGAATCCTTAGGGATATTTGTGATTGAAAGGTTAAAGAAAAATTCCAATTCGAGACCCAATTTTTTATTTTTTTTATTTTCCTAGTGAAATTTATTTTACAGCTCTAATACTACTTAATGGTGATTCAGAACCAATTATAATTATAGGATGAACACCAACCAGGCCCCATATCAGTGATTTAAAACTTAACTGAAAGTATTAATTGTATAGTGAATGGATTATAAGCAAGAATGTTTAGTTACTATTTGTGTTTTCTATTATTCTATTATATTTATATTTCCTTTAATGTTCATAATTTTTTACAAGAGTCGAATTCATATTTGAAATTCAAAGGTAAATTGGAGATTCGGATTTGTAAAATAGTGTTGTCGTTACCCTCCGCCCCCAAACATAGGTATGGTATCATTATTGATTATAAAGATACTTAGTGGCATAAGTTTGGAGCTTATATAACTACTTTCTTACTTTGTTTGTTCACAAATTATTATACTGTAATTGGCTGGCATATTTACTATTTAGGACGCTTTCATCTAACTTGGAATAATAAACTGTTGGATATAAAAGTATATTTAATTTCCAATGCTTTCAGCTAACAAAATAAAGGTTAAAATAAAACTTTATCATGAAAAAAACTACCCTATGATTCCCAAACAATGAGAAGAGCCATGTTAGAGTGTTTTTCCACGACACCTTAGCTCAGTCAGTAGTGTGTCTACCTAATGAGCTAAGGGTCCCGGGATCAGTTCCCAGCAGGGCTGAAAAATTTATCATTGGTGAGTTGCAGGTTTAGCCTTTCACAGAGATAAATTAATGGCTGGGGTCTGGATTTTGTGCCTGTCCTAGTCTTAAGATAGATTATAAGGCATATGAAGTTACAGCAGGCCTAGCAAGTCGGTAGTGGAAAATATATGGCTTGATTAAAAAACTGACCCAGACCATAGATTGGAAACAGTGATGGATGTAAAATGTAAAATTAGAGTGCTTTCCCAACTTAGGGTAGGAATCTCAATACCGGCTTGAAGACAAAAGTGGGTGGATAGAATAATATTGTTATGATGTGTATGTGTGGGCGAGATCAACCAAAAATGTGGTTACAAATGTTTGATTTATGGTATTTTTTTAAACTAGGTTGCTTTTTTTTCTTTTTTGCTCTCTCTTGTAAGGTAGTGTTTAGAAACAATCTTTACTATACAATTTAAGATGATTAAAACTTTAATACAAGATCTTTAAAACTTAAGAAATTGTAGACATGATTTAACAAGAAAAACAGCTCACCTCAAGCCTGGTATATTTATCACTAGTTTACCCTCTGAGTCCTATCTCTGTCCTTGTTCAGGAGGAGGTAAGCTAGGCCAGCTATGTGACACACGAAGGATGGAGGAGGCAAAAGATCTTTAGGAGGAAAAAGACCGACCTCACTGGTCTTGAGCTAGAGTATTCACCTCAAAACCTTATGATCTTGGGTTCAAACACAAGCGGGCTCAACGTATTTTGTTCAAGAAAAATCCATAGCACAGCTTCCTTCATAGGTGAAGTAGAGCCGTCGATATGATGTTGATTATGGCATGTAAAAGAACCCTAGAAGGTATAAGAAATCATCTTTCCCGACAAAACTGATAAGACTTCTTGCTCTCACTCATAGGAATTCTTGTGTATTGATATAATCAGTTGGTTCAGAAAGTGCAGGTAAAACCTCAAATAAATTAAGAAAAAAAAATTGTGTATGTAGAATGATCTGGGATAGATTTATTTGAACCTAATATTTTAGGGATTTGCGAGACTCGAAAATATCTCGAAAATTCAAGAAATTTACAAAAAGCAAATAATGGCCTTAATTAATTAAAAAACCAAACCAGGAATTTATTATTTCCAGAAATACCCTATGATACGAAAATAGGCCACATTTCTCCCCAAAAATAGCATTTATTAAGAAATGTTTTGGTTATAAATTTTGTTTTTCAATATAAAACTTTGACAAAATAAGCTGTTACACTACAAAATTAATATTATAATTGTGTTAATTGTAACTACATATCACTATTTTATTAATTGCATTTAAAATGTGTATGAGTTATATCTCAAGTGTTTGAATGAACTATAAGACAATCTAAAGCAAGTCCCAGCTCAAATGTCAAAAAGGAACTCTATAAATTATATATTTACTTTAGTAAACATAATTTACACTTTTGTACTTTCAAAGGTCATTTTCTCATCTCTTCTCATGTCTCAATACTTTTTTTTATATTACAGTCTCGAGATCGTCTCGAATCGAAAAGATGGTTCTCACACAGCTCTACAATATTTAGAAATAGAGCCTTCCAGACTTTGAGTGCACCGCTTAATATATAGGGCCAGTAGCTGGCAGAAGGAACTTCTAGTTTGGTCCAGTACAGCCCAGACAAAGTGCAAGTGTGGACAAGTGTGAATAAGGAGATGGTGAGGTCAATTAAGTTCAAGTGTGAGGAATTTTCATGGAATTTTTGGGGATTTGAGTCAGTGTGGTGTGTCGCGAGTGCAAACTAGCTATTCACGATCCGATGACAAAGTTAAGAGAATGATTTGGCTGACATAGACAATGACTTACAACCTTTTGTGAACTGTATTGGAACTGAATATTACTAGTGACTATTATTTAAATGATTTATGAATTATTTTGTGTTTTCATTTATTCTTTTGTTTATTAAGTTTATTTAACTAAATTTTATTTTTTATTTGATTAATACTTTTTGATTAACTTTCTGACTGTTGAAGTGTACATCTTTTAGTGTGTGTATTTTGTTTTGTTCATAATAAATCATAAATTAGAAAATTGCATGGGGTTTTCAATCATATTTGTCCAGTAACATGCCCCAATGTCCTAAAAAGAACTCACAGTAAGGTGGGAAAATCTCCCAACCCCCTCAGTTGTGTTAAAAAATATAATAATATTTTTTGAACAAGATAAACACTGGGAGACAAGGGTGGTTAGTGAGAATAAAGATAGTGAGATTAAAATGCAAAATAATAAGTATTGAGATAAGGTTAGTACTAGCATACCTTACATTAATTTGTTAATTGATGTTACTGAAACATAGTTCTAATTATGTATAATGAAGTCTGATTAGTGTTAATAACCTTATTAGATCCTTTAATTTTACTTTGCTTTCATAATTAATGTCTATAATATGATATATGCATTAAAATTTTATTCATATGAACAATAATAAGTTTTGGAAATTCATTTTAAAAATTAACAACTCAATGTGTTCTAAGTTTGGAAACACCAATATAGATCAGCCTAGAATACAATGGTGAATCGCTAACCAAAATAGTTGAAATAGTTATCAATATCTATTACTCAACAAATATGGTTTCCACATTCATAAATGTAGGCTTTACAAAGTTTTCATTTGCTACAGTTACTAAATTTCGAGAAAAAAAATATCTTGGAACAACAACTCCTGATCTGACTTAAAGAGAGGTGTGGGGGCGTTCAGGCTTACCTATAAAGTTGTGCTTGATTTTTTTTTTTAATCCAGATTTTTAATATGAATTTCTATCAAATCTTGTGGCATAGCTATCAACACTTGAAAGAAATAATTAGCTAACATATTCACAATTAATAGTAAAAACTAGTAAAACCGACCGATTTCATTAAATTACACTAAATGAGCCCTATTCCTGTTTACTTTTGATATTAAAGGCAAAAAAATATTAGTCGGCCTAGCTAAAACATCTATTTTTCTTTTGTACAATAATTAGCAACTTATTATTAACAAACAGCTTATTATCTTCATGGCCAAAGGACACATTATAAAGTATGACATATATTTTACATAGTATTCACAGCAAACAAATTTTCAAAGATTTATATAGATATTTATTTTGTAGAAAATCAAGAGATAATTAAAGATTCATCTAATTGTAAAAGTTTAATATAATTTCAGTAGGAAGAACAGTATAAGTTGTTGACCTCAGTGATCTTGGGGTTAAGAGCTCGCTTCAAGACCTGATGTTTGTGAGTTCAAACGCAGCCAGGGTCAACAGATTTCTATTGAGTGATATAAGTCTGTAGCACAACTTCCTTCGGAGGGTAAGTAAAACCGTTGGTCCCATGTAGATTGTGGAATGTAAAATAACCCTGGAAGGTATATGAAAGTAGCTTTCTGGCAAATATTGTTAAGCTCTTTTGCTCTTGCCCATAGACATTCTTGTGTGCTGATACAATCAATCGGTTCAGAAAGTGTACATTAAATACCTCAAATAAACAAATTAAATAACAGTTGATGTTAGTTACTTAAGCGGACTCTAGTCAGAGGTGAATTGATTTGCTATCTACTTTGCTGCAACTCAACCTTTTACTCCGTTCCATCTTGTTCTTGCATACAGACCACATTGTTTACTCAAGGTTCCTACACAAAATCATCACATTCTTTTACAGGTCGTTTCAAGGACTTTTAAAAGATTTTCTACAATTCCTCCAGGACCAGTGTATAATAAAGTAATCAAGGCAAAATAAATATCATTACATATTTTCTTTTATTTAATACAAGCTCCTAACTCCCGTACACCTGCACCTTTCCAAAACTTTTATTATTTTTTAATGTATTCCATGGTGCAACAAGTTATTCAAATAATTTAAAGGGGGGAACTGGATGTTGTGTCTGTTCTAGATTTAAGTTAGTTTATTATTAGTCATATGCAGATATAATCAGTCAGTTAAGAAAGTGAACGTTAAATACCCCAACTTTCACTGTTCATATTGTGCATGATAGTTTATGATATGTAAGTTAGTGAACAAAAATAATATTTATAAAAAATGACAATAAAACAGCCTAGTTTTATATTAATTATTGATTCAGTAGCTTGAGATAATATTTAATGTGATTTAAGGGGATTCAAACACCTTATGTATTTCCTCAGATATCTTGGAAATTTCATCTATTTACTTACTCCTGTTTCCTCCTGATTTCTGACCTATTTAAAACAAGGGAGACAAAGGAATTTCCAGGAAAACTTAAAAAAAAATACCCAGGAAAATATTGGAAAAAGAGAAAGTAACTATTTGGTTTTTAATTAAATGGCTAAGTTTTAAAATAATGTATTCAATATTCATACGATTCAAGCTAGACTTGACAAATGAGAACTTTCAGAAAATCTAGCTTGGACTTGATTCAAAATGAAACATATTAAGCTCACAGATCTCGATCATTTAGCTAATTAAAATAAGGCGAATTAGAAATTCAACTTTGAAAAGTGTGATGTTTTTCAAAGGATATACTTTTTAAAACATTATTTATTAAAGTGCATATATATTTTATTTTGATGATGTACAGTGCAAATGCATATTATAACAACCTTATGAGTGGTATATAACACACTTAGAGCATTTTAACACACACAACAATACAAATGAAATAGTTTCCACATTCAGAAGAGTTAGAATTTAAAAAAAAATGTTTACAAATAAGTATATATAAATTATATTTGGACATAAATATGCTTATTTTATAAATCTAACATAGCTAAATAAATAAGAATTAAATTACAGTAAGAAGAAATATAAAATCTTAAAATATCATAAGAAATATATGTTATATTTTAAACTGAAATAATCCATTAATATTTTTAAAAAAATATTTTTTTTCATCCTGGAAAAGAGATTGAAGTAAAAAATAAAGTCGAAACACAATTAAAGCTAGTACATTTATCCATAAGATTTAACCTAAGGAAATATTATCAGAAATATGTCATGTTCCCTTATTTACAAAGAGTTAATAGTTTGGGACCCCAAGTTACAAATGTATACATACATGATACTTAGTTAATACTATGAAATAGTTAAAATCAATCCAGTTATATATTGAAGCAATCCCATTTTTCTAAACCATTAAAAATGAAGATGGAGATTTACAATCTGTATTAATAAAATCTATAACTTTAATATCTTAAGATGAGTAATCTATTTATGTTCTTAATATTATTACTGATAAGTAGGGACATGCAGAATTCACATTTGTGATAGTGCAAATTCTTACACGAATTCTACTATTTTCATGCAAATGACATGATTTTAGGTTTGTTTTCTAAATAAATGCAATTTCTTCATAATTTGGCAAATACCATGTCATGCAATATAATTTTCAATATGGTAACACTGGCAATAGCGCTATGCCAGGAATGCCGTCTATACGGATAGTATCGGTTTTTGCAAATTTTAAAGGGATAAAACGGATCCCAAGATATATGAGATTTTTAAAAGATATTTAGGCTTTTATACTTTTTTTTAGGTTAACATAAAAAAATCACAATTTCTACTTTTACACATTAAAATACTTAAATTTTAATACAGTGATTCTTTGTTTTCAGCATTTAAAAGATTTCATGCTAGGTCCAAGCAAAGATATTAATATATAGTTAATTGGACCTTGCTACATGTGGTCATGTTTGGCAAAATTATATTGTCTTTTATTTTTATTCCCTTCTTCTTACTTGATAGTAGTTTTAGTCTTCTATGACTACATGTTTCGGTGTCATTAATGTTTGGTCTAAATATATATTGATAATCAATTATTTCAATACTGCTATTTGTAAAACTCGAAGGTAATGATATTGAGATATCGAGTTTGACATTACTAAGCATGAAATGTTTTGTTTATTTTTATTTTTCTCCGAATAGTTAATACACAATATGAACAAAAATTATATACAGTTTTAGGCTAGTTTTTTTATGAATACTAATTCAACTTGTATTTATGTAAATAATATTGCTTTCAAAATATAATATTTGTTTTTGAAAAAAATAAACCACTTATCCCCTAGAATAACGTCACCTTTTGCATGTCTCTACTGATAAATTTAACACAAGGGTTATAAACAACTATAAAATGGGGTGAAGATGAAAAAGAGTGATAATGAAGTAAGGGTAAAAAAAACTTCATTTTTGGCAAAAACAACCCTCAATGCACTGGACAAGATTCAAGCTCTAGTCCTTATTTTTTAGATCAAGAGTCAGTAAAACATGGGATGGCGAATTGGCAAGGCTAGTAATCATAGTTCTTGAAGGATTTTCTTAAGGTGACAAAATGTTTTTGCTGTTTTTATAGCAAAACATTTTTTTGCTCAAAATATATAAAATATTGCTCCAGTAGGAACAGTTTCATTTTCTTTACACGATGTTAGCAACAGATGTTGAATATATACCATGAGCATAGCGGTATTAGATGAAAAACTTTTTAAACTAAGAGAAAAAGTTGTCATTAAATTCTATGACACCTTTAACAGATATTCAACAACAGCTGTTGAGGTCACCATGCAAAGAAAATTAAACTCTACATTTGTATGGAAGCAATCTTTGATTTATATTGACCAAAAAATATGTTTTTCTATGAAAACTGAAAAAACAATTACCTTTTCTCACGTTCCTTGCATCACCATCTTAATCGTTAGATTTCTAAGTGAGTCACTTAACCTATCGGGTTTTTTGTTTACCTCCTCTCTTTTGTCAACTTTCAGGTCCCAAGAGCACCCTCTCCTAACTATAATGGCGCGGCATTGAGTCACATAATCAATAAGGTTTGTTTACCTCCTCTCCCTTTGTCAACTTTCAGGTCCCAAGAGCACCCTCTCCTAACTATAATGGCTCGGCATTGAGTCACATAATCAATAAGGTTTATTTACCTCCTCTCCCTTTGTCAACTTTCAGGTCCAAAGAGCTGCCTCTTCTTACTAAAATGGCTTGAAAGTGAGTTATTGAATCTATCAGGTTTGTTTGCCTGATTGCCTCAATCTGTATATTTTCACTTTCTAAACTCTTGTGAATTGAACGCTCTCTCTCTCTTTCTGATAATGAATCATCAAAGATTATTTCACCCTTTTAGGTTTCTTATTTACCTATTGATACTTCTACTCTCAATCCTTATACTCTGTCATACCATGTAAGCTACCACGTTGCATTAATTAAAATTTTAAAAACAAACTAATAATAATTGTGACATTTTACAACACTTTTTGGAATTATTTAAGATTTTGTTTTCTTTGGAAAACTAAATAAGTTAAATTTTTAAAAAAATGTGGGAAATTCTGTCTTGAATTACCATTAAGTGGTGGATAGGCAGTATCATTAAATATGTCAAACAACATTAATGTTCTATCCTTAAAGAGAAGTTTGACTTACTCCTATATTCCCTAGTAAAAGGAGGACCAGGTTCCCAACTCTTTTAATATCTGGCAAATTAGCTTCTATTTTTTTCGAAGATTATAGAATTTATTTAAACAGATTATATAAACACACACATGTTTTACTCTTTATTTCTCAATATTGTAAATTAAAGTGTGTTAAAATAGTATGCTATTTAGTCTTTTTAACTGTGCTGGTTTCTCTACCTTTCCTTTAACCCTTTTGCTGCATATTTAATTTTTACTTCTTATCTTCAGAAATGCCTATTATAGGTCAAAAATTCAAAATCTGAAAATTTGCATGATGATCATGATTATGATTAAATAATGTGATTTTCAACTAGTAATGCATTTTAAATATGAAATTTGGCACCACGTTGTTTATAAATCACATAATAATATATATTTTATATCGATAAAATTTTATACGTCACATACTGTTTATGTCACATTTTACCCAAATGCAATGTTATTCTGCTATCAGAACCATTCTTTATTTTACTTGCAACCCACAATAGTGTCAAACTAATTGCTAAATAAGGAGTTGACAGGCTTAATATGGGCCAAATGTAATAAAAAGAAAATTTTTGAAAATTAGGTTACATCAACGCAACTTGAACAATTTTGTGCTACATTGGTGCTTTTCTCAGTGTAGTGTTGTCTATAAAATCATATATTTGTCTTAGGCATGATTTCAAAATAGGATATAGATCAAGAACAAAAATTAAATAGCAATCTCTTAATCCCTCAACAATGTTTTCCACCACATAAATATTGCACGTGTGCTACAAGTAATTGTAAACAAGCGCTACTACTGTTATGATTTAGCAGCTGGTAACTGACAATTCTCTAAATTAAAAACCAGATGTCAGAGGCGCACATGCATGCTAGTATGAAAAATTCAGTGTTCTAACACTCTTGCGGCTATTACCGAATGTTGCAGCAAGGGTAGATAAAGTTTACACGTCATGGGGTAAAGTCGATTTTCGCAATCAATGGCTATAACGCTGAGATCGGATATATCCGATTAACCCAGCAAAAGGGTTAAATATCATCACATTCAAAACTCCAACATGATTAAGAAGCATGAGGAAAAGTATGGAGCAAATAACCCCACAATTCCTCAGCCTTCCTGCAAATATGGCAAATAATAAAACAAACACTCCAGCTAGGGGTATACTGAAATAGCATTACAGTAGACCCTCACATATCCAACTTCCGAATATCCGTCTACTCGGCATTTTAGACCATCTTGCTCTGGTGCTTGTCTATGAGTTACTGCTGTTTCAAGAATCTTTGAAATACTATTTTAATTAAAACATTCATTTTTAAGTTGTGTGCTTATACATAGTTTGTGAGAAATTGTATGTGGAAGAGTAACAACAAATATCCAAGTCCAGTTTTACTTAAAGTAAATTGTTACAATTATTAACCAAACAAAATTGCAATGTTTTATTTTAACAAAAAAGAGCTTGTATACACTCTGGGGTGTAAGACATTGATAAAACCCCTATTCCCCCAGGTACAATAAAATGATATACAGCCTATATATAGATGTGGTAGGAGAAGGGTACCTGGTAGTCAAGGATGGAGAATCCCAGTCCCCTCTCACCCTTGATGAGTTCAATAATCTGCGGCTCAGAACTCCACATTGCCAGGCCTGTTAGCGGCTCCAGCGACCTAGACTTCATCTTGGAGAAACTGGCGTCTGTGGCGGTGGCTGTAGTGGTTGTGGAGGCAAGAGAGCCATCAGATTTGGCCTTCACCAGCCGGTCCGTCGCTGGGATGAGGTTCTGTAAACTTCCGCCCAAGATGTTCTGCAAGCGACAAAAGTCCTAATATATTAACTTCCTCTGTAATGTGGCCAAAATAGTACCAGAAATTTCGAGAAATTGTTTGTCCATATTTGATGCAAATAATTTAAAGATGGGAAGAATGTATTTTTTAACAAATCAAATTTTGAATCTTAGAAAACATAGTAAACATAAGAAGTTAACTTTCCCACATTATTATAAATTTTTATTTGTAATAAGTATTCATTATAGTATTCTTATATTAAACCCTATGCAGCCCGGTGTAGACATATGGCTACTTTTTTTCTATGTTTGGTGTTTTATATTATTTTTTTATCTTTAATAAATACTAATGCCCAATGTGGCCAAATGATTACATATTAAAATGATTTTAAAATTTAATTTTTTTATTTTTGTTTTAAGCTATACACAGATTTTAAAATAAATTTATAAAAAAATATTTCTTAAAATATACCTTAGTTAATTTTAGATGGAAAGGGTTAAATGGTGAGTAATGGCTCTGGGAACTGGTTAATTTTAGGGGTGTGCAAGTAGACATTTTTCCCTTCAAACTGAGTTTAAATCAAGTTTAAATCAAGTTCGGATGAAAACATAAAGAGGTTTTTTTGAGTTCGAGTAATATAGAAAAATATTTCAAATTGAATTTATGTAAAATTAATTAAATCGGATTTTTTTTTTAGTAAAAATCCTTTTGTTGAGTTCAAACACCTAATAATTAAAACTCAAATTGGAACTCATATTTTTGAGTCCTCGCACTCCCTCCCACCCCTCCTCCTCAACCAGTTGATTTTCTGATTTTTCTCCTGTATTTATGTTGGACTGAACTATCAATAAGTAATATAATAGCGCTAAAACGAATTATTATTCAAAAGTTGAGTAAAAAAAAATTAATTTGAATTTTGTCTTTTTTCGAATCCTTGAATTTCAAGTATTCTTCAGGATTAGGTAATTTGAAGTATCCCTTTTTCATTATTAAAACACTCATTTGACTCACAAAATGTTAAACGAAACCTTGGCTTAGTTATCTAGTTCTAACATGATCATGGAATGGTAGGCATTGGCCTACCACACACTTGACGATCCAGAGTGATTGTCTTGGAATATCGACAGTAGTAATGCAATGGCCCGAATATAGTACGGCCTCGCATATAATACGACCTTAAAGTTTTAAAGGTGCCATGGGTACAACAATTAAAGGTAAATGGGCTGCGCATATAATGCACGTACAGTTTTTGGAAGGACATTTTTGGGGGGAAAACCTTGCACTATATTCGGGCCAATACGGTAATTAAAGAGCTCAACTCACGGCCGATTAATGGAGAAATTACCATGTTAGCCAGATTATTGAGATATGTTTTTCTCTAAAAATGTCCTACCGATAACTCTACACATATTATATGCACAGCCTAACATTTTCATCAGGGGGGAACTACATATTTTGAACCATGCTGGAACTGTACTGACCAACCAGCAAGAATAAACACTAGTGTCGAAACTAGTATTAGCTTCAATTTTTCTTTAAAAAGAATTCTGACTTTGAGAACTACAAAGCTTTGCCAGTAAAAAAAATACTCACAACTAAAATACTAAATGTATGTCAAATTATCGCCATTCTGAGTTGTTATGTAGAGTACAAATCAATACTCATCATTATTCATTTAAAATTTATGTATTTATAAGCAAAACCTCTTTTAGCTTTATGGGTTGATTGTATTATATTTGGAAGACGGTACAGAAAGGTGGATAGAAACATACAAAAGGAACAAACACAATATGGCTTTTACAGGGAAATACAAATTAAAGTACTTGAAATGTATGTAAGTTGTGATAGTAATTTTATTCATCAGATTAGAATGAAATATTTCAAACAATTGTGAAACAAAACATTTTCCAAAGATGTTAGAACATAAAGTTATATAAAGAGCAACATTGATATAATATGTTTTTCAAGAACAAAAAACAACAACAAATATTCAAACTTTGATTAGGTTTCGAGAATATTTCATGTATTCAATTTGAGTTTGCTTCGAATTGAAAAAGGGAACTTTACACGGCCCGTTCGGGTTATACGCTTAATAATAATAAACTCAAGGTCAAAACCAAGTTAGAGAGAAAGATAATTTCTACTTGTCAGTGTTAGTTGGTAGTGGAATCTGTGCTTTGTTACTAATATTAAAAAAATCACACATATTAGATCTGCATGTGAGTGATCATATTGAAAAGAAAGCTTCCTCGCCGTCTCAAGTAAACAAGGAAATGAGAAGAAGTTACGATATGAATTTTAAATTAAAACTAAAGGGCAATACAAAAGGTGCAACAAACAAATAACTTGCATGCTGCTAACAAGTTTGGTGTTTCTGAGGCTAATATAAGATAATGGAGGAAAAAAAGGAAGAAAAGTTTAATTATTGTGCCTGTACATCATGAAAAGACTAGGAAATTTCAAATCAATGAAAGACATGTTTGCGAATACATTCATGACAAATGAAACCAAGGATACCCAATAAGCTGTGGAGTTTTTATAATGAAAGAACTCTAGGTAACACCAGAGATAAAAAATTCCATGTATTTAAATAAAGACAAACTTAGGGTGGTGTAAATGCACAACTTGGAGTTATAAGTAATAATTAGGGTAGTATCACTTAACTTTTACATTAAAATAAAACTATTTCAAATTTGTTAATTTTTATCTTTAGGTATAATCGACACATTTTATTTCTAGTGTAAAAAACCTTCAAAATGTTAGAATCGTATTATGCATGAGGCTGTAGTAAATTCGGGCCAATATGGTAGATAAAAAACTATGCTCGTTACAAAAAACGTATCCAGGAACTGTTTTATGAATACCTAACAGTTTAATAGTTTCTTTGATATCATAATTATCTTTCTCTTTTGTTGTATTTCTTAGACTACACTAAAACAGTTTCATTGGTTCCAATTTCACTTTTTTTTAAAATAAGATACAGAAAATTTTACTGGTTCAAGCTGTTTTTACATATCTATATTAGTTTCACACTCTCTCCTGACAAAATCTGAAAGAATGAAACCTATGACAAGGTAGTGAGCAGCAACAATGGATTTTTTTTTTAAGAAGCAGCATTTTTCTCTTTGTAAATTATCAGCATTGTAAAGTGTGAACTTTGTTGTTCTTTTCATTGTAAAAGCCATAATATATTTGTTCCCTTTTATATGTTTATATTATGGATAGAACCCTCAAATAATGCAAATACAATGAATCCCTAAGGGTGTTCGAAATTCGAGGCTATAATCCTTAAAAAAAATCAAATTTGCAATTTTTCCAAATTATTTTTTTTTAAGCTTTAATACTGTTTATTAGTATTTAATAACAACATAATTATATTAAAAGTTCAACAACCAGGCCCCAGATCAGTAATTTAACACTTAACTGATATGTGAGTGTTATAATGAATGGATTATAAGAAACAAATGGTATGGTGCACTGCACAGACTTTCTCCTGCTTTTATCTAAAAATAGACGTTTACTAAAAACTTGTAGGATTTGTGAAACAAAATAATAATAATAATGTTGTAGAAACCCAAAACAAAAAATCATAAATGAAATAATACACACTGTTACAAACTTGCTCTATAGCATTAGGAACTAGTAACACTGCTACAAAAAAAAAAAATCTTTGTCCACCAAAGAGCATAAGAAACAAATTTATTTTCTAAGAGCTGAATTTAAAAGTATAAAATATTTGTTTATAGCTCAGAAACTATTGGTTTTATAAAAATATATTTCAAATAAAAGATTTTTATCTTTAATAGTACTACAACTTTACAATGATAATGTAAGAATTTTAATTCTGTCGATTTTTATTTCTATTTAGTTTTAATTTATTCTTAAGTGTTTATTTATTTTGACGCGACTAGCATGCCATGCGGCCATTTAATTAATTCTTGATATATTCATTTTAAACTAAATGTTTACAATGGACAATGCATTGCATCAAAGGAAACACCTAATAATAATAACAATACATTTATCAGATCAAAAAAAAATTTTTTTACCGGGGTTTTGTCCAGATATTCCGTCCACGTTTTAAAACAATACTGATCTGGTGTAATTTCGTTTTTTACGTCTTCTAAGAAACTCATAATGGCCACACTATACAAGGAAGAAAGAAATGTACTCTAGCAATGGGAGAGGGGAGAGAGGTAAGAAGAAGTTTGGCTTTGCATCTTGGATCCCAAAGGATACAGACTTGTAAAAAAAAATTCATTGGAAAAAAGCACAGTGATAATGGCACGTTTTATTAGTGTCAATTACACCAAAAGTGTTCCCAAAGACAGGAAAAGATGGTACTTGGGACAGCTTTAATTACCTCCAGACCACGGCTATGACTTACAAGTGAGTTTGATCCACTAACATTTTCAATGCAGAAGACACTACAAGACTCCATTAAAATGAGGTGATATCAACCTAAATTTTAGTCGTGATTCATCCTTTGTCTTCTACTACCATTTTGACTAGACTTCATTCACCTTTTAAAATGTATTGCTCCAAAATCAAAGAATAATATTAATTTCAACTTATACACAGACAGTAGAATTTTTTTTTAAACGTAATATTCTGTTTCAACAATTGACTCTGGAAATGAAACTTTTTGCCAGAGTAATGACTTCGACAAAATGCAATGACCTTATTTAGTATTTATTGTTTTAGCGTCCAACGACCAACCTCATTGAGGAAATTGACTATACATGTATATAGTATATATATTTAAGGATTTCAAAATGTTTTATTAATTATTTGCTTATTTAATAAGTCCGATTAAAGAGTAAAAGGTATATTTTTCCCCAACATAACCCAGAGATCCTGAGAGAGTCCCGTGTTCGATTTTATGCATTATTATTGTTATTTTAAGTTTTACCCTGAGATAGTAAATTTTCTTGTTGTCAAATGTAAATGTTGGTTGTGAACCCAAGTATTGTATTCATTTTAGATCTGAACTAGCCCACCATTCATTTATCACCAATTTTATGTATTTTTTTTATGATGTCACTGGACTTAAAGTTAATAAATAGATAAATGCATTTTTTATATATATATTTCCTCTTCTTTCCTATTAAAATACACATCCTCATTATTATTAAAGTTTATTAAAGATAATCACAACAGTTATTCAAAATAAGTTATTTCATATCTCAAATAGTTGCGAGGAGATGATAAAAATTTGAATATTTCCTACATGTAAAGTACCTTCAAAGTCATTTTTACAAGAAAATCAGAAGTGCCATCTTGTTTATATTGATAAACTATGTCTAGATATGAAATTTAATAAAAATTGTTTAGGGTGAATTTAAAGAAAATTGATAATGTTTTCTCCTTTTGATCTTCAGTAAACTAACCTTAAATTTAGGGTCGAAAATATAATTCCAAAAATCCTTCGGGGGGGATCTTATGAAATTCCCAGATACCAAGTTTTAGTCCAATTGGTAAAATAGTTTCAGCTCTAGCCCAAGGTACAGGAAAACGGACGGTATTGCGAAAACAGCTTTTTTGGTTTCTGAGGGTCATGCAACGTCGATATTTATCAAAATCTCGAGATCGATCTTTTTGACAATAACAATACTTCTCTTCAAGGTGTTGAGAGAAAGTAAAAGTGTTAGTATTTAGTTACTATTTCTATTTTATTTTATTTCATTATATTTATATCTCTCCTGAGATTCATATTTTTTCCAAGATTTGGATTCCAATTCAAAAGTAAAAAATAAAATGAAGAATTGGATTGGTAAAAGAGAGAATTTGACCCAACTCTAGTTTCTCTCCATGTTTCTTGTACATCTTTCCAAATATAACAAATTATCTAAGTTAGTTGCTAGCAGTGGGTAGAGACAGGCTCATAAGTGTAGCTAAATCAGGCTGGATATCAATGGTTCAGAGTTTGCTATAATAAGGAGATCCAGTGCGGTAATATCTCAAGGATGTGGAGTCATTACCTAGAGTAAACCTTACCCTGGCAGCAAACGCAGCCCTGTCCTGGGAAGTGTTGATAACACTGTAAGGTGGACCAGACTCCCCCAGCTTTCGACCACACACCATCCTGACATTCATCGGCAGATCTTTCAAGATAGTCACCACTTCAATGTGGTTCATACCCAACAATCGTATACCATTCACCTGCAAACATATTTGGACAAATTTTCTCAATAATAGGAACAGTATTTTAGGTAGTATAAAAAGGAAGGAAAAAACATGAGGGGAAAAAAGTTCAAAATTAATGAAGAAAATGTAAAAATTCCAAAAGTTTAATACATATTTGTCACAACCTATAAAAGAATGTTTTCCCTTTTAGCAAACATGAATCCTTTTTGTTTTTTTAATGAGAAAAGAAGATCTTAATATTTAAATACGCGCTTTGGTGGCTGCGTGGTCTAAGGTGTCACTCTTGCAATATACTAATTAGACTGCCGGTGACGGGTAGATTGGGGTTTGAAACCTGGTCGATTTCAAAGAAAATTTAAGATTCAGATTTGAGAAATAAAGAATTCGACCCATCTGGAGTAAAAATTGGTAGTAATTGTTGTAGATATTAGGGGTGTGCGAAGCTTCGATGATTTTGATTCAAATTTGATATTATTCGATTTGATAGCTCTAATTAAACCAAACTTGAAAATAATCAATAAGGTTTTAGACCAATGCCAATCCCACATCGTACCTATAATAAGTTAACAATTATTGTTTTATAATGTTTAACTATTTTTATTTAACATAATAAGCTTAGTATATTTAACTAGAATATGATTTGATTCGATAATTATTTGAAATTTGTGAAAACACTATTTTATTAAGTTCAAGATTCGAAATGAACTAAAAAAACCTGCCTTGGAGATGTCTAGTAGGCATATTTCTGTTACTGAATCTACAGTAGCCCCATGGATTCTTTGGTGCTGACTAACAGTTCACAGCTGACTTCTGACAGTCAACATTTAGGTATATACCTAAATTTTGACTGTCAGAAGGGACAGCTGCTAAACACATGTTTTTTTGAAGATCATATGGTTCGGCGTAGGGATACATAATTTGGTCTGGTAGCTTTTCAAAGCCGTCAGCTGTCAGTCAGCACCAAAGAAGCCATGGGGCTACTGTAGTGACAAAATTAAGAAACAACTATTTTTAAAATAAAAATGGATGCTTATTCAAATGTTGTATACAAAAACAACTGCATAATAAACCCAGTTTTCATTTAACAAAACAAGGCTATTTGGAAAAGAGCACTAAGCTAAATCTTAAATTAGGAGGGATAGCCAGCACACTTATCTTGTCCTTAAAAATTCGTTTGTGTGTTTTAGTGTTCTTTCTAAACAATTTCTACTCCATTATTACCAAAGTAAGTGTGCTGGCTATTCCTCCTAATTTAAACCATTTAAAAGTATAATAATTTTTCTGAAAACTAGGAATTTTACATACAAATAGACCTTGGAAATTATGGAGTGGATTTAGTTGTGTAGCCATATCTCCAGCCCATTATAAACATTCATGATGCCTTTAGGTTGATATCTAGGAGTGAGTATTAAATCCTAATAACCCAACCCCCCAGGTGTTCATAATGAAAATGACATAGTTTAGTACCAAAATTTGACTGGAATGCTGATTATTTTAACTTTAATAATGGTAGTAACTAGTAAATTTACATTTTAAAGAAATGGAAACAGAATGTAAATAAAAACCTGAAAGAGCAAAGCTATTATTTTTCTCTAACCAGAACCCTGAAAATATTTGTTTGGAGAACCAAAAACATAAATATTTCGATTCAATTGTTTAGTCACAAGTATCCCAAATAGACATAAAGTTGTGCTCTTACTTCGAGAAGTTCATCGCCAGACTGTAAACGGTCGTTTTTTCCCACTGGTCCTTCGGGCAGGATTGAGCGAATGTAATGGTGAGGCCTGACTTCCTGCCCATCCTCCACATCTACTGTCCCCTCCAGGCTGATACCAAGGCCTCCACCCTCACCAAACTTGCACAACTGAGCCACCTGGTAAAACACACAGGTACATCAGATTCTGGGTTAGGTAATTTGTTGTATAGGAAAGAAGGCGAGTGACAAATAAAAGGATACAAAACAATTGTAAAATATTGTCAAATCTGAGCCAGAGTTAATATGTGGTATTACATCATATTAATATAAAAAAGATCAAATTGTTTATGTATTTATATTCCTTTGAATACCAAATATTATAAATATATTGTTTGATTGCAAATATGTTTTAACAGTAATTAGTGAACTAGGATTTTATTTCAAAACAAAGTCATAGTTACTAATTTTTGAAAGAAAGTTAAAGTTTTCAAAGCTTTGTATATCCATAAACTTTGTTTCATTTTGCTAATGTGAATGTAGATATCCATTAAATAGTAAATGATTAGCTTTATTTTATTGAAAATATTATCCTGGTAAAGAAAGTTAAGCCCATCTTTTATCATTATTTTTAGGAGTTGAGAAAATTACAGAATGTAAAGTATCTTGGGAGCATGAGCGAGGCGAAGGATGGGTGTAGAGAGGATCTAAATTAAAAAAAAGGCAGGAGGGGTAGTTGTTATGTAGGTGTGTAAGAGACCTGCTATGGAGAAGAGAAGTGCCTTTTAAGTGTAAGAAAATGTCTTGGGTGTACCCATTGTCACATATGCTGCAGAAACATGAACATTACTATGGGGATGAAGTTGTCTGGGAGAGAGTGGATGTATAATGAGTACATGAGATAGTAGAGGAAGCAAAAATGAGATGGTATGGTCATGTAGTGAGGATGGAAAGGAAGAGAATACCAACAAGATTGATGGAGATGGGGTATGTAGTAAAAAAAGACCACAATGGGGTATGTAGTAAAAAAAGACCACAAGGAAGAACAATAATAAGATGGGAAGAGAAGATAACAGAAAGTGTGTAAGTGAGCGTAGAAAAATGGAAGTAATTAAAGGAGGATGAATGATGGAAGGATAGAAGAAGATGGAGGTATTTTACTAAATTGACCTGGCCACAGACTGGAAACAGTTGATAATGATGAGACGTAAGTAACAAAATATCATTTTTCGGTGGCACTAAGCCTTAACCTTTTCGGAACTATCATTCTAAAAACCAGAATTCATGCATAGACTAGGTTATGAAGCATACTGAGGATATTAAGTGTATATGCTGGTGGTTTCAGAAATTATAGGTGTGTACTAAGGTCTGTCAGTTGACCAATACTCTTTTATAATTATTATTTTTATTTCAGGCCATAAGCATGGTTACTTATAATTGTGTAAATTTAATTTACATCCGCTGGTTTCCATAGTTTCAAATTTGAACCTGGTGAAAGATGAGTTGTGATGGAAACTTGTTCATAATATCTATTAGTTTTAGCTACAACGATTTGAACAATTTCAGATGTAAGAAGTGATTTAAAATAACCTGCAAAATCAGTTTCATCAGTAAAAATATTAGATTGTATGCCAAATTCGAATAATCAAAATGGTGAAAGATAGGGTTGAATTCATTGTCAGCTTAGGTTACATCAATTATTATAGGTTTATTTTCACTTAATGGGGCTATTTTACATCGTTTTGTCAGTTGATTTATCAGTTTATCAGTAGTCTGTGTAGAAATATATATGTCTGGTTCGATATAAAAAGGTAGTTCTTCACATAAAGTAACGCCACTAACAATATCATTAGTGTCTAATTCAGTCTCATTTTCAAAATAATTATCTCTCCAATAATAACTTTATTCATCATCAGAGTCCGCATTTAATAAAATTTCATTGATTTCATTTTCATTAACCATATGGTCCCCGAAAAACTTGGAAATAAAACTAGATGACATCTGTGACGGGTTCAAGATAGTTGTTTACGCTCGACTGTTAATTTCAGGTCGGTGGTAGCATGACTTTCATGGTGGTGTTTTCTGTAAACTTCAATATATCGAGAGTGTTAATAGTTCATTCTATAGCCAAAAGAATGTAGCACATATGTGTGAAAGAACCATATTTGTCGCGCTAGCGCGACGATAGTACTCCGCCGGTAAAACTTGAAGAAGTGTTTATGCGACACCAGTCTCGAAAGAGTTAAAAAAAATCTTTTATAAATTAAATTTTAATTATTTTCACTTTAAAATTGTACATTTTTTTAGAATTCAAATTTGGATAAGAGATTTGAAAGAAAATTTAAGATTCAAATTCGAGAACTACAGGATAATCCATCTTTATAAAAAGTGAAATAAATATGCATCTCTTCAAATAATAATAGCTTGATAGTATATAAAAATCTGTGGTGAAATTTAATGAAGCAACATCTTATTTGGTATTCCAAAAAGTGTGAATAGTTCAAAATTTCAGAATAAGTATTCAACCTTTGAATATGAATAATTCATAAATTGATATTCAAAAATACTCAAAGTTTTGAATATTCACACCACTAGTTATACCATTATATAAACAAATAAATTACTTTGTAGAATTATAATAATTGGTAGAATAATTCTTCCACTGTCCTAAGCTGACAAACTCTGGTCTTCTACTGGTTTGGCTGATATGTAACCAACTTCTGAGGTTGTAGTAGTGGTTACATTACTCCGATGAGAAAATGTGACTATAACGATTATGATTATGTGGTGCCAATAAAAGTCGTAAAACTATTTTAGGCCTAATTAATCAGACCATGACCACCATAGGAACAAGCCCCCTTTCAGGAATAATACCTATAGTACCGTCGAATCGAACACAAGACCTCTAGATATCATATTCTGAAAATTGAAAAATGACACCTGGACACAGGTCAGAATAGATGGAGTAATCCTCACTAAAAGCATAAATAATAGCTTTGGCTATTTGATTCACAACACCTCTAGATAAGTAGCCAGGTACACTGACCACTAAACAAGAGAACAGTCTTTACTCCAAAATAATATATAATTTATTTGTAATAATTGAAAGAAATAAGATTTAAAATAAAAGTTTTATTTGTTAAGTGAAAATTGACCCAAGCACAAAATATGATGCACCCTATTTTTGAAGAAGATTTGTGTGGGGTTGTTTTTACCCTGGCTCAAATTTGTATACATTTTTAACCAATAACTAATGAAACAATAAGAACAATGTTTATGCGTACTGACCACTATTTCCATGTCAGGTCCCATGGTCTTGCTCCATTTGGCGTGAATGGCCGCCTCCACTTGAGGATGTAGCTCACCAGTGTAGTCAGAGTCTATAAGGTCCTCCACATCCTCTATTACCACATCAGGGTTCATGGCTTCAATCGGCTGTTCCAGGATGTTTGAATCGATTGTAGTGTGGGACTCTCCTTCAATTTCTATTTCAGTCTCTTCCCCGTCCTACAACATGATAACCTGCTAGTAGAGGTGTACAAAGCTTCTAAGCTTTGACTTTGCTTAAAAAAAAAATTCTTGCAATGACAATTACAAAGCTTACTTACTTACGCTATGGCATTAGAAACTTGAAAGTTCATTGCTGCACTTACAAAAGTATGTCACCTATCCCTATCTTGAGCTAATTCTATTCAGTCCACCTCAATAAATGCTATCTCTTTCAGGTCCATTCTAATGTTATCCTCCCATGTGTGTCTAGATTTTTCCAATGGTTTCTTTCCATTGGGTTTGCCAGTCAATATCTTTAAAGGGTTCTAGATTTTCCCATTTGTGCCGCATGTCCTACTCACTATAATCTGTGAGTCTTGACTAGCCTAACAAGGTCTTGTAATAAGTACAAGGTATATAACTCATCATTGTGTAACTCCCTCCACTCCCCAGTAGACTAATCTCTTTTTGTACAAGATATTTTACTAAGCACCTTGTTTCGAAAACCCTAAAAAAAAATTTCATCGTGTAAGGTAAGAGACCACATTTCACACCCATAAAGAACTGGTTAAACTATTTCTTGATTCCTTGAAACATTCCTTGAAAGCATAGGGAGATGTCAACTTACTGACCGACTAATAGCAAGCAATTTCCCAGCTGTATTCTTTCCCTGATAGCCAATCTAATATCACTATTGATTGTTAAAATTGTTTCTAAATATTAAAACTCATTAACCCTGTCAAATGAAATGATGTTTGCAGTAATCTCTAAATTATTGTCCTCAATCTGTGTTCTCTGTGTAATCATATACTAAGTCTTTTCAGCATTAAATTCTTAACCCATTTCCTTACTAGCCTCTAATAACATTTCTGCATTCCTTGCAACAGCTTTCTTACTATTGCCCAATCATCTGTGTATCTTAATAACTGTATTATAATACCCAGAATGTGTTTTTAAGGCTTTTCACCATAAGAATATAAAGTGAGTTAAGCTGTTTTAATAAATTATTTACAAATGATTGAAAGTGTTCAAAAACTTTCCTCACATTATTATATATGAACCATCAACATTTTTTTCATGAAGGCATTTTATTTAAACTTTCCTTAGAATCATTAAATTGAATAATTACTTTTTGGGTCATCATCACTGTATATTTAAAATTTGATCTTATAATTTATTATGATTTTAGTTATATAATCATTTAAAAATAAGCAATTTTAGATTTTTAAACTTTTTTAATGTATAAGTGTTGTTTCACTAAAAAAATTAAAATTATTTTAATGGTTTTGTGTTTTTTATTTATAGAATTAATTTTTAAAACTATATATTTATTCAATTCATGTTTGACTCAGCTCTACTTTGAAGCTTCATAAAAAACTTGCGTGAGATTGACTCAAATAAAAAAACTTGAGCTCGTATACACCTTCTCATTATATGAATCAAAGTGAAATGGCAATAACTGAACACTAATGAGTATTTTATATGTTAATATTTTTTATGGGTTAAGTTTGGTAACAGTAAAATCTAGATGTGTATTTCAACACAAAGTCAAAACTGATTTTTATTTTTTGAAGCATAGTCGTGTATTTTGAAACAAAGTCAAAGCTGATATTTTTTTGAAGCAGAGTCAAAAATTTTGAAGCTTCGTACACCCCTATACTTTTAGTAGCTTTGATATAACAATTGAAGCAGTCAATCAAGTGGAGATAAAATTTGTTACTAAATTCTTGAAGAATTTTTTTTTGTCAAACTCTTTTTAAAAACACATTAAATCAGTTAAAGCACTTCACTTAATGAGACACAAAATCAGTGTGTGTTACCGTGCTGATAGGGAAGCGTGGCAGAGAGGTAGCAGATGGCGAGGAGGGTGTTGGTGGTTTGAGCTCGCTGTTGGCGATGGCTTGTTGGAGTTGCTCAAACTTGGGACCTCTCAAGTATCTCTCGAGACAAAGGGTGACTACCTTTCCGGTGCTTCTCAAGACATCCACCGCTTGATGGTTAGTGTAACCTTGTAGTGACTGATCATCAACCTAAACACACATACACACTAACATTATTCTTGATACATCAAATTTCAGATGATTGATATCCACCAACTGCTTAACTTAGCGTCATCTAAATGATAGTTTAGTTTTGGTGTAGGGTGAGTTAGATAACAACTGATTTAACTATTATGTGTTAATACCCACTAAAGCTATTCATACCTTAATGCAAACATTTAAGAGTATTATTAATTCAGGTGTATCACTAAATTGACACCTGATGATCATCCACAAGATCTGTCCTGATAACAGAATCAAATTCAATTAAGTGTAAAATAACAACCTAACACAGGAATCAAAACCAGGACTTTTGGCTGGGTTTGATTCCTGTGCTCAGGTTGTCATTTTTCATCTAAATGAATTAAAGTGTATATTTTAAGATATAGTAAAATATTATATGAGAAATTCAATATTTTTTAATATATAACTTCAAAAAAAAAAAAAAAAAAAAAAAAGCAAAAATAGCTGTTTGTTATACTGAAAGTGTATTTTTCTACATTACTAATCCAGTTTTAAGATTATATTAGGTCTACTTTTTTTTTAATAGTTATGCATGGCACCAAATTATTGATTGTTTAATCTAAGAGGTTAGGATTACATAGGTTGTGTAATTGATGTGTACCCCCACTAAGCTACATTTACACCTGAGTGAATGGTAGTGAATATGGGCAAACGAGCATCAGTGATTGGATCATTCGCTTAAGTGTAAACAGTTTGTGAGCTGGAACAAGCAACATTCGCTAGTGTTCGCTCAAGTTCAGTTTGCATTTGCTGATGATCCGCCCACTGTCAGTCTTCAAGCGAATCAACAAAGGAAATTTGTGCTCTTCCCTGTTTTATATTCATTCCAGTGTAAACAGGCTCACCAATATGGATATTGCTCGCATACTACTCTTCATAATTTATTTTTGTGTTTCTACAGTAGGGATTAGTGTTCATAATTTTCATAAAAAAAATAAAAAAAATCATCCAGTGTTATGCAAATAAGGTTGTGAAACAGGCTTAAGGAAGGTTTGAGCTGCCAATTGAGTAGGTATGCAACTTATGTGTATTTGATGTCTAATTAAAAGTTTTGACACTAATTTTTCTCTTTTTCCCTTCCTTTCTGTACAATTTTAAGCATGAATGTGAGTGTACCCGCCATAAAAGCTAAAGCTAGCTGGTCTTCATCATCACTATTTTCCATAATTCTCTATTAGATTAAAAATATAGCCTATAATTATTACCAAGTACTCAAAATTCTTAGATACCAGAATTTTTGCAATGGGGGGGATCTTTTTCAAGCATCACATTTCACACCAATTCTCAAGTTGTTCCTCCAAGTCTAAACTCCCCTTGAATAGTTCTGAGTGGTGCAGGAGCAAATGGTACCTAAAGTTCACTGAATGCTCATTCAGTCAAAATCTTTACGATTTGCTTCAGTGTAAATGTCACTTAAGATGGTGGGAATTTAAAAACTACAGTTATAAATGATATGTAGAGAACTATTGATCATTACAAACAGCAGAGGTTTGAAATTCAAATTTTCTTGTTGCTTGTAAAGAAGAATATTGAAATACTGAGGCCTGGAAATGTCTAGTTTTACTGTTTACCTGCCCCCTTTGACAGTTTAGAGGCCATTAAAGTTAACACTCTAACTAGGTTTTATGAATGGAACTTTTATCAGCCTGGCTATAAGTGGTTTAACGTGCATTATAATAGAAATTGGTACTAGCCCAAGAATCTTAAGTTCATGAAACAACACCACTTACAAAGTAAGATTACTAGCTTCAGGATTTTACAAATTTGGTAGAACAATTGATAAAATAAAGTTTATTAATCAAGTTATTAGATAATATGGTGTAGAAAATTTAAAAAAATTAACCAAATACAATATTTTTATTTTATTTTATTGAGAATATAATATTAGAGATGGGTTGAATCCTTTATTTCTCAAATCCAATTATCGAATCCAAAATCAAATCCTCAAATTTAAAAAAATGGAAGATTCTAGTTAGAGTAGAATATTTTAAAAATTTATTTTTTGTCATGTCTATTGCATCACAGACAACAAAGAAAACACTTTTTAGTAAATTATCAATACAATAATTTGTCCTTTTTGTGATTTTGTTACTATTCCAACTACACAAGTCTATATAATTTCTGTAAAGCAGGACTTAAGCTATTTTAACTTGAAATGCATAAAAATACTATAGGCATGCCGTGTTTAGTTTGATCCTCAATCCACATCAATAAAGGTTTATCAACTTATTTCAAGAAACATTTCAAGAGTTTCGAACTTACTAATGATGTTCAAACCTTTTAGTAACACATTTATTTCATTTAGCTAAAAATACATTGATTTATCTCATATTCATTTAAAATTAGTGAACGATTATTAAAAGTAGTGTGAGAGAGAGAGAAATACCCAAATGTTTCTCTCTCTTACACAATATTGTGCAGATGACATCTGTAAAATCGCCGTAAGAGCGGGACAGCCGCCGAACATAGTGAAGCATGTATATAAATTGGAAATTGCTGTATTAGCGAACGCCGTAAAGTGAAATGCCATAAAGCGGGCCCTACTGTACATGGAAGAAGCAACAGAAAATATGTTAAATTTGAAAATAGAGCATATTAATGTGTGTGGTATTGCAAAACTTTATCATTTGGAAATATAATTTTCTACTATACATAATATTTTTTAATAATAATTATTACTTTACATAAAAACTTTGTTTTGAGAAGAACCCTAAAAGCAACATAGTTAATTGTTAAATATTTACAGATATTTAGGGACGGGACATGCAAATACTTAAATCCCTCAAGATTCAAAATTTGAGGATTCAAGGAATATATTAAAATCAAAATTTGGACAAAGAAAAAAAAATTAGTTAGAATTTGCTTAGGAGCTCTTGTACTGATTATTTGGGGCTTTAGCCAAATATAATTATATTAAAAACTTAATAACCAGACTTAAGACAGTTAATAAATCTACTTGAAGGGGGAAAAAATCAAGATTTTAAGGGCTATTTTTATTTTTTATAGCAACTCAAAATAATGTAGTAGTACCTACTTTTGTGGCCACATAGTCTAAGGCTTCTCGCAATAGACTAGAATGCCGATGACAAGGATATTGAGGTTGGAATCCCAAATGGATGTATTGAGAGTGGTTTTTGCTAAATGGTTTTCCAATATCCTTTCATACAGTAGTGGGTACACTTCAAACTCATTAACATAAGTTTGGTATAGTAGAGATAGTATCCACATAGCCTGAATAGGCAGTAAGGTGCGGTGCTAAAAAAAAGTAGTTAAGTCAACTTATTTTATCTACCATGTTTTCTAAGTTTCAAATTCAAATTTGGGATTTGTAATTAATAAAATCAAGATTCAAATTCAAGATGTGAATTCAGAAAAAGTGGATTCAACCCACCTCAAGTGATCCTGTGACCAGATTATTTTTTATTTTGATAAATTTTAAAATAAAGCAAAACAAAAATTAAATCCATGTGTAAAAATAAATAAAGGTAAGGGGTTGTTTGTTAAATAAAAGATAAATTGTAAAAATTGTGTAATTAACTTTCATCTGATACCCAAATATATGCCATGTAATTGTTTTATGACAATATTTAAACATAAACACATTGAAAGATAAAATATGTTGATGTGTAATGGATAAGTCAGAGCTATTTGTACCTCTACAATTCGGTCGTTTACTTGGATCTTCTTGCAAAGGTCTGCTGCACTGCCTTCACTAATACTTTTCACAAATATACCAGACAGTTCCTCTGAAATAAAAAGACAAACAAAAAAATAGTTTCAATGAAACCAAAGAATAAGAATATATAAAAGATAGCTGCCCTGATGATTTCAAATTTAACTATAATAGGATGGCAGTGAAATAAAATATAGAAGACATTTTAGATGGAATAGACACAATTCTCATGAATAATTTTTTATATTTACATTTATATTTTGTTTCCATTTACCTAGTAAAATTTATGTGATAAACTATATTTATATAATTTTACTCAACAACCATAATATCTTACTTCTAAATGGGTTTTATAATAATGGAAATGTATAAGAATAAAGAAAAATAAGTTCATAAGTGTGAATTTACTGAGGGAAAGAGGAAAAATGTGGGAAGAATCAAATACCTAGATGTGACATCTTATTCCTTTCTTCTTTCTCTATAATAGATGCACTCAAACACACATTTAAACCCAAATTGAGTAATATTTCAGCAGTGGTGCTTTTTTATATAAAAAAAAGTTTGGGGAGTGATGTAGGGAGGGGGGATAGTAAAGAAACTTTACAAAACTAAATCCAGTTTTGGGGTGTGAATGGGTTTGTATTAATACCGTTTAGCAAGAAGTGTCCTATAATGGATTTAAGTTTAATGATATAGACATGTGTTGTGAAAGTAGATCTCCGAGAGTTATTATTTTATTATTCTAGAGGGTGACCTGGCAGTCTAGGGGTAAGGTGTCAAACTTCTGTGTGAGGGTCCAGGGTTCAATCCTCGTCCCGGCACAGATTTATTTTGATTACTAAACCCTTCCTTCACCTCTGACATGATGTGTATTAATCACAACTTGTGAATGTGTGGAATGCCAGGCCTCCACCGTGGTTGGGATTCCACGTTAAACTGTAGGTCCTCCATTTCATCTCACAATCACCCTACCATTACACATTAGCGTGTGTATAGCCCAAACGGGTAGTAAGACGTGGTGTTAATAGTGCTAATAATATATCTTATATTAATTTTATTATTATTTTATAAATATGTTTAACACAAATGTTATTAACAACCTAGTCTAAGGGTTTAGAGTGAGTTAGGTAGCTTAGAAGAAATGCACTTGTATTAGTGTGAAAGTAGGTTAGGAAACCCCAGTGAAAATTGCATGCTTGAAACTGGTTTTGTATTCCTTTCCCGTAGGCTGTGGTCAAGTACAACACCTTGAGCTGTTCAGCCACTGTCGCAAGTATTAGTAACATGAGTTTTTTTATTGTTATATATGACAAATTATTGTTAAAGAATGGCTGGATGATTTTCACATTTTAGGAAATCACTTTGAAAACACATGTGTCACTATCGAACTTGTGTCTAATAAAATGCAATGCTTATATATATATAAACGTTTGCAGCCAAACATTACCTTTCTCACAGACGTAGCCAGCGATGGTGATACCCAAGCCATGATAGTCCTTCTTAAGCTCAACGGTGAACTTCTCCATCTCAGGTAAGGGGCTCTCCAGCGACATCATGTCTATGGTGAGAACAGGAAGGGAGGGGGTGGTGGTTAGCAAGGGCAGGAGGGGGGGTGGACCGATAGGAAGGGGATTCCTAACCACATCTACAATCATGTTGGGCTCCGGCTGAAAGGAAAAATTATATTATTTCAATAATAATAATTAAAAAATAATAACAAAATAATAATTGTCTAACTTGTGAAAGTTTCAATCAGTAAAAGAGTGAGAGAAGGAAAAGATGTTAAGGACATTCAGATTACATACAAAATTATTGGACAAAAATAGTCAAGCAGTGAAACATTCACTAATGATACTACCATTATACCTGAATAAGAAGGAAAAGTTACTAATCAATACCGTCTGAGTTATGGATTTTAAAGGTTAATTTAAATGATTTTTTTTAAATAAACAATTTAGGTTGAACTATGATCTCATGAAATCAAGTCAAACATTTGAGTGTACACACTACTCATCCTGAATGGTTACCTTGTTTGGTTCCTCTTTAGTGTTGCTTATAGGATTCAACCATAGTGTAATCAATCAAGGTAAAAATGATTTTTTTTTTCAATTATCAATGAATGTACTGCACTGCAATCATAATTTATAGATATGGCTGTCATAAATAGCACGTTTGTAGCTTAAATAAACACTGTGGGCCTTATATATCGAAAAAAGGTAAACAAGCAGATCAATGGATACTGATGCTAGTGGTAGTGTGTCTTGTTGCTAAGTTGTCTGCAAAGCAAGCACCTCGATTTCGAGGTATGGTGGCAATTGAAAAGCAGTATAAGTGAGAAGTAACGCCGTGACCCCAGGTTGGAAATCACTGATATAGAAAGACTTTCACTGAACAAACATAATTACTTGAATATTTTGCTTATGGAAATTTAGCAAAGTAGAGGATCATTATTATTTTTAAAGAAACTTTAAAATAAATACATATATTCATTGAATTATAAAAAAAGTAATAATAATTTTTCAAGCTTGAATTAGTTAAGTTTAAGTTCATACATGCAGTTCGATCTCGGAGTCCTGCCGAGTGTAAATGAACTGGCCATCGTAGGGGTCAAGCACAGGGGTGTTGGGGTTGAACGTCTCAGTGTAGCCATTCTGAAGCAGGTGTCGGTCCAGTTCTTCAGGGTCACCCAAAATCTTGGTGGGGACAATTGGGGCATGACTGCCCAGCGCCTTAGAACAAAGATTTAACCACTAAAGAACCGTACAAAAATTATAGAACCATACAAACCTTGTTATAATGACAAATATTGTTTTCTAAGATTCTCAGACACTTAATTTGGTTGAGTTGTTAACATCTAGTACTTCTTGATTGTTGTGGTGTGTGAACTACACATATTCTGCATGAAAGTTTTCAACTTTATATTATAATCGAAGGTTGAATACAATCCTTTTGTAGAGATGGTGCTCTCGAATGTGTTTAGTTTGAGCTAAGATTCATATTAATAATCCCTCATGGTATAACTTTTTTACTAAGTATTACTGAATTTAATTACATTATAGAATAAAATATTTTAAGTCTTGATCATTTTTAGTAACAAGTTTTTACAAAATCATAGAAATGCTCTGAAGAAACTTTCAGGGATATAGAAATGTATTATAAAAATAGCTAAAATTGTAAAGTTCTCTATATTTTAGTTTTTAATGTTGAAATTGATACCATCTGTGAGAAGTAGAAGCTGGAAAACACATTATATGACATAAAAATGCATAGGAGTTGATCTTTTTTTGAATTGTCAGAAAATGTCTTCAAATAGTGGAGTGACCAAATATGAATTCCCATCAAAAGTGAGATTGTATAAATAAGAGTTTCAAAAAATTAGCAAACCAAATCAAGTAAATCTTGAAAGATAAAAAACAAAATAATTTTTATAGATTATGTTTGTGAAATCAAATTCAACCCATGTTGTAATAATACTGTTGCTTCATTGGTCAGTGCTAGACAATGTACCTGATAGTCTGGCGAGGTGGGCTCGACAGGGCGAGCCACCACCAGCCTCACGTGACTCCCTGACTGCCGCAACACTGCTGCCACCTGCTCAGAGCCCATTCCTCGCAAGTTGACATCACCGATCTGTAGGATATGGTCACCGCTCTGCAGACGGTTGTCCTTAAACAGAAACAAATATATTGGTCAACATGGAAATTAAAGGGTGGTTAGATTAAAGTGTATTAACATTTATTTAAATTAAGAAATTATCCTGCCATACCCAACACAACCATATGATAATGTTTCTGAAACTATTTTCTGTAGAAAAACATTTTTTTTTTTTCAATTATTGTGTGATTAGGTTTTCTAGTTTAATGACTAACCAGGAACACTTAACAGTTTTAACTTAATGGTTTATTTCTTTAAATTTATTATTTATAGCTTTGTTAAATGAGGAATACTTATGATATTTTTACATGACTTCATTAAAAACATTTTAAATGTGAAGAAATGTTCATATAATTCTTTGCTTTCCACCTTAAACGTGTGTTGATTGCTCTTGAAAATGTAAATTACCATAACTATTTTTGTTAAACTTTTCTCTGTTTTAAAAATAGTTTCAGACTTTAAAACCCTTTCCTATCACACACTATTTTTTTCTGATTTTCCTGGTTGACAATCCCTGGTTTTATTAATAATGTTTATTATTAATTTATTATCAATACTATATAATTAGAAGCCAAGGTAAAATGGTGCGGCCAAATAATAAAGAGTTTGACGATACAGTTGAGTTTGTATTAATTCATAGTGCATAAATAGTAACAAAATATAGTGCATATCTTTCAGTTTACAAATCATAGAAAAACATAGCCACTAAAGATAAAATGTCATTATTAAAGTATTATATAAATTGATTGTTTTTTTTTATTTCTAGCAATTGGTATAATATCTCTACCCTAGTAAATATAGTTTCTAAAAATAATTATTTTTACCACATTCATTAAATTCTTTAGGTTAAAACATAAAAGTAACATAATTTAAGTAATGCCTGTTTCGTTAAAAAAAAAGTCTTTCTTTGGTTTTTATTTTATTACCTATATCAATATAAGGGTAGACATATCTATCACTAACAGAATAAAAATTTGTTATTTCCTCTTAATTTTCACCTCTACAATAATAATTATTATTATTGTGGTAAATGACGCTATTACAAAATAAAATTTCAATAATAACAAACAAGTATGGTTATAAAAGACATTTCAAACACGAACAAAAGATATTTTCTGTCTGCTGAATATACAAGTATTTTAATTGACTAGAGTCTCTCCTCGCATTCTCATTGGATGATACACCTCAAGACCAATGAATGTCTATACTCAAGTCAATGCACAGAATGTAAAATTTAAACAAACTTTAAGAAATGTCCGCTATTCAATATGTTTCAAATTTGTAAGCATTGTGTGCTATAACTATTTGTTATTAGTTATGGTTTATGTATGAATCTAAACCCAACCTAAACATCAATTCAGAAACTTTAACAAGACAGGATGTTTCAATAAAATCCACTCTTTATCTTGTATGTGTGTATTACAATTATTTTTCACTATAGAACATTAGAATGAATGCTTTGAAAACCACATTGAGCTATACCTGCACCTACTAGTGATTTAACACAGAAATACTATAATAACTCGTATTGTTCACAGAAGTTTAAAGCCATGTTTAGGCTATTATGGAAACGTAGCATAACAGAAAAAAAAGGAGGGCATAACTCACCCTGTCAGCCACTCCGCCAGGTAAAATGGTTTTAACCACCACACCAGTACTGCGGCCGCCAATGATACCAAATCCCAGGCCAGAGCCATCGTTGATTAGGTCGATAACTTCAACTTGAGCCCATTCAGTGTTTAGCTGTGTATTAGAAAATATGACAACAATTTATTAGGAACAATCTTGCACTTTAGATACTTATAATGATTATGAAACATTTCAAAAATATATATTAAGAAAATAGTCATTTTAACTTATAACATGTATGTAGAATGTTTTGGTCAGTTTCAAGGCTGTGATTTTCCAAAGGGCAGTAAGAGTGGGAAATAAATATAACAATGTAAATTAAAAAACATAGTGAAAAAATTAGGCCTGGGCACGGGACATTTGAATTAGCACACCAATGCTCTTGCCCCTGAGCTGTCCAGGAATAATCTCGCCATCGAGTTAGTTCTTCCCTGATAGTTTGAGGCAGAGTATCTACAGTAGTAAACACATTGGCTCGCTAAGCTAAAGATCCTAGTTTTGTTTCTCGTGTTCAATAGTCATTTTCAATTCTATTTAATTTAATTAAAATAAATAGTAGCTCATTCAGTTTGTTATCTCTTTTTTAGGAAAACACCCGATGGTTTCGATGAAAACATGCTGAGTGTATGAGGTAGCTTACTTAGCCCATTTATTTTAGTGCCACTGCCTATTCCAGAAGAAGAGAAAGAGAGCCAAGCTTATTTCAGGTTGTGTGTGGCATAGCTATTTAATTATTTTATTAACCAGAGATTTATGTTGCCAAATTGTAGAACGTAATAGAGTAGAATATTTTATTTCTAGTTATATATAACATTAATTGAGAAACACTAAAAATGGCGCCAATCTGGAAGGCCATCCACATCGGTTCTGGCACTTTTAACAATAAAAGCCAAAGCCGATAAAATCGTTCCATGGCACTAAAAGGGTTAAGTAAATAGAGTATATTAAATAAGTGTTTTTCCGTACCACCATGTCTGAACCAGCCTTGGAGGTGTCGCTGACGGCAGAGGGAGAGCGGGAAGGGGAGGGCGGGGTCTCTTCAGCCCCTGTGCGGGCTACCACCAGTTCCACCAGCCCCCGCGCCTTCTGCAAGATGCTGATGGCCTGCTGGTGGGAGATGTTTGAGTCCAAGGGTTGCCCATCGATGGCTAGGATCTGGTCTCCTTCGTGAAGCCGAGCATCTCTGAAAACAAACAAGTTCCAAATATGATCAACAAAACTCAAAATTTTACCAAGGTCTACAATAATATTTATTTCAGTGATGTATGAAATATATGATGTTTCATCAAGTGCTATAGCTGGTGGGACACCCAAAGCGGGGAAAAGCAGGGCATTCGCCCCTCTAAGATTTCAAATTATTTTTATTATTATTAGTGGCGATCACAGGCCTTGAATACCGTGCGCCAACCGCACAAGCTACCTCCACCACGTTCTGTGCTGATCTTCTCCCAACAATATATCTCTAATTTTAATAAAATCTTAAAACAATGTAAGCAATGAAGACAGGTCAAATAATTTGGCTAAATTATAAAACAAAGCTTATAAATTTATATTCAAAAGGTATTCAGTTATATTAAAGGTGTCCCTAAAAATCCTAGATGGGGGAAAAAACCAGACATAATCATGGCTTTGATATTTTATAAACTGGTGATTACTTATTAATATATGAGAGTTATTAGTATCTGTACAGTAGTTTGGCACTTGTCATGATTTATTCAAAAGCAGACACCCTCTCACAAAACCTCTTTGTGTGGTATAACTGTTTTTTGGACATTTAATTAATTATGTTACTAACTCTGATTTATCCTGGCATCCTTTAGAGTACAAACTTTTTACGGCTCTCCTACTGGATGTCAAATTTTTATGTAATTATCTTTGGGGTCTTTCAAAGCCAATGCAAGTTTTTTTGTACTCTTTAACACCCTCATTTTCCCCCTCTAGTGTACAGTATGGCACAACAAACCAGAAAGGACATTAATGTAGATAAACCGCTATCTTTTCAGAATTGAGTGATTTTTAGCTCCAATGATGGCCAATGATGTGCACAATTCTGTTTTTTATACCTTGCTCTCTTGAAAACACTATGAGTGTGGCAAATAAAATAATTAATAAACATGAGCATGAGCATTAAGAGGAAACAATTTGGTGATAATGTAACGAGAAAGGTAAGTTAATGATATAACAAGTGCTGTTGGTTTTTCAACTAGAAAATGTTATTGCTGAAGCCGCACATACAAAATAAATATTTCCTGAATATAAGGCAAATTATTGGCCAAAGTGATTCCAATCTCATGCCATTTGCAGATCATATTAAAGTAGTCAAGAAAAATTTCAAAGAAATATTCAAAATGTTGACCATGAGTTAGTAAGTTTTAAGCAATTTATCAAAAATATCCAGCAAAAGTTGTAAAAATTATAAACTAAATAACATATTAAATGAGTTTCTTTAAGTATAGTTTGAAGAATTGGAACTTGAAATTCTAAATCTAAAAGCACCAGCCCACATTCTAATTAGTTTGCAAAGAAGTGAGTTCTGTTTTAAGGTCACTCAACCATCAACATTTTACTGCACAGTTTTAACAAGTGTATTGTAGTGGAACTAGTGTAAATACTGTAAATGGTGATTCAATTATTTCAAACCATAATATTAATAATTTTAATAGTAATAATATAAGTATTTCATTGTATACACCTCATATGAATGTCTAATTTCATCCCCAACCTTTTATTACTTTACCTTATATTAACACTGGTACAGTAAAAGCATAAAATAGCGAGTTTAATCCCTTATGGCTCATGAAGTGTAATGATTTGATATAAGTGAATCACTATTTATAGTGTATCATTCATTATGATTGTTAAAATTATGATGGCCGAATGACCTTAAGTTCGAACCTTGGACAGATATTTTGAAACATGATTATTATCTCATGCCATAAAATTTAAAAAATCACTGTAGCAAAATTTACACTCTAGGGACTTTAATAAAGTTAATAATAACTAGGAATTATTTACAACACAATTGTTTTAGCTTATCTATTTACTGTTGTTCTTATGTTTTTCACTTTTAGGAATGAAATGTAAAATAAGGGTAGATTAAGTGATTTGGTTTTCACCTTTAGCCAAATGGGCATTGGTGGCCCTACTAGATTTGAAAAAAATTGTTTAGGAAGGTTAATGAGTGAACAAGTGGTTTGAAAGAGTCTACAGACATTCTCTCTCCCCCCCCCCCCCCCTCCCCAATAACCCAAAAGAATTCTCGAAAAAGGACAAATGCCAGTGTTAAATAGATAAAAACACCACAGATTATCTTGGTTTTCTTATTGCTACCAAACAATTACAATATTTTACCAGTTATCAATTTGAAATGTTAGAGATCCTATAGTGCTTAGGTAATTTATAAGATTCAATAAAGTTACTTAACCATTTAATTATAAAAAATAAAATTAATGTTTTATATAAGTGAAAGGAAAAGTGTGTGAGAAAAAAATAAACTTGCTCTTTGAAAATCAATCTTTCAAAACATTCCCTTCCTCAAAAGATAAGCACAGACAAGATTCATTGCTCTTTCACATGAACCCCCAAAACTATCTTTCCTTTCTCATCGTTTTGCCCTGGAGTCTAGTCAGGAGTGTATTACTAGAAACTTTGAGTAAGGAAGATATTCCTGAAGGCATGCTCCACATAACGGCAATAAACACATTCAACTGAATATACTACCACCCTCAAAACGTATGTTGTTTGAACAATAACAAGTCTCTAAGTATTGTCTCTTAAGCGTTCAACCTTGTGGTCTATATTAAACCAAATAAACTTGAAAACAGATTAGGTTACGTGTTGCCCTCAGTTAAAACTTTTTATATTCACAGCCAAATAGGACCGATCAAAGAGATATGTATTGTAAATAAAAAAAAAATCATTAAAAACTAAAATTAAACAAGTCTATGAGATAAATAATTTTGTGTTGGTAAGTTTAACAAATCATTGATTATCATGTAATAGGGATTAAAAAATTATTTAAGAAGGAGTGCCCAAGCATTCACCTGAAAATAGGATAGAAAAGTTATTTTCAGGGTTTCATGGTTTCAGGGCAGAATTTTTACTCTAGTCTCGATTCCTTAGCTCATACATAATCAATCACGCCAGCCGAACATGATGCCGAGAGAGACACAGTAGTAAATAAACTTCTCCCAAAATAAAAAAGTCAATAGAATGATAGAATATAGATTGATAAAGCTAAAAAATTATCAGTACCAAACCTGGGAACTTCTTTGTAGATCCTCTAATTCCTGTAGTAGAGTGGTTAGGGAAGCCACAACTAGGTCCTATTTCATTGTTTTGGACTCTGTTACCTAAATACCCATACAACACTCAAGTATTTTGAATTAAATACTTAAAGGCTTTATTTAGGTAATTTAAATCTAGGTACTAAGGTACATTGTTTTTGCAAAAGAATTTCGGGTCACCTGCCACAGTTCCATTTACGAAAAGGTAATGAAATGTTTTAAACCAAGAGGACTTGGTTTGGTCTCAAGAGATGCCTAGTTTTTATTTATTTTTATCGACGCTTCTTACCCATGTTAAGGTTATACGCATGTATGATGTTTACTCTAATGGGGTAGGGATGAGGAAGGAAATATTTTAGAAAAAAAAAACTATGTAGACCCAGCCGGGATTCAAACCCCGATCTCCCAGTCATCAGCAGGCAAGCCTAAGCCGAGAGTGACGCCTTAGATCGTTCGACCACCGAAGTAGGTGAGGATGCCTAAAAATGTTATGGATACACAAATGGCTTGTTACCTAGACCCAAACTGGTGGTCAAGCAGTTCAATGCGTTATACAAGAAAAGGAATGAAATGATTGTTGATTTCTGTACACGAGGCCAACATTAAACGCTGGTTGTCAGCTGTTTAGAGGCAAAACATTAGGTCCAAAAATACTTGTTTATTTTATGAACATATCAAGCATTTTATGTCATATGTTTAAGGTGGGGTGTATGGGACGCGCGAAAGGGTAGTTGTTTTTGCAGTTTTTATACCAAAACATAATTTATCGAATAATGCTCCAATACAAGCAGAGTTTAATTTTCTTCACATGGTAACATCAACAGTTGTTGGTTAATTATCTGTCACGGGTATGACAAATTTTTATTTTTATTTTTATTTTTATTTATAAAAGTTTATCATCTAATGCTGCTGTGATCATGACAAACATTCAACAACAGTTGATATCACCGTATGAAGAATAAAATCTATGTTTCTACTGGAGAAATATTTGATTTGTTCTGGCAAAAAAAAAAAGTTTTGCTATAAACACTGCAAAAACACTGTCCTTTTCCTAATGTTCCCAACATCCCCACTTTAATGAAGTGTGATAAATATGATTTAAAATTGATGCAACGAATACTGGTGTGATTGATAGAAGTTCTCCCTAAGATACTAAGTATTTAAATAGCTCCAGTTTGTATACCACCGTTCAAGCATGCGAGGCCATACTCTTCAGCAAAGCTACTGCTATAATTTGACTACCTATTAGTTACTTAAAAATACATTTTTTCAAAAGTCTTCTACTCAATAATAATAATAATAATAATAATAATAATAATAATAATAATAATAATAATAATAATAATAATAATAATAATAATAATAATAATAATAATAATAATAATAATAATAATAATAATAATAATAATAATGGTGTTCAGGGCCACCCTCAGGGGTATGCAAACAGTGGGGCCACATAGAACCACGCAGGAGAGGGGGCTCGCACTTGATTAGGTAACAGAGCAAAAAACAAATTGGGGTGGGATTTTTTTTTCTTGTGCGCTCGTGTAGATGTACTCTTTTACTCTTGTGTAGATGATTTAGATGATCAGAGTGTAAAAAAACAAATAAAACATAATCATGTGGTTTAATTTATTGAACGATTGAAGTGAGTTCTTCGTTTCAACTCTACAAATTTGCATTTGTCCGTTTGTCTATCTCTATGTCGGATATATATGTATCACGATAGGTTTTGCCCAGGGCCTCAAGTTTGTTGAAGGTGGCCCTGGTCATGTTCCAATTTCACATGCTTAAAACATACATACATAAACATACATAAAACATACATAAAAAGAAGGCTGACAACTTTTCATCGCTAAGCTATAGAAGACTTTAAACACCCACAAGAAAATGGCTTAATTAGTGATAGGCTGGTCAAAAAACTTAAGGAGTTTACATTTAAAGTATTCTGGACTTGTAAAGTAAAAAAAAAAAAAACTTGAGCTTGTGAGGCATAAGTATTAATTGTGTATGATCGCAATGTCTACCACACTTCGAACTCTTAAAGTTACGCATTCAGTAAAAACAAGGGTGCTGAACAGGAACCAGAACTAGAATTAGAACTTATATATAAATGTTACTTTCGGTTCTTAAATTATTTTTAAAAATTGCATTTTATGCCCTTGTTTCTTTAATTTAATATTATTTTAAAATACTCCTTTTTTCCTTGGAATTTTTTTTGTTAATGGGAGTTTTATTTATATAGATAGCTTTTAATTTGTTGTAAATTATTTTTAATGTACTTTTCTATTTACGAATGTTATAATGGTAATTAATTATTAAATAAAAAAAATAAAAAGAACAATCCCTGGCACCTAATTAAGAACCAAAAATAACAGAAACGAAACCTTAAAATGTTTACTGGAAAAACTTGAACAAGAATCATAACCGATAACTATAATGAATCAGTTCGACTCCCTGGTAAAGAATGTATGTCACCGAGTTATTTACTGTCTGCAAAATGGCAAGAGAACCTCGAGTAGACGTCAGGTTATGAACCAGCATGAAGAGCTTCCCTCCGATCCTGTTTAGCAGAGGAATATAACAAGAAACGATGTCCCTAAAGAGCCGCTCTGTTCACAAGAGAGAGAGAGAGAGAGAGAGAACGAACATGACACTAGGAACAATCTATTATCGTCATGGAGCAAGCTTTGAGCAAGGGAGCCGAGCTTAGATGAAACCAGCAGCTTAATCGCTCAACTCAGCTCAGCTGTCAACTGTGACACCCCACCCCTTACAATATCAACACCCCCTCAACACCATCATCATCAAACTTTTTTTTTGTATTTAACGTGCACTTTCTTAACCGAATGATTATATCAGCAGTCGAGAATTTCTATGAGCGAGAGCGAAAGGGCCTATCAATTTTGTCGCATACCTTCAAGGGTTATTTTACTTGCCACAATCGACATGGGACCGACGGCTTTACTTCCCTTCCGAAGGAAGTTGTGCTACGGATTTTTATCGCTAGAGAAAAATCCGTGGACCTTGGCTGGGTTTGAAACCACAAACACTCTGTTCTGATGCGAGCACTTTACCCCAAGACCACCAAGTTCGACATCAAACCATTTCTCAGCGGTATCCAACATATGACCCACGGATACCAACACTCAAATGGAAAACATGACTAAATCAATTATTTAATTTTAAGTTTAACACTATATTCACTAACGATTTAGTTGAAGGAGGGGCGAGGAAAGTAAATTATAGCAAATACACCCTCATTAAAGTAGATAAAAGATGAGAAATCACATGTAGAAAAACCACCCAAGCGCACTCGGGTGAGATTCGAATTTTGACCTCCTTATCACCGGGAATATAGTTTATTGCAAGAGTTACACCTTGGACCATACGGCCACAGATGCGGAATGTAACAAATAAAATTTAATAAAACGGAAAAATTAAAGAAATAGGCCTTTTAATTTACACCGCATGTTAATACTTGCTAGGACTTTCCACATTTAACTATAATAACGGAAGTGGGATGCGGAAAGTAAAATGTATATTGAATGTAGTCACGTTTGCGTAGGAAGAGAATGTAAAATAATTCAGGAAGAACCCTAATGAGAAAACACCCGGCTGAGATTCGAGCCCCGACCAACTCGTCATAGGCAGAGCAAGGCAGAAGACGTGCCCGCCGGTGCGGGTAGTATTAATATCTTCATAATTATTATTAGCTGTAATCAGTTGGATATGCGGTCTAAATGTCAGGCTCATCTAATCTAGTTTGCCGGCGATGGAGAGGTAGGGGCTCGAATCCCGGACTAGTATACCGAGGATATTTTCCCCCCACATCCAATCTAATTCAGGTAAACTTTACCTTCTTAGTCCATTAACGTAATTAATGTACATACAAACCGGTGGAGGAAAAAATAGTTGTAGTTATATCAATTTTATTAATCATATTGAAATTCGTACTCTAACAAAACTGTAAATATGTATTAGCGTTCCAGGGGAAAGGCTAGTGTGCAAACTTTGATCGATAGCCCCCCCCCCCCTTCCCCAAACGGTGATAAATATAAAATAAATAAGGGTTAAAAACCTGACCGCGTAGTTCAACCAGCGAGGGGTTAATTACACAGCACACAAGGTCAGATCTCAAAATACGAACAGTACACAGAGCTTCACAACACATCTATTTATTGATTGACGGCCGTGGGAAACATCAGCTATTCCTGCCAACCACGCGAATATGAAATAAAACAACAGATTTTTGGGAAAGGAGGAGAAAACGGGGGGTGGGGATCCAATTTGCAAACGAGAAAAGGCTTCGTGCAAATTCATGGACCCTGTGTATGTTAATTGGAATCTGACACACGACAACCTTTTAAACTTTATTTTTCACCCAAAGTGAGGCCAGATGGGAGGGGTAAAATCATGTTCAAGCTAAAAAAAAAAAATGAAGAAAGCTGTAATGAAAATAAATTTTAATTGACATCAAGATATAGGACGTAATAAATTTTTCCTCTCGGAGGTTCAACCTCCTCTTCATGAAAAGTAATATTCAGCAATAATAACTTAAATTTCAATCTAAAATTATGATAGTAAGTCTACATTATCGTATCCTATATTTTTAGCACCGCGTCTAACTACCCATTCGTGTTATAAGCTAATGTATTAATTACACTAATGGTTTAAGAATTTAAAAGGTTTTATTTAGTGAAAGTGTACACGCATTTGCGTTGAAGGAAAGTAGAAAACCATTTTGGAAAACCCCCTCAGTCAACCCGAACGAGATTTGAACTTCGATCTCTCCTTTCATCGTCAGTCTAGTCTACTGCGAGAATCGTACATAATAAGTATATTAATAATACCTCACCCCTACAGTCTACAATGTATATAAATAGTTTAGGCTAATAGGATCACGGTTGCAATAATAATATATGGAAATAAGTTAGTAAAACAACTTTGAAGTCATGCGTCAAGTTATGTGATCTGTAGATATCCTTTAGAGCAGGGTCCGCTAACTCACGGCCCGCGGGCCGCATCCGGTCTGTGAGATAAAGCTAACCAGTCCTCTTGTCTGCAATACTTTTATATTATTATCAAGCCTACAGTCATATACACAAACACAAAACATAAAAGTTTAATTTTAGTGTGTGGATAAATGTGAATAACAAAAAACCAAATAAAACAATAGCACAGTTTCTAAATGTTCTATCACTTTAAATACTTGATTGTGGGAATTTTTATTTGCATAATTTAATAAATACTGCGTCTAGTATTTCGCTAATTCCATAAACACCTAGGAAAATATAAATTTTTAAATATTTTAAATATGCATTAAAGATTTTAGATCTATAACATCAAATAGCTATTAGAGAGATATATCGGTGGGCGCCCGGTTTAAAAGTAAGTTTCTTATGATCCAGTTTGCAAGCATTGGGCAGTCAGTTTGAATTCCAGCTTCATGCACAAAGGGTGGTTTTCCCTATATGGTTTTCACATTCTCAAATGCGTTTACATTTACTCTAAATGATATCTTCTTCATCCCTTACTTATAAGTGTGATTAAAATGTGCGTAATCTGGACGAGTAGTAAGATGCGATTTAAGCAAACATATATGTATGGGCTGTGACCCGCAACACGTCCAGAGTTTGCGATTCTGGCCCTTCGACTAGTTTGAATTTCGATACCACTGCTTTAGAGCATTGGCAAGCTAAGCCAAGAGTCCCGGGTTCAATTCCCGTCTCCAGGTGTTATTTTTAAATTTACGAATATGGTACTTGATGCGGCTACATCATTAATTTCAGGGAAATTTCCATCTTCTAAGCTTCGTTACTCAGGTACAATTATTTGTACAAGTGTTAACTTGCTTCTATCAATATTTTACTTGTATATTTTTACTACGGTTACTCTGACAAAAATAAAAGTTAGATTTTAGTTTAAGGCCTTTGACCCTGTCGAGTGCAAGTCTAAAACCTATTTTGTGAGATGGTGGGCGGGAGGGTGAGTATCCTTCCGGGCCAACAAGAACAGATGTATCATGGAAACCGTAGATGGCGCTAGCTACCGGACAAGTCTTGCGAAAAATCATACGTTTGGAAATATCAGTTTTCTCGAGAACGAGTAAAATTTTTATATTAATATTTTCAACACCCCTTCCAAGATAATGTATCGATGTTTATTAATTGTGACATTTTCTTATTTTTTGTTATGAAGCCGGCAGTTTTCTATTGAAAAATGTCAATTTTATAGATAGTTGATCACTGTTAAAATAACTATAGGGAGGTGTGAATATAAAAAGTATAACTTAATCAACATGCTTATATTCTTGAACAAACCATTTCCGAAAAGAAAATTGCAAAAGAATAAAAATTCTTGAAGATAGCCGTTTGTTCCCGTGGCTCTGCATTTCCACGCCAAATGAAAAGGGCCAATCGCCTTAAGAGGAACAAAGTATATTTCTTACACTAATTATGTGACTTCAAAAAATAACAGCACATACCATCATGATGCATTTGTTAAGGCTCCTTTATATTTGTTTTTTTTAAATTATTTTTGTACAGTTTATGAAAAGCATTCAATTCAATGTTCAAACTTTTTTATCAATTTGAATTTCCTGAAGCTTCTAAAATATATCTAACATGTCCCCAACGGTGGACATACGGACAAAGGCGTAATTCGCGTCTATTCTGAGGTTCTATGCCACAATCCTTGTACTTCCAGTTCGTAGCCTAACTAGAAGTGGCGTATTTCATATACGAACAAGAAGGTAGCTATTTTGGTTTTGGTAACTACAGAAAAATAATTACACCTGGACAGGGATCTAAACCCTGGCCGTCCAGCTATACGCAACGACCGCTCTACCGATTGAGATATCCGGGATGACACAATGACATGGAGGAGATCCCTGATAGCTCAGTCACTCAATTGAAAAATTAATGAATGCTCATAGTAGCCAATGATTTCCACACGTCCATCACATACTCCCTCAAATTTAAAATAAAAAATAAAAATACCTCAAGTAATTTTAATTCATCAAGTATTTAAATGAGTTTCACTATAAAAAGCGAAACTAGAGATAAACAAATAGGGGCCCGCTAATATCCGGGAAAATGACGGCTCATCGCGTCGTGTAAAACTGTAAACGACACATCCGGCTACAACCCATTAACCTCCCACACACGGCCGCCAACTGCATTTTTAAAGAGTGGCCCTAGGAGCGTTCCCAGCTGAGTTGTCAATAGAAATGACACACGGCTTCGATCCACTGACCCGTTCCCACAGTCCGCCGAGGCAATCAACGGGAGTGCCCTCCAGTCCAGCCCCTTCAGATATACATCACGCTCTGCTACAATAACATCGCCCTAGACAAGGATTTTTATAAAAAAAAACTTTTTTCAGTAAACACTGATAACATTTTGCTATTATTATTATTATTATTATTATTAGTGTTATTTTATAGGTATTGGTAAGGGACTGTCCATAAACTACGTACCGCTAATGTTTTTTTACCACTTCCTCCCCCCCTCACAATTTTGTAGACCCTCTTTCTACGTCACAATATCACGCAACACACCCTTACTCTATTTAAATGGTGGTTTTTAACTGTAGAGACTATATAACCCTTTTATTGAAACGTGTTCGTACGTGTTCACCAAGCTCGGTGAATGGTGATCAAAGAAAATGGTGACCTGGTGGTCTAGGAGTAAGGTGTCAGACTTCTGTGCTGAGGGGCCGGGGTTCAATCCTCGGTCCCGGCACAGATTTATCTGATTGCCAAACCCTTCCTTCACCTCTGACAAGAAGTGTATTAATCACAACTTGTGAATGTGAGGAGTGCCAGGCCTCTACCGTGGTTCGGATTCCACGTTAAACTGTAGGTCCTGCATTTCATCTCGCAATCACCCTACCATTGCACATTAGCGTAAGTGCGTATAACCCGAACGGGTAGTAAGACGCGGTGCTAATAATCAATCAAAGTCAATGTGTCGATCATTGTTTGTTAATCTGTGCGCGCAGTCGGAACACAGAACGCTGCCCTCTATACGCTTGGTTGTAATGTGACGTCATGCATTTTCTGACTCCTCGCTTCATGGTCGCGCCGGGCACCTACCACCGCCGATATGCGTACGTATTTTATGGACAGCCCCTTATATATATCAAAAGCAACAGCTTCAGATCACATTACTTGACGTATGAATACGTGAAAATAGATATAGTAGCTTTTTTTAGCTGTCGGATAGGCCCTTACTATGAAAATTAGATTAATATCAGCTTATTACAGCAAAAGAACTTTCGCTTTCCTAGCACCAAGTCCTATTTACTACCCGTCATGAATGTCCGCCTTCATTTACACCAAAGGAGTGGGGATGAGGAAGGTAGAGTTTAGAGGAGACACTCGCAGTATCGTGGGAAGAGAGTTAACAACCATTTTATGAAGATAAAACCACTTAAATACACCCAACTTGGATTTGAGCCCCAACCTCCTCGCCACTGGTAGACCAAACTAGGGGTGGATCGGCGCCTTTGTCAAGGTTCCCAAAGGTGAGTGTACCAAGAACCTTATTTAGCAGTTTACAAAATTTACCAATTTTACTTAAACGTCAAAATTCCATTTTTGTAAGATTGTGTTAAATTGTACAGCTTTAAGCTAAATAGAGTGGTCCAATTTCAATAAGGAGAACCATATGTGACCTCTTAGAAATGTTATAAATTTCACGTATTCATACGTCAAATAATGTTGTCTGCAGCTGTCACATTCTTTATAAAAATAAAACACTAATAATAGCGTCAAATATTATCAATTTTGACCGTAAAAAAAATACGTTCGTATTATCTAAAAGTTTTCCTACAAAATCCTAATATGCTCTAGTTATATTTTTTTAGGGTAGAAAAGCCTCTTTTTGGCACTCCATCGACAACTCCAACAAGTATAAACAATGATTATTACCACATCAGGATAGTCGCACCTATTGTAATTCCGCCAATTTTGGCCTTTTCTGAAAGTTCACAAGTAACTCGAACTTTTTCTGTATAAATCCGACTCATAAATATGTTTTATAAATTGTACCATACAGGTCAGTTCACTCACTTGAGTAAAGTGAGAAAACATAACCACGAGATGGACGAATAAAGAGCTATTTAAGTAACCTTTTTATAACTGTTAAAAAAGTTACCTTTAATAGAAACACCCCTGCTTAATCCAAATATGTCATCATCCTTGCGGGACTAAATTAAATTTCGCAGACTATTATTCTGGTTTGTGAGTTTTTACACAAATGAATATTTAACAGTGTAATCCATGGATAGGGATGAGGGTAGTTTCTGAATATGCACCCTCATTTGCCGGAAGGATAAGAGAAACACAAACAAAGTTTGAGCCTTATCCTCTCCGATCACCAGTAGTCCAGTATATTGCGAGTATGACGCTTTAGACCGTAAAACCAAAACCAGAAAGAAAAACAAAATAAGAGTTACATATTATATAGTAGGAAAAAGGTCTTAGAAAACTTTTTTTTGTGGTAATATTGATTGAAATTTACTTTATTATTGTTTTTTAAAGGTACGCACATTGGTACTAACTATATTATCTGACGTGAGAGGAGTTTTAGTTCATTTTAAATGTCAAACAATGTTCTTGTTAACAGAATTCTATTTTTTTAAGTCAATAACTGTTTAAAATTAACTCCCTTTTCTACCACCGAAATAAATAATTGAAACCATTCAGTGTTTATGTGCTTAAGACCAAATGCTTGCGTCACCGTCCGCCAATGCTGAAACGATCGAGAGAAAGATAAGACTTGTTAAGCTTGGTTCACAATCGAAAAATTAAAGAATCAACGTGGACGTGTGCTTAAGAAATTAACCTTCGTTATATATCATGGGCGCCCGCAGTAACGGAAAAGGGGAGAAGGGGCACTTGACCCCCCTGGAATTACGTTTTCTCTGACAAGAAAACATTGTAACATTTTTTAATCTTCTAGTTTGCCTTATAATTTTTTTCTTCCAACATTTAACAATTATCAGATTTACAATCGTGGTATGTGTGTGTGGTGGGTGGCGGGGGGGGGGGGCGGGGAGGAATATATTATTTTGACCCCCCTGAAAAATGTCTGCGGGCGCCCATGTACTAATATATATAGAGCACTTCACGTCTTACTACCCGTTCAGTTTATACGCTCATATCTACTAATTACGATAATGGTTTTGGAGATTAGAAAAGTTATATTTATGGGAAGGGAGTGTGAAAAACCATTTCGAGAGAACCAGCCCAAGTACACCCGACCGAGATTCGAATCTCGATCTCCCCGTAACTGTCAGTCTAGTCTACTGCGATAGTGGCACCTTGGACCACGCGGCCACCGAAGCGAGTCTTAATCTGTTACTCAAGACGTTGTTGGGTTGGGCCTGAATTTGAAAACAAGATGCAAAAGTAATGTTGTTACGAAATATGAATCCCAAAAGAGAGTTATTTATTGGAACTCGCTTATCAATTGATAAGTTGATCAAAAAATGTAATTCCAGAAACTATCCTCACAGGTTTTTCCCAAGGTAGCCCAGCTTTTATACCCTCTCGCAACTACCGATCTAGATATGCCTTTTGTACTTCGCTGGCGACAGTTCCCAGTCCAACTTTACTTTACTTTACTTTACATCCATTACTGTTGCCAGCCTGTGGCAAGGATTCGTTTTTTATTCAAGCCATAGTTATATTTTCGACTACCTGTTTGTTAGGCCTGTCTTTGCTTCATATGCCTTATAATCTAACTAAAGACTAGGACAGGCACAGCATCCAGTCCCCCCCCGGCCGTTAATTCATCACTGTGAAAAGGTAAATCCATTTCCTCAATTTTAATTTTTCGGCCATGCCGGAAATTGAACCCGGATTCCTAAACTCAACAGAGAAACGCTATCAATTGAGCTAAGGTGTTGGATCCCAGTCCGAGTGACATTTTCTTAAGTCCCAGGCCAGAATATTGAATTTTTTTTCCAAAAAGCTAATACTCTATTTAAAATGAACAAAATAATCTCTTCATTGTACTCCTCTACCAACCACCCGCAAGGCAGTATTAAAGCCTTGATTATATAATTCGATTAGAATAACGCCAAATGTTGAGCATCGCTGAGAGAAGAATAATGTGTCAAAATGTTATCATCGATCTACACTTCCCGAATTGTGTGTCACTAAAGGCGTTTTTTTTCTTCTTTTTTTTTTAGTTCAACCCGATAACCTGAAAGCGCCATACACACAAATCACGCTAACTTCTGTTATGAAAAATCTAAAAATAGATCAAAACAGCAGAGAAGTCTTCGCAAGAAATCAGAAATTTCGCGCGTCGGAGACGGGGTTAACCGCTAGTCTGTCTATAAAGTAAATAAACTTTTAATCTGAGTAGATATAAAAAAGAATCTCTTCTATTTAAACGCGCCCTTAGAGTCAAGAGAATGGACAAAACAAATGGGTTGATAGAGTGGTTTGGCCCTAAGTCAGACTCGGAAATACTGGGGTTCAAATCCAACCACGTACAGTTCTTTAAAACACAAGTCTTATAAACCTGTATCCTTAGATTATTTGGTGAAAGTTTCAGATAACCCGAAAAGGCAATAAGGTAAATATCACTTGTACAGAATAAGTGTAAAGTGTAGGTTTTTTTAGCACCTCAACTTACTATTATTTCAGTTTTAGAGTATTTGTACTAATTACGCTAATGAGTTGGAGACGAGGTAGGTTGAATTTAAAAGAAGTATACCTGCATTTGCATGGAAAACCAATTAGGGAAAAAAACCCTCTCAGTACACACGGCCGAGATTTGAACCTCAATCTCCCTGTCGTCGGCAGTCTAGTCTGAACACGAAAGTGACGCCTTAGCCATGCGGCCACCGATGCAGATGAGAGTAGTTTACGAGAGACTAAATTGTTAAAAGTACATATATGAGATAAAAAGTGTTCAAACTGGCTTATTGACGAATCGTACTAAAAAAGGGTTCTTCGTGGTTAGAAAAAAGAAATCTACGTATCCAATGGGACTTTGCATCGATACTTGAATATGCCGTGTGTGAAAGACTACTTACCAAGGCTAGCGCTGTCTTATGACAAGCTGCCCGGTTCCACCAATCCTCTTATCCTGGGGCTTGGGAACTATTTTATAGATCCAGGAGAATCCCCCCTATGTCCCAGAGCCCTGTTTGGATAAGAGAGATATAATCACCAGTGGTCCAAGAGGTTATCACTAGAGCCCGGATTTTTATGTAATTACATATTTTTATCCTGCCAGTTAGAAATGTGAAAAGCGAAATGTTGGCGAATCAGATTGTTTGGGACTGTATTTTCATTTTACATATTTTACCGTATTCTACATATTTTCGAAGTTATTACATAACATAATATATTTTGTGTGTTTATTTACTGAGGTATTATTTTTATTTATGTATTGAGAAAAATATTTTAAAATGTTGAGTCACTAATTTTCAGGTAACCTGTACTTTCATAAAGAAATGTATACAGTGAAGGGATGGCAGAGATAAAAGTCCAAATCAGATATGCTGGCTCGTCAGAGAGGATTACAGTTGCTGTAACATAACTTTGTGTCAAATGTTTCTCGTGCTGTGAAGGAAGAGAATGTGGCGTTGCCATGAAGTGGTCTCAGCGTCACGTCTCTCACGCGGCGTGTCAATTTGTAAACACAATTCTACGAGTTGTAAAAACAATAGTTCTTGGATCTAATTAGCTCATTTTCCAGTTGTTCATTGGTTGGGAGAAGAAACTAATATATATCAGCAAAAAAACATAGCTTCTGTCAGAGAATTTTCCCACAATTCCACGTGACAAACATTCACACACAGTTTTCATTCCATCCCCTACCTCCTTCCCCAAAGTTTCTTTCGACCACAGCCTCATACTTGTAGTTACTTCCCAAATTATCAGCTAATAGACTACAAGTGATAGCCGATAGGTTTAGTGTTTTGGAAGAGTGGCCTTCAGAAACTTTCAGCCATAAAATCAAATTTCGTTCCACTAATATTTGTGTGCATTATTTTGGGGGGGAAAAAAATGTTGACATAAAAACAGCCGATTTCGGTGGTCTTGAGCATGGGTTCAAACTCAGCCGGGGTCAACGGATGTTTCTTGAGTGATTAAAATCCGTAGCACAACTTCCTTCGGAGGGGAAGTAAAACCGTCGATCCCGTATCTATTGTGGCATGTAAAAGAACCCTGGAAGGTATATAATACCTTTCCCGGCAAAACTGGTAGGCCCTTTCACTCTCGCTCATGGAAATTCTCGTGTTCTGATATAATCAATCGGTTCAGAGAGTGCACGTTAAATACCTCAAATAAATATTTAAAAAAATAAATATATATATATAATAACTGCAAAAACATTGCCCTCACTCGTGTTCCCTACATTCTCACTTTCAGAGCGAATATCTGATAACGACGAGCACTGGGGTCTTTTGAGGGTTTAAAAAAAAAATTATATCGTTGGACATTTCATAACTTTATAAGATACATCTAAAAATATTCTCTGGCAAACCTAAACTTTTAAACCCATGCATCGACTCCCTTAGAATAAAACTTTTATCAATAAAGGAATGCGATATTTCCTATATTGATCAAAGAAGATCATGGGGTGGTAGTTAAAGATTGATCTGAGAATTGGTTATGGTTACACTCTTCTCGAGTTGTTGAACATACAAAAGTAGCCAAATATCATCATTATTATAGGGAGACATTTGTTCTAATCATCACGCCTAATCTTTCAACTTCTAATCCCCCCACCAAATACCCCCTATTTTTTATTATATTTTAGTAGTGTCAGTTAAATGCCCCAAATTTAAATACATTCCATTCTTTATTTAGCTTAGTGAGAAAAATCCTGTATTTCCATGTTGTTTTTTCAGATACAAAAAAATTCCGTATTTGATCGGCTCTACCGGTTTTCCAGACGAGTGGCAACCCTGCTATCAAACGTTTAGCCCCGGCTCCAAAAGATTAATATTTGGGCTCTACGACGAAACTATAAACCAAAAGCAAAAATTGTGTTAGTTATCTGCATCTGGAATCAAACTAGGCTCCCTTTTATACCTACAGTCTCTCCATCTGCCACTCAATTCTGGGGTCAAACATCAACAAACAATCACTAAAAAAATTTAAAATCCCCAAATCAAACACATTCTCCAAATACCAAATATTTCATGCCAAAGCAACTGTGAAATATCCCGAGGAGTTGCTAAACGTTGTAACCTAGCCAGAGCCGCGCACGTGGGACGGAAAGCATTAAGGAAAGCCGCAAAGATCGTCAATCGACGATGCTCTACGAGTCAAAGGCCCGCGATACTAAATATTTTCGGCCCGATGGGGGGGAGCAGAGTTCAATACGACCACGATGTCCCCCCCTCTACCTCTCTCTCTCTTCAATGATGTGGGAAAATATTAAACAATTTCCATCAAAGCGGGCTAAATTAGTTCTAATTCGCTGGATCCTTGCCAATAAATTTAATCTCGCTTGATAAATTTATTTCCAGTCAATGTACAGCTAAACATTTAAAACCTTAACAGTTCGTACTTTTCGCACTTGATATGAATCTTCTCCTAGATCATATGTGTTTGAATATAAACATACAAGAGATGATAATGTCGAGATAATAATCCTCGCACTGGGTCATCCGTGGAACGTTTCACTTTTAAAAATTGGTTGAGTTCAAGGTATATTTTTACTTTCTCACGACCCCTCAGAGAGGAAGTATTGCGTTCACCGAAAAAAATAATCGAGGTCGAGATTTGGACGTTTCATGACCCCATGAACAAGAACAAGTGAACCGCCTCGGTGGCGTAATTAGCTAATGCGCTAGTTTCGTATTGAGCTAGACTGCCGAGGACGGAGAAATCGAGGTTCGAATCTCGCTCGGGTGAACTGAGGGTAGTTTTCATTAATGGTTTTCCACTTTCCCTCCATGCAAATACGGGTTCACTTCCTTTATATTCAACCTTCCCATTCCTAATCTATTAGTGTAATTAGTTAGTACTTAGGTGTATAAACCGAACTGGAGTCAGGCGCGGTGCTAAAAAAAAAGGTGATGTTCGCGATGCCGTGTGTTTGTGTGTGTGTGTGTTCGCGCGTGCGTGTACGTGTCAATATCTCGGCCTAGAATCAAAATCATTTTACTGATCGGGATAAAAAAAAATTGGTATCTAGGATTTTCGTAAAGTTTATCATAAGAGTTTTTGGAATTACATATATATACCTAAAATTAAGGGTAGTTTACTTTAGGAAGGAAAAATAAGGTATTGATTTTTTCAAAATTGGCTCTAACGATTTTGATTAAAATTCATATCTTGCCACTGTTTGACATTACAAACGAGAAGGCACATTTCATTTTCCAATAAAAATAACTTTGAGGGAATTTACATAAGCATTAATTACTAATTTTGATCCACCACTATCTGAGATGCGAAATAATTTATCATTCATTGTATAGTTGTGATATTATTAGAAATGAACAAAACTTTTATTTGAAATATATTTTTACCAAACCAACAGTTTCCAAGCTGTAAGCAATTATATATACATATGTTTCTTTAACAAAGTATATCATTTTATTTATGATCTTTGAGATTTCTGCAACAATGTAAAGTATTCCGTTTCACACATCTTAAGAGTTTTAGGTAAATGTATCACGTTTTGGACAAAAAAGTGAGTAAGTATTTGTGGTACACCATACCATTTATTTTTTACTTTCAATCCATCAGTTATTATTTTGTTTGTTATTCTATTTTATTCTTTTCTCAATTGTCAAGGATATCAACATATTTACACTACTAGGATAGGGATGAGGACGGCAGTAATTTAGAGGAAATGTACTTACATTTACGTAAAGGAAGAGTGGAAATACATTTAAGTAAAAAAACAGTATATCTAGCCGGGACTCAAACCTTTGCCTCCCCTTCATAAAAAAAAAGAGAAGAAGAGCCTGACAACTGTCCGCGCACCCACCAGTGCAAGTTTCAATTAAATCAAAATCGTTAGAGCCACCATCTAAAAAAAAAACCTACATAATATTTTTGCATATAAATTAGACAGCAAACATATTATTGTATTATAGTATTTTGTCTAAAATATATTAATGTGTAGGCCTACTAATACTAAAATAACCTGCTTCAGTGGCTGCATGGTCTAAGGCGTCACTCTCGTGTTAGACTATGCTGCCGATAACAGAGAAATTGGGGTTCGAATACAGCACGGATGTACCAAGATTTCTTTTTTATTCCAAAATGGGTTTTCATTCTCCCTCCACGCAAATTCAGGTGCATCTATAAATTTAACCTCCCTTATTTCTAACGCATTAGCGTGATTAGTATGAATGCGTATGGCCTGAACAGGTAATAAGACGCGGTGCTAAAAAAAAGATTAATTTCCCAATTAGATGCATGCTAAATAAGTGATTATTCAAGAAACATTCGAAAAATCACTGTTTCAGATTTAACAAGATTGTTATACATTTTCTATAGTATGCACAAAGTATTTTCAGAGAAAGCTTCGTCTAGAATATAAACCAAAGAATCGTGCCAAAATAAATGTTACCTCACCCTCTCCCAGAACAATTACACGGTATTGCCATCTATTTCAATCAGCCGCGTCTCCGAAGTCACAGGTGGCCAAAAACTAGAGAGAGACGGGTTTTATGGACTCGGTCTGGTCTGTTAATAAATCAAAGACGAATCGGCGCCCGTCCAAGAAGCAGAACTTGGAGAAAAATATTCTGTGAAGCACAGGGATGGGCAAAATATATCATGACAGTTAGATTGCTATATTTTAAATATGAATTTCAAGAATTGGGAAGAAATTTTTAAAAAAGTTCTTTTTTTGTTCGAGAAATTGTATTACTTTTTCTAATTTAGAGGTGATTTGACATCTAAGTACAAATAAAAAAGTATATAAAAAGTACAAAACAGGTGCGTTACAAGTCTGTTTCGCGAATCAAACAAACTCTACATCATCTTCGAGGAGGAATCGTTGTTATCCATCCCTTCGACTTCGAGGGTAACTGGTTTATGTAGTTGATGTCACGACGACGGAGCGTCGTGGTTCAGACATGCGTGGGTAGGAAAAAGGTCGGCGAGTGTGTTCCGGCAACGTTAGTCGCGGTGGAACGGAGGAAGTTCCGGCAACGTGAGTCGCGGTGGAACATGGGAAGTCCGGCAACGTGAGTCGCGGTGGGAGGTATGGTGATGGTGGAAAGAGAGAGGGTTAAACAAAATGCTCTTTCGTAACATAAGACAATTTAATAAGCTTTTTCATATGGGTGGTGCACCCAGGTGGGTCACCACTGATTGGCCGAGGCTGACTGGCCTAGTCTCCAGACTCCAGACTCATTATGCATGCTCTAATGCACCCTGAAGGGGTGCACGGGAGCAAATTCCAACACGTACCGACCAATTGGTCACACCGTGTGGTTTTCGGATAATTAGCTGACGGGTTGTCGCATTTCGCGAAGTTAACTGAAACAAACAAAAAGCATATTATTAATTAATATTTTAGGGAAAAAGAAAAATTTAGGGAACCGACTAAGAGGTTTTTAGAGTTACGTGCGGAGACACTACTCTATGGGGGGCTGTGTGAGAGCCTCCCAAACCACGTTTGTCACTTCTCGCTTATCCGAGCAGGGCTTTGGGACGTCGGTGGCTCCCCCCAGGGTCGATGACGTAATTCCCAAGCCCCTGGATAAGAGGATTGGTGGCACCGGGGAGTCTGGCGTAGAAGGACTGCGCCAGCTTCCGGAAGTGGTCCTTGATGGTCGGCATATCCAGGTCTCGGTGCAGATTCACATTCCGAACGTACCAAGGTGCGTCCACAATGATCCTCAGACACCTACTCTGGAATGCTTGCATCCTCCTCATATACGTGTCCGCCAGGTGGCCCCAAGCGGGACACGCATAGTCGAGGATCGGTCTGAGCAGCTGCTTGTACAGTGTCAGACCGTTCCTTGTGGACAGGGCGCTACGCCTGTTAAGCAGTGGGCCTAGGATTCCCAGCCTTTGCTTCGCCTTGGTCAGTCTCTCTGTGCAGTGAAGTCGCCAGGTCAGCTTGGTGTCCAGCGTAAGTCCTAAGTACTTAGCACTGTCCGCCCATCTGATCTGTTCTCCGAACAGCCGGAGTGGGGCCGGCCTGTAGAACTTTCTTTTCCATGTGAAGAGCACTGCAGTACTCTTCTCCACGTTAATACTCGTTCTCCAGGTAGTCAGCCACCCCTCCAACTGCGTCAGGTGCGTCTGGAGTCGCCTCTCCACCAGCTGCCCTCGCCACGACTCCGCTACTAGAGCCGTGTCGTCCGCATACAGTGCTAACTTGGTGTCTGGGGATTTCGGAATGTCGTTCACATACAGACTGAAGAGCACCGGGCCCACGAGGGAACCCTGCGGCACTCCAGCCCGGATGCTTCTGACCTGGGATGTGGCGTTCCCAAAGGTAGTGGAGAAGGTCCGGTTGGATAGATAAGATTGAACAATCTTAACAAGGTAGAAGGGAAGGTTCAAGGAGAGGAGTTTGAAAAGGAGACCTTCGTGCCAAACACGGTCGAAGGCCTTTGCCACGTCGAGAAAGACAGCACCAGTCAGCCTGTTGATGTTGAAGTTCCTCGTAACCTGCTCCACGAGCCGGACAAGTTGATGAGACGTAGCGTGTCCCGCCCGAAAGCCGAACTGCTCGTCCACCAAGATGCCCGCCTCGCGAACATGTCGGGTCAGTCTCGTCAGTAGTAGTCTCTCGAACAGCTTGCCCAAAGAGTCGAGCAAGCTGATCGGTCGGTAAGACGAAGTTAGGGCCGGGTCCTTACCCGATTTATGAAAGCAGAGGACGTTGGCGTGCTTCCAGAGCTCTGGGAAGTGACTCAGGAGCAGGACGGCGTTGAATAACTCCACGAGGAAGTTAATCGCCTCCAAGGGCAGCTTTCGGAGGACCGCGTTATTGATGCCGTCGCGTCCGGGGGCCTTGTTTAATCTTAGAGCGGCTAACGCCCGCGACATTTCTGCCGCCTCCGTGGGCTCCGGTTCATCCAAGGGTCTGTACGAGACCGCTGCGATGACCTGATCCACGTGCCCAATGTGCACCGGGTCTGACGGGTTGTCTGTCGGTACAAATTGCGCCTCTAAGTGCTCAGCGAGAGCATCGGCCTTCTCCTGGTCGGAGTTGGCCACCCCGTTGCGACCTACAATAGGCGGCCTTGGTGGGGGAACCCGCATCAAGTTCCTCGTCATGCGCCACAGGGACCTGTCCTGTACGCACAAGCTCTCAATCTTGTCCTCCCAGACACTGTTCCGGTATTCTTTGACCATCTCGCGAACCGCATGGACTTTGCGGCTCCAGTTGGCCTTGTCTACCGGGTCCCTCGAGGTTTGCCAAGCCTTCCTCAGCCGATTTTTCTCCCGGACGTGCCTGAGGATAGAATCGGGCAAAGAAGCCTGTGGCGCCCTCTTAGGACGGTGCCTCGGCGTCGAAGCTTCGAGCGACCCCTTGATGGCGGAAGTTATGAACTCCGCACCGCGATCGATTTCTGCTGCTGTTCGAAAGGTAGGAGTGGGTCCCAACCTCTCTCTCAACACATTCGTGAACTTGTCCCAGTCAGTGCGCTTAAGGTCAGGTTTTTCGGGGGGGTCTATGAAGGACACCGCGCGTCCCAAGTTCACAAGAACGGGGTTGTGATCCGAGTCTAGCTCAGCTAGAGACTTCAACACCAACCGCCTTCTGATCCCTCTGGAGACAACGAAGTCAAGGACGTCCGGGAAGCCAATGGGATTGAGAGGGAAGTGGGTAGGGGTCGGAGGACCGGAAGCCACCAAGCCGTGTAGATCTATGACGTCGCGGAGCAATCCGCCGCGAGCGCACATAATCCTAGAGCCCCATGAAGGGTGCTTAGCGTTGAAGTCACCACCGATTAAAACAGGCGTGGTACCTCGAAGCAGCACCTCCATGTCGGCCCTCGTGGCCTGGTTGAACCGGCGGTAGGGAGGGAAGTAGATGGAGATAAGACGCACTGGGCCGGTAGAGGTCACCAGTTGGATAGCCGTTGCTTCCATGTGTTGGAGGGGAGGAAGAGAGACGACGTGATGGTCAAGGCCCCTTCGGACCAGGACCGCCGTCCCACCCCTTCCCACATCCCCCGCTCGGTCACTCCGATGGCAGATGAACTCCGCCAACGAGAACCTCACTGCGGAGCGCAAGTGGGTTTCTCCCAACAGCATTACGTCGACGCGATGCTTTGCCAGGAAACTTTCCAGCTCAGCCTTCTTCCTCGCGACTCCGTTGGCGTTCCAGAGTGCGACCGTGAGCTCCTTCAGCACTGGGGGTCCTCTATTCGGGTGCGCTGCCATGGGAGACCAGGTAGAGGATGATATGCTCCATGACCAGGTGGCCACGGTTACTCCTCGGAGATTCCTGGACCTTCCTCAAGAGACTCGATGAAAAGTCCCAAGGATCCAGTCCCGGAATCTCCTTGAGAAGCTCAATACAAATTTTGAGCTTTGTAGCTTCATCCTCGGGGGTAGGGTTGGGTGTGGGGGTGGCAAGGTTGACAGGGGTTGGGGTGGGGAGTGGTAGGAAGGGGTTGGAAGGGTGAAGGGGTTTGGGGAGGGTGGTGCGGGGTGCGGGGGTGGGTAGGGAAGGGATTGGGAGAGGAGCGGTCTTGGACGTGTCCTCGACCGATAGGGATGAACCGGATGCGACCGGTTCAGGTAGAGTGGCTTTGGCAGGTGCCTCGGCCTGGGATGGAGGGGTTGGTCTCCCTGACAGCGCACTGGCGAAAGATTGCACCAGAGGCTTTGGCTTCGGAGCTGGAGTCACGGTCACCTTCCGTACCGCAACGTGCCCCGAGGGCTTCTGGCCTTCGCTAAGGCCATCCGTCCTCCCTTCGCTAACCTTGGAGGCCCGTACTGTCCCCGCCGCCCGCAAGGACTTGTACGTGGGACATCCACGCCAAGCCGAGGAGTGAGCTCCTGAGCAGTGCAGGCACTTCGGAGGAGATCGTCTCTCCTCCGGGCACCCGCCCCTCTCGTGGTCACCACCACAGAACCCACACCTAGGATTAGCGCGGCAATCCCTCCGCACATGCCCAAACCGGAAGCAGTTCTTGCACTGCACCGGGCCTCCGGGAGACTTGTACTTCTCCACCTTGACGCGGAGCCCGCACAGGACTGATATGGAGTACAGCCTTGCGGTTTGCTCCCCGGGAGTCAGAGAGACAACGAAGTTCGGCAACCGTTGCCTTTCTCCGGTCCTCTGGTCCCGTTTCCACTGGGAGAGCATCTGGGAGACAGATTTCACGGGGAAACCCATCTCCGCCAGCTCTTCCTGGATGTCGTCAGGGCTTGTCCGTGTCAGGAGTCCCTTCACCACGACCCTGACCAGTCGCTCCCGACCCAGCTCGTAGGACCAATGCTGGATCCCCAAGCTCGGCAAGAACTTCTGGAGGGCGCGGTAATCTTCCTCCGACCCGCACTGGAGGCGCACTCGATCCCCCGGCTGCCTGACTGCCTCCACAGGCTCTCGAACCTTGGTTCGAATGGCCCTCGCCACCTTGGAGTAGTCCTCCACATCACACAAGATGATGGGAGGGATCTTCCCCTTGGCTTTGGGAGCCGGCCCAGAACCACTAGTACCAGGCTGAGGCGAGGCACGGCTTGCGTTCTTACCCTTAGGTTTCCGCCGCTTTTCACCTTTAGTCAGCGCTGGCGCACCCTGGCCCAGGCCACCTCCGTTTTCGCTCTCATCACCAGAGCTACCGCCTAAATGGTTAGGGTTGCCCCCCGGTAGCTTCCTGGTGTTGCCGGCCTTCCCCCTTCGGCGGGGTCTTACGGTCTGAAACCCTTCAGACTCATCATCTGACCCCTGGCTCGACTCGCCTCGCATCAACGGGAGGTCTGATCCTGAAGATAGTCCCTCCACGTCCACGGACTCGCTCGAGCTGTCAACACGCGGGAATCGTGTGACCCGGTCTTCAGAATCTGAAGAGAACTCAGCCGGGCGTTTTTTACCTGCCGACACCCCTTGGCGGGAGGTGTCGGAGTTGACGCGGGCTTGTGAGGCCCTTGCGATAACGCGTGCGTCACCGCCGCTTGCCGCGGTCTTTACCGGCGACAGATGGCTTGGCTCCCCCTGGTCAGGGCTTCCGTTGGCACCGTTAGGTTTCCACCCATCGTGCTGGCGGGAGCTTTCGCCGTCCATCCCGGTTTGCGGGCTGGTGGCCCTGAAAAGGGCCTCCAGTACTTGTTGGCTGCCAGCGGCACGCTCACCTCCTGTAGCCGGAGGGGCCCCGCTGGGCACGCCCGCATCGGCATTGCTGCCGACGCTTTGCTGGGGGCCAGCGCTGGTCAACGGGCCTAGACCCGAGGACGCATCGCCGGATGCCCCGGTGGTTCCACCAGTGGCACGCAGCCCTCCTGAAGTCGGAGGGGCCCCGCTGGCTTCCCCTTGGCCATCTGCGCCCACCTCACCGGTACTTGGTGAGGTCACGCTGGCCGACGTGTTGGCCCTAGAAAGGGCCGACGTGTTGGCCCTAGAAAGGGCCGTCTTGTTGGCCCTAGAAAGGGCCGAATCGTCACCGAGCGGTGACTCTCGCTGGGCTCGGTCAGCGGCTCGCTCACCTCCGGTAATTGGAGAGGCCCCGCTGCCTGCACCCGGTGGGCTGGCCACGCCAGCCCTGTTGGCCCTGGAAAGGGCCGAAGCCTTGTTGGCCCTAGAAAGGGCCGATTCGTCTCCCGAAAGAGACTCCCGCTGGCCTCGGCCGGCGGCACGCACGACTCCGGGAGTTGGAGCGGCCCCGCCGGCTTCGGCCTCGCCTGCAGGCTTGTTGCCCCTCGAGAGGGCAGCTGCCGCTAAAGCCTCGGCCTTCGGGCTCGTGGCGGACCACTTGCCACCCGGCACCAGCTCCTTCCTGACCGGAGGGGCCTTCAGTCCCCGCGAGCGGAAACCTTCGACTCCCCCTGCCTGGACGGGCAGCACAAGCCTGCTACTGGCGGCGGTTCCCCCGACGCTCGCCGCCAGCTTCCTCCGACTCGGGGCCGGTCGCTTCCCGGGCCCGGGATTCTTCCTCGCCTCATCCGGCGGTCTTCTCCCGACCCCGACGCCGACTCCTTTCTTCACCTTCGCAGAGGGCTCCATCGCAGACGTTCAAAACAGCAAACCGCTAAAGACGCTCGAACAAGCCAGGAACACGTAAGGGAGGCAGGACGATACCTTGCACTCCCATGGGCCTAGTGACCAAGGAATCACCGTATTAAATACCCTCCACTGCTGCCTGGCCTTGTCCAATGGGAGAAACAGGGGCTTCCCATTGGTGCGTGGAAACTGGAGGGATAGTGCCCATCACGCGAGCCAATAGAGGCAGGAGTTCTCTTTGGCGCCGAGTATAGAGGTGAACTCGTCACGGACGGCTTCGAGAACATGGACTGTGGAGCGGTCCAGGCAGTAGAGAGGGTGGATGGCGCGGCCTGTGCAAGTGCGGAGGAAAGAGACAAGGGCCGACTGAACAGTAAGGCACAACATCGTCACCCGAGAATGCAAGTGTTATACCTCCAAAAGTGTTAAATTTGAACTATTTGGTGTTTACATCTATTGCACATGGTTCACCTGCGATGAAATTGAGACTATTTTATAATTACTTTAGAGGATACAGACTCGAGTTGTCATCTATTAACATTGGTTTTATACACATGGTCGAACTTCAATGCTCTTTTACACAAAAGTGGAAAATTGGACATAGAACACTTGCATTCTCGGGTGACGAAATGTAGTTCTAACATGAGCTAGAGCCTTCTAAAAATATAAGTCGAAATATATCCAGTCCTCTTTGATAGACCCAAAAGCGGTCATTAATTTTTTCAAAGTTATTTAGAAACTAGGATGGTTTCAAATTTTGATCTGCAAGCCAAAACCTTTCAATAAGGATACAGTTTGCAGATCGGTGGCTAGGGTGATCTACTTGCAACAAACTGTCTAAACCACGCAATGTTGTATGAGCCAACATTTTTTAATTCGATTTCCGGAATGGTCGAAGAAAACGTATCATTGGCGTACAAGGATTTGTTCTAGGGTTAAGTTAGTTTCTGGGCCGTGTGAAAATACATTTGGTTATTTCAGAGGGTGAAAAATAAATAGTATTACAGAATCATAAAGCCTCTATTATAAACGCGATATTTAGCTGTATGCGTAAAATGGCTCTGTGCCATTTTTAGTGAAAAGACACAAGGTGTATTTTCAGTCCAATTTTCATAGAAAGGTATCTTAGAAAATAAGTCAAAACATGAGTTTTTTTTCCAGTAAGCATTGATAATAGTATACTATATTATTAGTGTTGTTTCTTAGATATCTATCAAAAGTGATTACTGTACATCAAATGACCTGGCGTATGAATACGTGAAAGTACATCTAGTAACGGACCGTCTTCTTGGTCTGGGGGTCAGCGCCCCTGGATACTGATCTAGAGGTATCGGGTTCAATTTCCGGTGGTACCGTAGGTATTTTTCCGAAAGAGGAACATTCCTTATGGTTATCATGGTCTAGCTAGTTAGGTTTAAGTTAGGTTTAAGATTTCCACTGGCTCCACACCTTCATTATCACAACCTCCAAGGTATACCCTGAATTCTGTTCCCACAAAGCTGTTAAAAGTCTACATGTACGGTGACCGAATTAGATACTGCATCTCTCACGGCCAAATATGTCATACGCTAAAAGAAAAAACCTAACTTTTTTAACCGTCGGATAAGGAAGGAAGACCCTTGCTATTAAAATTGGTATGAAATTGGTCTGTAATTCTTCGTCCACCTACACAACTCAAGAACGCCAGAACATTTTGACAATCTAGAGCCAAGTATCCGTAGATTTACTAGCGAAAAGTGGGCGCCCGTGAGACACGTTTAGGGATGGGGGGGGGGGGGAGAGGATGAATGTGATTCCCCCTCCTCTTCAGACAAGGCGACGTGTTAATTTACGACAGTGTGTCGTGAGATTGAGATGGGAGCCAGGTCGCACTCCACTGTCCGTATCGGGGCCCCCTTATGTGATTTACTGGCTGACGTGACTAGGGCGTTCTGAAAAGCCGGTGGTGGGTTAGGGAGGGGTGGGGTGCACTAAGTCACTACATTATGTCTAAGGTAAAGTTAGATTTGACGCGGAAAACAAAACTTTTGCTGGTAATCAATGCGTTCACTTTTTTTACTTTCTCTCTATCTTACAGGTAGAGAAAGTATGGTGATCGTCAAAAAAATCGAACTCGAGATTTTGATGAATTTTGACGTTTCATGACTCCCTGAATCCGAAAAAGTGGTTTTTGAATTTCCGTCTGTCTGTCTGTCTGTCTGTACCTCCAACTAGAGCCTAAACTATTTTACCGATTGAGCTGAAACTTGATATCTAGGGTTTTCATAGGGTTGCCCCGAGGGGTTTTTGGAATTGGATATTTACTCTTAAAATTAAGGGTAGTTTACTGAAGGGGAAAAAAGAGAAAAAGTCGATTTTCTCAAAATCGGCTCTAACGATTTTGAATAAATTTCATTTATAAACATTAATAAATATTCCAAACAAAATGGCTACCCTGAATAATTCGGCAAAATGGCTTTAAGGGCTCCGGTCTGATGCGTCAATTAACATTTTTTATAATAGCTCCGAAACTATTTGAGATATGAAATTACTTAGCATTACAAATATGTATATATATTTATCATACAGATATTTTACTCGAAACATATTTTTATAAAATCAATAACTTTCAATCTATACGCAATTATATGAATTTGTTTAACTTTTTGCACATTAAGGTTTAAGTATTGCGACCGTAAAAAAAAACTAACCTGAAATGTTGATGGATGTCGACGTCTCATGACCCCCCGAACCCTAAAAAATAGTCTTTGCAATGCCGTCTGTCTGTGTGTCAATAAAAACTTAAAATTAAGGGTAGTTTACTGAAGGGCGAAAAGAGAAAAATTTGGTTTTCTCAAAATCTGCTCAAACGATTTTGATTAAAATTCGTATCTAGGCGTTGATTAAGATTATAAATAAACTGGCTATTTTCATTTTCCTATGAAAATGATTTTTAGGGTACTTTACAGAAGCGTTAATTTCCTTATCTCCACAACTATTTGAGAAACTAAACAACTTATCATTGCAAAATTGTAGGACTATTAGAAATAAAAAACTTTTATTTGACATATATTTTTATAAAAGCAACAGTTTCTGAGATATTTGCAAATATATTAATACAATTTTGTGAGCTTTAGTTGTAAACATATACTACTTAAGTCTTAACGCAATAATTCTCCAATGCCATAGAGTAATTAAATATAAGTATCTAAAAAAGTATGTTATTTTTCCTTAAGGCCATATGTACAGAAATTTTTTTTTCACCATTCAAAAGAGTTTTCTTCTATGAAATGTTACACACCATAAATATATTTTTATGTATTTTTTCTAACGAGCTATGAGGGTAAGAAACTTCCATTTTTACGTTTTCCAAATCAAGTTTTAGGCCACAGTTTTTGAAATAAAAATTTGAAAATTTAAATTTAGTATCTTTAATACTATACCTATTTGATAAAGCTGGGATTTTACCGTAGGTAGAAGCATACTTTATATATGTATACTTAAAGTTCTCTTAAAATCAATACAATTCAACAATTGTTTACTAATACTAATTAATCTATAAATATTAAATATTAGTATTCATACGATTTATAGATGTGTATACTTAAGATAAAATATATATTCAGATTTAAATATGAAACGATTTACTGAATAACTTGATTTCCGTATGACATTAAAATATGCACTGAAATTCCAAGTTGGCTCGCCAGATCAAAACTTTGTAGGGAAGTGTAGCTTAGTTTACAATAAAGGGTGATAGCGCCCGCCTCCACAATTCGCGCAACACACAGCGGCTACTCCAGCTGTATTATCGCAGAAATCCAAGTAATCTGCCGTCCATGCGAGATTTCTGTCTGAACGATCATTCACAAGTTGTCTCTTGAAATAATTAGCCTCATGTTTTAGTGATATTGATCTTTATATCAATGCCGGAGTTATTTCATTATTGAAACATGTTGTAGTAATTTAAAGATTTGTGTTTTATTTGTGATCTCTGTGGACTGTAAAGTGTATATATATTATATATATAATTATTAAAATAAATTATATATATATATAATTATTAAAATAATAAACAATGGTTTCTTCCATTACAAACTGGAAAACGTCAATCTTTGAAACCGAGAATGAGCATAATGTATTATATGGGCAGATAGGCTTTATGTTTATTTTATATATTAAGGGTTTTCCAGAATCAGTAACACAGAATATACAATTTAATAAACAATAAATGGCTGTAAGCGATAGCCCAAGGCTTAGACACATCGCATATCAAGAATGATGAAGTAAATACTTAACATTTGAAAGCACTTTTTACAGCCATTGTAAAAATAATCTTTTTCATGAAAAATAAAGTAATTTAGGCAGTTTATAGTGTTTTAATTTCTTAGCTATATGAACTAGTTTAGTCGTTATTTATGCAGAAAAAGGCATTATTTTATATAACTTAAATTGGCAAAACTTATTACCCTGAACACAACTTGTGAATGTGAGGAATGACAGGCCTACCCCGTGGTTCGGATTCCACGTTAAACTGTAGGTCTTCCATTTCATTTCACAATCACCCTAACATTACACATTAGCGTAAGTGCGTATAACCCGAACGGATAGTAAGACGCGGTGCTAATAATAATAATAATACCCTGAATACATTAATATACATATAGTAAAAAATAGTTTCATGATCTTCAATTTAGTGAGCACTGCAATTATTAATATCAATTAAATTATCTATGTTTTAATATGTATTTATATTTTTAATCAGAGGTAAGAATATTTATACTGTCAGTCAGACTTAGATATTGGTTCATATGGGATTATCTGCATGATAAATTTTATTGATCAATTACATTTTAATTAACATTAAAATTTTGTGATTATCTACATTTTAAATCATCTGGACGATTTTACTCAAAATAGTTAGCCATAGGCTATAGGTAAATATAATGTGTGCATAGATGGTGATTATGAAAGCATTAATATATATATATATATATGCATTTTACTTTAAGTAGCAAGCCCAAAAAGTCAAGTGGTTACAATTAAATTGATTATATTGTTCAAATATTTGTTAATTTTAGGAATACTGCAAGTTTACACGGTTAAAAAGAATTATTGAATTCTAAGACATATACAACATCCAGAAGAAGGCCGAGAATTGATCGAATAATAAATATTACACCCCTACCAGAAATCGATCCCGAAACCTTTTGCACTGTAGACCATCCTGCTAGCAAATGAGCTAACGTGTCGGGCTATGGTACTATATATATATATATATATATATATATATAATATATATATATATATATATATATATATATATAATATATATTTAGCACCGCGTCTTACTACCCGTTCGGGTTATACGCTTAAGTACTAATTACTCTAATGGATTAGGAATTGGGAGGGTTGAATCTAGAGGAAGTGAACCCGCATTTGCGTGGAGGAAGAGTGGAAAACCATTTAGGAAAAACCACCCCCAGTTCACCCGACCGAGATTCGAACCTCGATCTCCCCGTCCTCGGCGGTCGAGCTCAACACGACTAGCGCGTTAGCCAACTACGCCACCGAGGCGGGTCGTGGTACTATCATTATGTCACATGTATAGCCTATATTTTCTTACGTTCTCTCCCACAGCTGTAAAACTATTAATTGAGTGGCCTCTTGAAAATATGCTTGATAAGAAATAATTTTTTTTATCGCCTTAAAAATTGTGTGAATGCAAGAATCTACGTTTAAGCTGGCAATTTTTCCAGCATTTTATATGGCTTACATTTTGGAAACTATTATATTTGAATATTTAGAATTTCTCTGTTAATCCCACCTATAAGGGTATAATCAGGTCAAATTAGAAGTAGTCTATAATGATGTCCCAATCAGTAAGATATCCTGTTGGGTACCTAAACAATATAGGAAGGTATAGTGTTCATTATTTATATATTTCGAACTCACTTAGAGAGTAATTTTAGGCCCAAGTATGATATTATAGTAGTAATTGATGTTTGCATTTGCAAGTGTGTAAGCACTCTGAATTTACTCCAAATGAAAAACCGCTATTTACTATTGTAACGACAGTCTTTCTACCAATTTTTTTTATTATTTTTTTGAAAATAAATAATGTAATGAAATAATTATTTCATTCACAAAGGAATGTCGTTTATTACATATGAGTCATAAAAAATATGTGTGTGAAAGAGAAAGAACAATTTTTATTTGAATTAATTTAATCAAAATAACTAAAGTATTACTATACAAACAAGATGTAGCTTATAAACTTATATATAATCGCTCTCCTATGTTTTTAGGTACTTTGAATTATTTAGCGATTAGGTTTGGAGGTTTGAGTTATTCTAGGGTGCAAGGAGGAGGAAACAATTTTTTCTAGTAAATGCACCCTATTTACATGAAGAGTGGATGGGGAAACTATAGAAAGAGAACTCATGTGGCAAGCCACCTAAAAATATGTAAAAATTATATATTTTTATTATTTGTATAGGTAAATTATTAATAAACCTAACTTTTATTTTTGTAAACTCAAGTTTATTGCTGCAAGTTCCTAGTAATTTTTTGAATAAATATTTTTGGCCTGATTCACCAACTGATTCAAGTCCTTATCGAAGTTTAGCTTTATATAATATATGCACACTTTGAAAAAATATATTATTATATGTCAAATGACTTGCACAAATGAACAACGTAATCATCAGTCTTGTTCAATTTTCTCTCTCTCTCTCATATATATATATATATATATATATATTATATATAATTACAACTTATATAGGTGTATAAACCATATTTATCTTTATAATACGCTTTATCTCTATTGCAAAATCATTAGTTGCCTGTTCTTGATTAGAATAAATAATATACATTTTGAGATGATAATTTAGGCCCTAATATTTTTTTCTATTACAGAGAATACATATGTGATACGGAGTACATGTCTGGTATGGAAGAACTCCCTCCCTCCCCAAATGATAACATTATTAGCTATAAGTATTCTGATGTTGAATGTACCGATTCAGAATTCCAAAGTTCTGAGGAAGGTGATAGTTGTGAGATTAATTCAATGGAAAATGAAGAATTTTGAGTTGTATAGGAAAGTGATGATGACATACCTAGATTATTGATGAGAACGATACCTCCGTCAAAAATAATATAACATGAATGGATAGATATTTAATATTTTCTTAACCAAATGTAAATAATCCCACCATTTGTACCATGGGTAGGTCCAACTGTGAAAAAAATATGTCCGCGGTTTGCCCCCCCCCACCCCAATTTAAAAATTCAAGTTTTTTTTATTGCAACCGTTTGTTCTTCGCTTGTTCCGGATTGTTCCGCAAAATTTTCGTTTGTTTTCTTTTGATAGGCCCACAAATGATATGTTTACATTGGTGGGATCAACTTCACGGCAGCCCCCCCATTTTGGAAAATTTACATTTTTATGGTTGCAATCGTTTGTTCCTGATTGTATCGCAAAAAGTCTCGTTTGTTCCGCATTTGTTCTTGCACAAATGGGAAATGAACTTGTGACATTTTATTTACTCGTGAGGGGCCAACTTCACGGTAGCCCCTCCACTTTGAAAAATCCTTGTATTTACGATTGCATTCGTTTGTTTCGGGTTGTCCCACAAACATTTAGTTTGTTCCGTTTTGATAATCTCACAAATGATATGTTTACATTGGTAGTGCCAACTTACGATATCTCCCTCCCACTTTTGAAAATTGAAATTATTATGGTTGCGATCGTTTGTTTCAGATTGTTTGAAAAAAAATTACGTCTTGATACGTACCCAAAATTAATTATCATACTTTAACATTTGACATCCATAAATTCACCTTTCTCCTCTTTCAAAAACTTTTTTTTATGATTACAATAGTTTTTTCTTCGCTAGTTCCGGATTGTTCCGCAAAAATTCAGTTTTTCCGTTTTGATACGCTCACAAATGATATGTTTATTTTGGACCTCCATGAAGCTGCTTCACCGTCCTTTTCCCCTAATAACATTAAAAAAAAAGTTATGATTGCAATCGTTTGTTCTTAGTTTGTTCCGGATGGTTCCTTAAAATAAACGCACATTTCGTTTTGGCAGGAAAACACAAGATTTATTTACACTAGGAGCGTGGATTGACACCTTTATGGCAACCATATTCACCACATGAACACACACAACTTTTAAAAATCGATATTTTATCTTTGCAATCAATAACTCGTTCTTGGTTTATTTTAGATTCTTTTTGCGAAGATTTTCATTTATTCCTTTTGTAAAGCCTCGATAAATTTTTCTAGTAGTAGCTCTCTCACATTCTTTCAAAACTTGAACATTTTTTATTTAAAGTTTGTTGTTAGTTTGTTTGAGTTCCTTAACATGTTTATCTTTATTTAGTTCTGAATTTATTTTTTAAAAATTTGTTTATTTCATGTTGATAGTTTTAAAATTAATATATTTTTATCACTATGCTAAGCTCCATTTCCTTCCCTCAACTAGATAAAATATAACAAAATTTGTATTTTTGGTTTTATAACTTTATTAGTTTGTTCCAGATTATTGTGCATTATATTTTAGTTTGTTAGTTCTTATATCTCTTACAAATGCTAAATAAACTAGTGTCACTAGTAATGATGGCCTTTTGTGTGTGCGATCTGTATGGTCACACAGAGCCCAAGTAAAGAATTGTCCCACACTCTGTGTCAAAGTATGAAAAATATTGCCTTTGATTCACTCATTATGCACAAAAAAGCAATAAAAAGGCGAAGCAAGTCAGAAATACAAAAACTAGGTAGATCTTGGTCTACAACTTATTGCATGCCATAAAACTCATAGTAAAAAAAAGTATTTTTATGGACCTCACTTCCTACTAAGCTCCAAAATATTGGTTTCGTCTATTTGTGCAGTTGTGAAACTACAGAAAGATACACGAGATCTTACCTCCCTTTTCCCCTACCCCCTCAAGAGAGCTCATAACTAGGTTACCCTAAAGTATTGACATCGCACCTTCCTTTTGTTTGCTACTATTACTGTTAAGATGTAGTAAATAGTATCTTTGACCGCAAAGAGACATGATTTGAAGAAAATGTCAATTATTCCAACTCTGACACGAAGAAGACTAAGAAATTCCTTGACGATAAAAATATTTTTTTCAAATCAAAATTTACTAAGCGGCCCCAGAATAAATTTTCAAAAAAGTGATTAAAAATATCTATAGAATAGCCTGAAATTCTAAAAAAATTGCTACAAATTTGCCAAAAAAACAAATTAAGAGTTTAAACAAAAAATCGCAATGAATGCACATGACTAAATCAAACAAGTCCTTTACAAATGGAAACTAAAAATAGCTATGCAATGAAGTCTTTTAACAGCTAAACTCTTGCATTCTCGTAAATATAATATTGATTTACAAAAATTTACTTTAAAAGAATTCCCATCCCAACGCAACTTTTCACCGTTTAATTTCAGCGTCTAATCGGTTATGTGGATTTTACAAACATGACAAACAATTAGGATACATAGTTAATTTTCAACATTATCTTATCATCCCTACAACTGTTTGATTAAAAAGAATAGGTTTGAGTATCTATGCATTATAAAATATCGATATCATTAAAAAAATACTAATTTAACATAAGTTCCTGGATATTATTAAAACTGGAATGGGCTACCGTGAAGTTGGCCCCTCTCCCCCCCAATGTAAACATACTATTTGTGGGCTTTTTAAAACAGAACAAACAAAAATTTGTGTCTAACAATACGGAACAAACGAGTGCAATCAAAACACCATGGATGTTTTAAAAGGTTTTTTTTGAGGGGGGGGTTTCCATGAAGTTGGCCCCTCATGAGTAAACAAAGTTTCAAATTCACGTACCATTTGTGCAAGAACAAATACACAGCAAACGAAACTTTTTGCGGAACAAACTCTATCGCAACCATGTAAATGTCAATTTTCCAAAGTGTATGGGGGGGGGGGGAGGTCTATCGTGAAGTTGCCTCCCCAAATCCCAATATAAACACACCATTTGTGGATTTATCAAAATGGAACAAACAAAAATTTTTTCGGAACAATCCAGAACAAACTATTGCAATCATAAAAATTTGAAATTTTCATAATGATGGACCAACTACGGACGTAATTGACAGATATCCTGTCAGAAATGTAATCGAAGAAAACTCTACTGAATGTATTGCTCTTTTTGCAAGCTTATCAACACATCCTAGCCCTTGCTACTCGGATGCTTCATCACTGACCAGCCAACGAAATTATCAAACCCTAAGTTCAAATAGTTGACCCACGGAGTATCAGCTTACTTCTGTGCCTCTGTGCCGACAAAACAAGGCTGCTTGACGTACACTACCGTAATAAAGCTGAAGTCATGTATCCATGCGAAGCTCTAGAGTTGCGAGTGGTAGTAATGCCCTTAAAGCTCTTAGGAGAAATGTTTGCATAGCAATGATCTATCTCCATTTTAGACTCAATAGTCAATATTTACATTTTTTATTGGTCAAAATGTATAAATGAATAATTAACTATCAATGCGATGACTTGAAGATCTGCAACACCTTATAAAATGTTAAAACTTTAACCAGAAATCGAAATTTTAATACGAAGTGTTGACCCTTGTGGAAGACATTAAACTGTTTGAAATGCTCTTAGGTGGACAAAGATGCGCCTCTTTTCTCATTGATTCTATATCGTTGTATATTATTTTATGCGTGTTCTTATGTGGAGTGGTGATGATACAATGTACATTATTCCGTTCAGAAATCTTACGAGTTTATAGAAAGAGAGAGAAAGTCTGTGCGGTGCGCCGTACCATTTATTTTTATTATTAGTACGTTCGGCACCAAGGCTATTAACTACTTATAAGACCAGTGATGAAAAAAAACTTGAGGCAAAACCAACTTCAAAGCACCCTGGTTACCGGCATTCCAGTTTGATGCACGACTACCGCCTGAGACCCTGTGATAATTGAACAGAGAAACCTGATTTAAAACAAAATGTATTATGTTAATTTTTTATATTTCTTGCTATGTTTAACACATCATTATTATCATTATCATTAATATCATCATTATTGTGCTTTATTGGATTTTAAATAAATAATTTCAATGTTTGTTGATTTTAAATTTTGTTCTTCACTTTATAATATTTAATTCCCATTTGCTAATATAAATCATTGTTTAGTTATACTTTTACTTTCTTGCTATTTTACAGGTAGAGAAAGTATTGTGATCGTAAAAAGAAACTCATGAATTTCGACATGTCATGAATCCCCGAATCCGAAAAAATTGTTTTTGAATGTCTGTCTGTCTGTCCATCCGCCCGTTTGTCTGTACCTCGGAATATAACCTAAACTATTTTACCAATTGGGCTAAAACTTGGTAAATAGGTTTTTCATAAGGTTTCCCCGAGGGGTTTTTGGAAAAAAATCCAACCCTGTCAAGCCAGGAATGTAGAATTTTAGAGGAAATCTACTCGCATTTGTATAGAGGGAGAGTGGAAAATTATTTGGGAGGGGGGGGGGGGACATATGTACACCCGACCGGCAATTCAGTCAACACGAGAGTGACGCGCAAGACCATGTTAACGCCGATGCGGGTGATTTTTATGGATCTTGTTTTAAAAGTTCTTTTTCCAATTAATTTGGTAAAAAAACTGGTATGTTTAAATTATAAAACTGATTTTTCATCCCAAACCTAGTTCTCAAAAACTATAATTTAAAAATAATCACCGTATTGTGTTTCGACGACTCTGTTATGCAAAGTTATGCAAAGAGATGACATGCATTGAGAATTTTAAAACGGTTTAGTTCCTCATATATGCGTACTAATTGTTGGACTTGTCATGGCTGAACAATGCTAGTGTTGCGATGAAGGAAGCTGCAAGAAATCTTTCAAGAGAATAGAGAAAATGTTGAAGACCGTTTTATCCCTTGGCAGAGTTTACAAAAACATTATAGTCGACGCGCTTCATCAATGTATTAATACATTAAGCCAGTTCCCGCGGCTGAGTGAGAAAAGAGGCAGGATAGAGGTCCAGGGAGCCTCCGTTCGATTACCAGAGGTGCTTGAATGAAATGAATCACTTGTGTGAGTATATACTAGTGCAGTGGTTTCAAATTCAAACTAGTCGAAGGGCCAGAATCACAAATTCTGCACGTGTTGCGGACCACAGCCTATACAAACACGTTTGCTTAAATTGCATCCGGATTATGTACATTTTAATCCCGCTAACAGGTATGAGATGAGGGAGATATAATTTGGATGAAATGTAACAGAACTAGAGCTAAGGGAATGTGAAGACCATATAGGGAAAACTACCCATTGTAAGCCTACATCCAGTTGGAATTCAAACTCCAGCCTCAATCTAAAATCCTTCATGTATATTTAAAAGATTTTAAAACTTTTACTCTCCTAGGTGTTTATGTGAGTTAGCGAAATACTAGAAGCAGTATTTATTAACAGGGTGGCTACAAAACATATTTTACAAAATTCCCTGACTTTTCCAGGTTTTCCAGGCAATATTTTTCAATTTTCCATGACTTTTTCCAGTTTTAATGGTGGATGATGACTTGTTTGATTTATTATTGATCACATATTAAAAAAAAGTTTGTGTCTACTAAACATAAACAGTTTTATCAGTTGTTTAAAAAATTAAAATGTTATTTTATTTAGGTATTATTAACTTTGTTTTAATGTTTAGTTGCGAAATTAATGGGATATTTTAGACCCATTTTTAATTCCCTGACTTTTCCTTATTTTTAGTTAAATTCCCTGACAATTCCCTGTTTTCCCTGTCATCCTAAAATTCCCTGACTTTTCCAGGTTTTCCCTGTTTTCCCTGTCTGTAGCTACCATGATTAATTATATAAATATAAATTCCCATAATCAAGTACTTAAAAGTGATTTTAACGTTTTCAAACTCTGCTATTTTTATGTGTTTTTGTTATTCATAATTATGTACAAACTAAAATTAAACTATTATGTTTTGCGCGTGTGTATATGACAGTAAGCTGAATAGTAATATAAAAGTACTGCAGACATGAGGGCATGGGCGGCGAGTTTGCGAACATTGTACCAGTGTTTAAAGGGCTCGACTCTAATAGGGGTTACCTTACTTTCTCCAGATGAAAATTTCCTTTAAATTGACTTACATTCTGTTTTATTTCATGATATAGCTTAAGTCACAGATATTTCTGACGAAAAGTTTATATAAGTCTAAACGTATATTATATTGAAATTTCTATCAAGAGAATTGGACGTTAAGTGGGTGTGTGATGTCCAAATTTAGTTAGTTTGTGGGCGTGTGTTAAAATAAGCAATATTTTTTTTTTTAAATACCTGTTGAATGCATCTAAAAAGATTCAAGGAAAAATGTGTTTTTGCATTTAAAAATAATAGTAAACAGAAACTGTGTTTGCGTAATTTTGGATGGACAAGTTACATTCCAAATCCGGGTGCAATTTTAGTTCCGTATTGTAAACGTCCAATTACTGCGCCTATTACGATCATAGCACTGGTATGTATAACAGAAGTTCTCAACTAATGGTCCCCGCCTCTGCATCTGTACAAGGCCTGAGGTTCGTTTCTAATGATTTAATTATGGACCCTAGTGATTTTAAATGAACTTGTGTTTTCGTAGGGAAAATTAACCCCCTCTAATATGTTAATTTAGGATACTTTTGAACGTTGGGGAATTTGAAACCCAATCAGCAACGCAGATTTATCTCTTCCATAGCCTTGTGTAAGCCAGCCAATAATCGAGAGGTAAGAGATAGGATAAGAATATAATAATTTAACTACTACTTGTTACAGTGGCCGCATGGTCTAAGGCGCTACTCTTACGATAGACTAGACTTCCAAAGATGGAGAGATCGGGCTCGAATCCTGGTCAGGTGTACAGAGGGTGGTTTCCCCTAAATGGTTTTCCTCTCCCCCACTGCGCAAATGCGGGTTCACTTTCAATAGTTTAAACCTTCTTAATCCTTAACACATTAGTGTAATTAGTAAATAGGCGTATAACCCGAACGGGTAGTAAAACGCGGTGTTTCAAATACTTTTTTAAACTACTATAATATGTTATTTATTTATTTATTTATCACCGCGTCTTTTTTATTTACACTCCACTCCATTTGAAACAAGGAAAAATAAATGGTTCGATGCACCGCACAGACTTTCTCGCTCCTTTATCTGAATTATATGTATAGCTCGTAAGATTGTTACAGAAACATGATGTGGAAAAAATAACGCATTTTATTAAAAAGCATATGTGAAGAAATAATAGTCACTGTTACAGAAACGTAATATTTGTTTTGTACATTTTTAACACACCCATTTCCCTAAGCTTGATTTGAAAAACTCTATTTGCCAGTAGCTCGGAAAATATTGATTTGATAAAATATTATTTCTGATAAGTTATTTAGTTTTAAGATTCCTACAACTTTGCAGAGATACACTATATTGTATATCATTTTTGTAGAAATAGGAAGAAAATTGGAAATTTCCGCTTATTTAAAGAAGCATCAAAGTCATTTTCGTGGGACAGTGAGATAAAACATTTTGTTTGTAATTTTAATCGGAATCGATAGATTCTATTTCGAGTTTTTTTAGCCCTTAAGTAAACTAACCTTAATTTTGTAATTTTGAGGGCGGTTAGCTAATTTCATAAACCCCCTCTGTAGAACCTCATGAAAAATATAAATACAAAATTTTAATCTGATAGGTAAAATATTTTTGGCTCTTGTTCCAGTAAGACAAGACAGACAGCGTTGCAAAACAAACTTTTTCGGGTTTAGGGGGTAATGAAACGTCGATATCCATTTGTAGCGTTTATTGAAATAACCACTACAAGAAAAGATTAAAACATCAACGAAGCACTGGTGAAGTAATACTAAAGTGGACTTACCATGCCCCATCGCCCTGTGTTATTGTTATTACGTCTCCCGAGCCGGCCTCCCGAACTACACTCCACTATAAACTTTGTACTAAGACTGACTGAATGAAGCACGGAGTTCAAGTCGGCGCAAGGTGTCATGGGAAAAATAGTGTGACGTATGATGCCCGAGACGTCAGTGAGCGATAGAAACTTTTAGTCTGGATCATTCTCCATGCTCCACCACGCTTCTAGAACCGTCCTTTCGCGTCTAGATGTTCCGTCCCTCTTATGTCATGTGTTGTGTTTCTCCTTTGTTTTGGCGTTTCCCCTCTCCCCCCCTCTCTGAGCTAAAATATTGGCATAAATACTGGTGTAGAATAGAGGAATAATTACTCTTGTCTGGACTTCCTCCAGGAACACGTTGGTGTTCAGGATGAATACTAAAGGTATAAAATTCTTTTTCGGCAATTGTGTATCAAAATTCCCTTTTGGCTAACATTTGAAATTAATGAACAAGTCCAATCTTTCAAATAGAAACTTAGCATTATTGTTGTTGTCTTGTAGACACGGAGGCCCCTTCCGGGTTGTGTCGAGTAACATTTGGTAATATCATGGAAATGTTAAATTTTTTATGGTTAAATTTACAGCCTGTTTGGCTTAAGAAAAATTAAATCTATTTAGAATAATTTTGCGGGAATTAATGTTCCTTTGTAGTATGTAGGCTAAAAATCCCCTTGTGGGTTTTTGTCAATATCTATAAATATTGTTGGAAAGCTAACCTTTTATTTAAAGACAAGATTATAGTCTGTACAACTGAGAAAAAGGTATTTTGTATCTTAAAATATTGATTTGGTTCTTTACTCTACGTGTTTGTTTTTGATAATTGTAAGAAATAATAGAATCACTGCTAGATTGATGCAGAGCGTTGTCATTTCGCAACGTAAATTTTGTGGACTTAGAGCTTTCAGCTCACTTGTTAGATTTAGTCTTTTTGTTAATGCTTTGAATGTTTGCATTTGTCTTTTTTTACGACTTGAACTATTGATGATTGAGACGATCATAGATGATTCATATTATTATGAGTTTATTATATAACGTTCACACATATATATATATCCTTCTGTATCATATTTAAAATATCTAACTTTTATAATAAATAAAATACCTTATACTGTTACCTATTCTTTATGTCACTTTGGTACCCTAGTTTCATCAAATCATGAGAAGTTTTTTTTATATAATGACAAATATTTGAATTGTTCCTAATAATAAATATTTGTAGAGCGGGTTCGTGGAAACAAAACTCAAATGGATCAGTGTACGGTCCTTTTGTTTGATGTTAGTCCTATCGGCTCCTCTGAAATATTTGTTTTTTTTTATATCTTTTGAAATTTTCTGCTAATGGTATCGTTTTTGTTGTTGTACGCCGGCCTTAATTCGTTGTGGAATTGAGGAGGTCGCTACACATCAATACCTCAAATTAGATTTTACAATCACAATACTTTATCTATCCGAGGGTTCGCTAGAACGTAAATATATATGGATGAATTTTAAGTAATTGCATCACAAGTGAATATTTGGAATCATATGGAAGAATCAACTTACTTTGTCCTCCGATAAATTTTCTTTCCTTTCTTCCCCACTGATCCAAGCCCTCTGATTAGTATCTTGACTGTATCAATTGTTTATTAAGCATGCATAACAGGTTAGCATTTTTTCTTTTTGAAAACTCGATGTTGTCAACAATGCTTGAAGGAGCAACTGTAGTAAGGAAGGACACCAACAAGCAGTACATGACCCCTTGAAGTATGTGTTCCCTCGATACACGATCGTATCATAGGTTGCGCTTCTGCTATCTCGCGGCGTTTTCCCCACACAGTTTCCTGTGGTAAGGCGAGACATTTTTCAGAGACCAGCCGTCCGAGTGACGTCACCCATCCAGGTGGTCAGAGTGGTTAGGGAGGCTGACTACACGGAGCACCCTGTATAAATCTTACAGTTGTATGCTTATAAAAGAATAACAGTTTGTTTCCCCAGCACGTTGATTTATAGATGAAGATTTCAGATAGAAATCCTATGCATCACAAATAACATTGACATACAATGTGCAACAGGTTAATTATTTAACGTGACCTATAATTATTAATAACCCGATTAGGTGGCCGCGTGGTCTAACGCGCTAATCTCGAGTTAGACTAAACTGCCGAAGACGGGGAGATCGGGGTTCAATCCCGGTCGGGTGCATTGAGGGTGGTATTTCCTAAATGATTTTCCACTATCACTCCACGCACACGAGGGTGCATTTCCTCTATATTAAGCCTTCACAATCCTTAACCCTTTTGTGTAACTAGTACATATGAGTATAAACTGAACAGGTAGTAAGACGCGGTGCTAAAAAAAATATTAATAGGCAAAAAAACAACGTGGCTATAAACCTCATGACGTAATTAGAATGTGTCATTGCCATTTATAAGTTTAATTAAACTTATTTGTTGTCTGCAAATTTGAAAACCTATGTTCATTATTTGTCAGAGCAATATGAATGGTTATTTAATATTATTGTATTAAAAACTTATAAATTGTATTATTTTAACTCCCTTCGTCTGTCAGTCTACCCTCTCCTATCTGATTCGACACTAATTTACTCAAACCCTGCATCGGGAAAACCTCGGAAACAATCACTCGCACATCTACGGTCCAGTTTTCATAAAGACCTTTTAAAAATTAAACACATATTTTTGGGCCAAATATCTATCAAAAGTGACAGCTGCCCATCACACAAGACCTGACGTATGAATGAATATGTGAAAGTATATCTAGTAGTATTTCTAGCTGTGAGATAAGGTTATTCCTATGAACATTTAACTGTAGCTAGGCGGTGTGCTCTTTATGTCAACTAACACCCTTCTCATGTTCCTCCCGACCAAGGGGTGGACCAGTGGGGTGAGGGGGTAAGTACGCTGCGTTCCGCATTCATAGCACGGCACTTTAAGATCGCGTGCAGCACGGAGGTCACCCGACAATTTTCTGGTGTTTAAAAGTGAGCGGGACCAAGGAAAAGAAAGAGGGAGGAGGGGTCTTACACACCACGAATTTCAAAACCCGAAAAGGTTGGACTTGTAGAAATTATAAATTATTCTGACATATTAGAATGTGTGTCAAGACTTTTTTAGCTTTGTTCTTCAAACTGTTCTAGAATCGACTTGGTGTTATTTTGTGCACCGTGTCTTATTAGCTATCCGAATAAACGGATTAGCAACGTCAACAAGGTGAGTACGAGGAAGGTAGAGTTTTAAATAAATGTACCAGCATTTGCGTGGAAGGAGAGTATGAAACCAGACTGGATTAGAAACCCCAACCTTTTAACCCCCAACAATCCAATCTATTGCGAGAGTGGCGGCTTAAAACTGTGCGACAAACAATGCGAGTCGGGTTGTTCCTTTGAAATATCACTGCCTTCTTTACTTTGTTGGTAAAAAAAACTTAGCGTTGCTATGTTTAACTATTCATACGCCAAGGATTATGAAATGCAGCTTCCACTTTGGATTAATGTTGTCAATAAGCCTAAATTTTATCACTATCAGCTATAACGACTTTTTGTTGATGTTGGATAGCTAAGTCTTTTTTTTAAGGTTCTTGCAATGACGATTATTAGTATTACAAGCCCAATCTGTACGAGAAGAATATTGTAATAGTCACAAGCCAACTTTCATATATAGGGCAGCAGGGCCTTATCTGACACCTAGAAACGTTAATAGTTTTACTTTCGCGACGTCAAGTCAAATTACCTGCCGATATCACGTTTGATAATTATCAATAACAAATAAAAACACTAATAAAATAACAGAATTTATACAATTTTGGACGCAAAAAAGTGTGTATTTTCTTTTTAAAAAATCCTTCTTGTGAATATTCGACAAAATATTAAAATAATGATCCACCCTCCCAAGATTTATACAAAGTGCCTTTGAAATACAGCCGACCTCCAGGATTGCTAATGAGGTTTTGCGCCGTGTGAGGTCTTTACTCATCACAGAGGTCGTTAGCGTACATGCCCTCCAGTTGAGGTTTTCCGGTTCGAATACCACCCTGGGAATTTAAGCGGTATATCTTATACAATTTAGTATGCATCGCATGTCAGGCGCGAGAAAGCCAAATTTACAAACTAAGTAGGTCTGTAACCTGGTCGGTTAGGGGTGTTCAACACCACGGCGATTTGTAAATACACCAAATAAGAATCCTCTGTTGCTAGTTCTCGTGTTCTCTTTCTCTCTGCCCTCGTTCTGTTCTTTATGGATTTTTTTATTTCAAAGTCCATTTTCTTGCTAGTTCAACTCAGAGTTCTTTGAATCTAAATTCATTACTTTTTTTTTATTTATTTAGCACCGCGTCTTACTACCCGTTCGGGTTATACGCTTAAGTACTAATTACACTAATGGATTAGGAATTGGGAAGGTTGAATTTAGAGGAAGTGAACCCGCATTTGCGTGGAGGGAGAGTGGAAAACCATTTAGGAAAAACCACCCAGTTCACCCGACCGAGATTCGAACCTCGATCTCCCGTCCTCGGCAGTCGGGCTCAACACGACTAGCGCGTTTGCCAACTACGCCACAGAGGCGGGTAAATTCATTACTTAATGACATTAAGAGTTCATCTTAAAGTTTGAACAAAGGCGGTATGTGACGTATATTACAAAACATTTGAAACACAAATCGCACTAGCTAATTTAAAGAAAACGTGTCATAATGTTGAGGAAATGCTCCAGCATAACACTAAGAGGAGAATGGAAAGCCGTTAAATGTCGTGCAACCTGTTTGAGAAAGTGATTTCTGATATTATTTTCTTTTTTTCTCTTTTTTCACGGACCAGCCAAAATGTATTTGTGTCATTATTGGTTAAAAAGTTCAAACAACATTTTGAATTATTACTAGCCTAAAGAAGATGTGGTGAAAAGCGTTTTCCAATTGTTATGAAAAACCAAAAAACTCCCCTCAAATATTTAAGTTAAAAAAAACTAATCCACAAATGCCTGCCATAGTCATTTTTGGATAGCAACTTTGGTTATGACTGATAGTGGTAAAAAAATATATATCTTAAAATACGTCCTTTGATAGTACTAATATAAAAAAGACAATAACATCATTAATAAAAATAATCACGTTAATTTAAGCTTCATGAGACGTCTTGTTTGAACACATTTAATACAAACACCTATATTCGTTTTGTAATTTGACGCCCGCCGTTGACAGAGAAGCAAGGTTTTCAGACACCGGTCAAGTGCAGAGAAAGTAGTTTCTCACGTGTAATTTTAGTGGGTTTTTTTCTATCCTCGCTCTCAAAGCTAGTGCAGGTGTATTTATTCTACAGTTCATTCATATTCTTTAGAGTTACTATTTTGAGTCCTTGAGTTAAATTGGTTTACATGCGTTTGTGCGAGTGCAGTCCAATTTACATGAGAACAATCTTTTAGAAAATACAATTATTTTGTTTTGCAGCCAACCTTGACAACATTTTACTAAATTATTAGTGTAATTTTATAGTTTTAGATAATATATATTAAAAATGATAGCTGCAGATCACATTACTTGAAGTATGAATACGTGAATGTAGATCTACTAAATTTTCTTGATGTCAAATAAGGCTCTTTCAATGAAAATTGGATTTACGTTTTCTTATTTAAATGATTATATTAACACATGACTTACATACTAAATTAAGTCTAGAAAATACATAACACCCAGTCCCCTGATCGTCAATTCATCAACGTGAAAAGTTAAACCCTAGCTTCATCCCAATAATGAATGTTTGGGCTGCGCCAAGAGACAGAAAGAGGCGTTACCGTCCGAGATAAGGTGTCGGGCATCCAGAAAGATCCCAGAAGTGATGGACAGAGCATATCTTTCAATTTTCTCCGCCGGTAATCGTGAGTTTCGCCGACGGCTCAGGTCGGATCGATGACTCGTTAGCGGGCGGGCGGTTTGGGGGCAGTGGTGGGACTCCACAGAGCGGAAACACACGCTTCGCCGGATACGAGATAGGAACGCCGCTCCATACACACACATACACACACACATGCTGACTCACGACGGCAATTAATGCCACCCCCGACACGTGCCCACACACTAACCTCTCCCGACCAAGAGGTAAATATTTCGGCACCTCTCCATAATTTACTTTTGTTTCTAATTAGTACGCTCTCAGCAGTGGCTATTATCATAGGCATAAAATATCCAAAATAAGGGAACGATAAGGACGGGTTTTTTCAGTAAGGGTTGGAGGGTTGCAGTAGTGTACAGATTCATGTTAGAAATGTTCGCCAGTTTATGTTGGTGTTTACCACAGATCTCCTATGTATTTTATTAAGTCTGTTAAAAGTATATTTTTAGAGCCTATTAATGAGCACATTTTGAGAGTTAAATCAATTAAAAAAACTTGTGTTCAGAGGATTAAAGAAAAAGTTAGTCTTGACTGTACTCTGTATCCAGGTCACCTGACTTAACATATCCCTAGTTCCGACTGTACTTGTCTCGGTCGAGCCTCCTAGTCCCGACTGTACTTGTCCCCGGGTCGAGCCTCCTAGTCCGACTGTACTTTGTCTCCAGTCGAGCTCCTAGTCCCGACTGTACTTTGTCTCCGTCGAGCCTCCCTAGTCCGACTGTACTTTGTCTCCGGTCGAGCCTCCCTAGTCCCGACTGTACTTGTCTCCAGTCGAGCCTCCTAGTCCGACTGTACTTTGTCTCCGGTCGAGCCTCCTAGTCCCGACTGTACTTTGTCTCCGGTCGAGCCTCCTAGTCCGACTGTACTTTATCTCCGGTCGAGCCTCCTAGTCCCGACTGTACTTTATCTCCGGTCAAGCCTAACAGTCCCGACTGTAATGTGTCTCTAGGTCCCCTGCCAGCCAGGGAAGATTCATAGTTTCCCTGTTCCACTCCCACAAATTCCCCCTACTCCCTACATTAGTCAGCACTGGAGGCAATAAAGCAAGTGTCCATAATATCTTGACTGACAATGTATGCCGGTATAAATGTCAATGTTTTGGAGTGGGAGGGAGGGAGGGAGGTTGAGCCAAAATGTTCTCCAAACACACACAAAGCGGCCACATAAAAGCAAGGAAGGTAGCGAGTGTGGAAATGGCGAGCGAGGGCGTCGACTGAGACTCATGCATATTGTATGTAGAGACCCGCCCGACATTTTTACGCTCGTGTTTCATGGAAAAGGTAGCAAACATAACCAAGTGACGCAGCGTGGGAAAGAGACGTGGAGGGAGGAATAAAATACTTGGTTCGACCTCTTTCGGCGCCAGCCACACATCACCACTACTTTACTTAAGTGCTTAAGGTGAAATTAAGTAGAGCTCGAGTTAAGGTGGTTATTTTTACCTTCGGTTTGATGGAATACAACAACTTTTTTGACCAAAATAAACAAAACATTCTTCATTAAGGACATTTAGTTTAGTTATTTACACATAGTAATCCCAACAGTTCTTAAATATTTGTGAGAGTCATAATTATATTTGAACAGGCAGATACTTTTCAAATAAAGGTAAAAAGGCCTGGTAAAATTACACAATGCCTATGAAAGATATTAAAAAAACTATCTGTAAAAAATTAAGCAAAATGTATTTACCTATGCTACATTTGATTTATTTTGATTAAAAAAAATTGTTTTCATAAAAACCGAAAACATACAGACTTTTCTATCCAACTAAGGTATATTAAATTCGGATAAAAGACGCTTTCATTTAAAAGAGCTGTGATTTTTTTTTACCGCGTCTTTATCTTACTATCTGTTCAGGCTATGTGCATATATGATAATATTACTCTAATTGGCCGGAAGAGGGACATAATAAATTGTTTCAAGAAACATTTAATTTTCAAAGATTTTCCAGACGAGGACAATCCAAATAGCTTCTTGAGTCACCCAATTTTCAAAAAAATTTCCGGGGAAAGACAAATTCAAATAGTTCCAATAATATTCATATAATTCTAAGCAAATACTAATTTAAATAGCGGTTAGCAGGATTAAGATTTCAAAAGGTATGTGGAAAAGGACCACTCCAAATAGCTTATAGATGAACTTCAAAAAAAAAATCTAGACATTTGACGAGGAATGGACCCCAGGTCCTTAAAAAGTCCTACTTTTTTTCCCTTCTAAATACCCCTGGACAAATAAGGTTTTGTCACCAATGAAGTCGAATATTTCAAAATAGGGAGTTGGTTTCCCCTGGTACCGGGCCCGGTTTGATCACTTGGCGGGCCTGGCTACAGATCACATAACCACGTCAGAATATATTTAAAAACTTTAAGAAGCGTTTTCAACTGTCCAAAAAGTGTATTTCTATTTGAATCAAACTGTACGTTCCCATGCTATTTTTCCAACAACAAAACCCCTCAAGTTTTCCAAATAAAGAAACTGGAAACTGGCAAAACATAATGCTGTAATATTTTATAAAGTCAATTCCTCTCCTCGTATTTTGTATACATTACCTAAACATTAGCTCCCAATGAACTAGGCTGACTGAAGAATAGTTTAGGAGCTACTCGGTACACAAAAGAAAACCTGAACCAGTGACCAAAAAAAAACCCACAACCAGGCTTCAAAAAAGGAACTTTAGACTCAACAAAGGATTTAATACAAAACCATCTCCCTTTCAATTCTCAAAGTACTCTGGGAAAATTGGCTCTGTGCCTAGCGGAGAAAAATTGTAAAGGCTATAAACTGAAATGCAGGAACTGATGCAATGTATTATTTAAAATATTAGTATCTGATTTTATAAAGCATTCGATGGGAATTTTTTTGAAAGCGCAATTTAATTTCTTAAAAACTAACTGGTAAGCCAATTCAGTCAGAAACGTGGCACTATTATGTAGCGCTATTATAATAGTTTTATCTAAATGGGGAATAAAGATAAACAATACCTCTTGTATTATACCACCCGTGAAAAGATTATGTTTATATTTTTGAACAACGGCACTTTTATTATATTATAAAAGGTTTATCCATACTCTGCTAAATCACTTTACAAATAGCTTCGTTCACACCAGCCTGTCACATGTAATTTTACTGTTGTCTATGTAAAGGTTGGCAAAGCAAACCTGAACCGTTTAGTAGACGTTTTAAACAAACGTTATTGTATTTTACTAAAGATAATTAAAAACTAAAGACAAAAAAGAGTTGAGAGAAAGTATGTGTATGTGTGTGTGTGTGATATATATATATATATATATATATATATATAGTGTGTGTGTGAGAAAGAGAGATAAATAGTGTGTGAGAGTGTGTCCTATCCAACATGACCCATCTTATCCAGAAGGCTCGACTAATCAACATTATAATATTTTTTAATTAAAAGAGAACACAAAGATTGCTGATAGGCCCAGTCTTAATTACAAAGAATTGCTTTCCCCCTTTTACACTAAACATATTCATTTGCTAACCAAAACACACTTCAACCCCTTTCTATAATTTTCTATTTTCGTAGAAACTAGGATCAACTCGACTTTTTCATAAAAGATGTTTGAAATAAAGCAAAGACGTTAACAAACCCAGTAACCTGCTATTTATAAAAATGTTTGATTTCAAAAAACTTTAGCTAGTTGAAAGTTTGGTGTAAGCTTCTCTGGCCGAAGAACACGAATCCTAACCTCAGAGTTCCTTATTAACATTTTCACAATGTTTTTCAAAAGGACTAATACCTTAGAAAGGTCTTCGTTAATATATTACCCGCCCCTGTGGTATTGCGGTCTAAGGTGCCATGATCGCAATATAGTGAAATGTCGCCTACGAGTAGGTCAAAACTCGAATCCAGGCCAGGTGCACAAAAGGTGTAGTTCACCATATACGATGTATATGTTGTTTTTCCATCCTCTATCCCTGCTAATGCGAGTGTATTTCCTCTAAGCAACCTGCCTCATCTTTAACGCCTTAAATTAAGCCGTTAATAAGCATAGTGTTAAATAAAATAATAAAATGTGTTATTGCTTAAGCCTTCGCACAGTGCATGCATGAACTATCGCAACGCGTATGAATGATAGGAATGTCCACAATTTACAATGTATATGCCAGGAACGGGAGCTAAGAGCAGTATTTTTGCAGTTTTTTATGCCCTACACTTTTTTCAATAAAATATATAAAATATTGCTCCAGTAGAAACATAAGAGTTTAAATTTCTTCACATGGTGGTAACAGTTGTTGAATATCTGTCATGAGCATAGTGGCATTATCTAACAAACATTTTAAATGAATAGAAAACGTTGTCATTAAATTTCAAGACACCCGACAGATATTCAACAACTATTGATATCATCATGGGAATAAAATTATACTCTATGTTTGTAAAGAAGCAATATTTTATTTATTTTTACAAAAAAAAAAGTTTTGCTATAAAAACTACATTTCCATCTTAAAACTAGACATTGTAACCAAAGGTTACCAGCAACTATGGCCGTGCGTTCTAAGGCATTAGACTCGCACTGTATTTGTTCGCAGTTGGCGGGAGGTCCATGTTCGAATAGTGGCTGGGTGCACTGTGACCTATCATTGTATAGGATGTTAATCCTCGTTCCACGTACATATCCTCTAAACGGCTAAGTACTGAGAGAGCAAAGGCCGAATTTGTGTACCTGATTTGGAGTATATCAGAAGCGCACATGTTGCATTAAAAGCGCACCATTGTTTGTAATCTCTGACTCTCTTATGGCAGCACCTAGCCTAACCTAACATAGCCTAACCTAATGATTGTAAAGAGTAAGGTGGGTTGTTGTTCCCTGTAGTAGAGTAAGGGGGTTGTTTACAATATATGTTTGCCATGTTTACACGTCATGCAGTTGTTTTTCCTCTGCGTTGTTGATACAAGGTCTAGGCGCGCTTTTCACCCATATCTTTTTGTGTAATTTTTAATATGAAGTTTTTCTACCTCTTGTGCACTTTTAATGTTCTTCACCTCTAAACAATTTTTTCTCCTTAGCCCTTGGATTATTATATTAATGGCCGTTGTTTAAACATTTCTAATCTAACAAATGCTTGTCGTAGTGTGGTGAAACTTGCCGAGGAGAAGGTAATCAAGCAATAACAATAGTCCCTGATCACACAGAATGTGACTATGTTAACCTGAAGTGTCCTTCCACACTTTTCTAATTGTGATAGTTAGGAGAAACTCCTTTGAGTGAAAAAGAATGGATCCGCGAACTAACCTAAATATTCAACCTACCGTGGAATGGAAGCCAACATTATAGCTGCTTGTTTTCAAACTATGGGAAGAATTTTTTATTGTAGAAAACTTAGTTTTTTGTAATTAAAATTAAGGTTTGCACGTACTCGCAGGGATAGAGTTTATTTAAGTTGTTTTCCATATCATCTACACAAGTGATTTACATGAGAGGGAGACTATTTATAATGCAAATCAACTTGCAAGAACGTAAACAATTTACAATATTTCGATAAAATTTAGATTAATCTACATATTTGTTATAGGCAAGGATTGAACCTTCGAATCCTCGAATACCTCTAATCCTTAAAGAAATATCCAAGAATTCGAGAAAATATCATATTCACATTATATATATATATATATATATATACACATATATATATATATATATATATACATAAACACACGCATTCAAATTTGAAGAGAAAAAATTTCGTATTCAAATTTTTTTTTATCATTTGGAATTGGAATGTATTTTAGAGCTTTAATACTGTTAATTGGAGGTTTAATCAAAACATTAAAAATAGGACAAATTTAACAACCAAACTCCCAAACATTAACTTACCACTTATGTAACTGAATGTTTGAATGCTATAATGAATAAAACAACCAAATATGTCAACATTTAGTTACTATTTTCCTCTACTTATAGAAAGTTAAAAAAATGTACCATGTTTTCTAATATTCGAATTCGAGATTGCGGACTAGTATGTAAAGTGAAGATACATGATTATAAGCTAGAGTTAGTGTATTTCACACATATTTAGTTTAAAAAAAACTTTAAATGTTCAGTTAGAATTAGCTTTTAAAATTCCCTGAATCCTCCAAGCTAAATATAATAAGATTTTTAAGGTTTACATACAAACAACATCAACAGTTTGACCGGTAGGGTTAGCTCAGCGATAGTGCGCCTCGAATCTGGCCCCAGTTTGGTGGTGCATCTGTTGGGAGCAAAGCCCGAAAATGATCAAGGGACGGATTTTCTACTCAATCCTAGGTTTGGACGTTTTAAAATGACCAAAGCCCGAAGTTAAATTCAATTTCGGCCTTTGACCGTCTCCAAACAGCCAAACCTAGGATTGTGCAATTACTAAACGACCAAAGCTTGAAATAACATTTTAGATTGTTTCTCGACCAGACTGAGCAGGTGGCGCGCACCCAATTTTGAGAAAACACACGAATTCAAGAGGGCAAGTGGCTCTCATTGATATCCAAACAGGACCAGAGAGAGATTACAAATTTAATTTAAATTATCAAGACCACCTGACCAAAGTTGGGGTATTTCTGAAGCCTAATCTAAGATAAGCTAAGCTAACCTAACGACTGTATTTTCAAGCTTTGGTCGTTTAGTAACTGCACAATCCTGAGTTTGGCTGTTTGGAGACTACCAAAGCGCGAAATTGAATAGAACTTCTGGCTTTGGTCATTTTAAAACGTCCAGTCCTAGGATTGAGCAAAAAAATCCTAATGGGAACATCTAAATTTTATTAAAAAAATTAATTAAGCTAATGGAGTGGAGATGAAGCTATAGTTTAGAGTAAATGTACCCAAATCTGTGTAAAGGGAGCGTGGTAAAACACTAAGGAGTAAACACAATCAGTAAACTCGGCCGGGATTCAAACACCGACCTACCCATCACTAAAAAACCTGACTAAATGAGGGTGACATTTAAACCACATGGCCACCTATGCGCGGTGATATAGTCATGAGATTTATTGTGTTGAACAGGCGAAATTGTTTCCCGGCTAAGCTACCACAAAGTTATTTTGAGGGGTGAGCGAATTCATATGGCTCACGACTCGTTATATTTGATTATCCAACGAGTGTATTTGTTTGGTTGTGAAATGGCGTGTTGTTAAATCCTAGGTGAAAACCTTACTAACCATTTCATAATTTATGGTAGGCGTTTACTTGATTTTTTCTATGGCGTATTCATTGACAATGTCAAAAGCGCGAATCTTGGCAAGTATACGTCCTCAATTTTATTTTGGTTCAGAAAAGACCCAGACATTCAAAAAAATTGGGAGCAGCTTTATTAGGTAATACCCCCGCCCCCCCCCCCCTTGTCTCTCCCCCGCGAGTAGATACTCACACCTCAATTAATTTGCACAAACTAGTGGTTTGTGCAAGCATCTGTGTCGTTAAAATAAGAGTTTGTAGTTTGCGCAAACCAAAAAATATGGTTTGAGCTAAATCTGTTAGTGTTTGATTTTCTAGTTGAGGTTGGTGCAAATATTGAGCGTGTTTTGTTGGTTTGCACAAACCAGGCGCATGCGCAAACAATAGAGATAGCACACAGGAGCTGAGACGGGAGGTATGCAGATACGTTTCTTCATCCACACGCAGATAGTTCCGAGAATCATTTGTATTATCCCGCAATTCCCTAATTATGTTAGTATGTGAATATACTTCTCTTCTCTTTTTAGCAGCCAAGATTTAGTCCACCTTTGACTTTTCTTAAATTGTTTCAGATTCTCCTTTATACAACACAATCCGATGGCTGATAAAAGTAACTCTTCTTCATCCATTAGTCTTGGGCGAAATTGGAATCTAGTAAAAACTCGTCACTACTGAGAAGAAATCTCTTACGAGAATAAACAGGCAGGCTTGTGTAAATATATTTGCACAATTCTGAAGATTGAAAAATTACACCTGGACACGGGAATCGAACCCGGGACCTTTGGCTTAGTACGCCAATGCTCTAACCACTGAGCTATCCAGGATTCATTCCGTGCCCTGGGTCATTCTTCACTCATATTTTAAGGCAGAGTCAGCTTTATAAAGCTGACGATTTCCACACGCCCATCATAGATTATGTCTTAAAATATGAGTGAAGAATGACCCTGGGCACGGGACGACTCCTGGATAGCTCAATGGTAGAGCATTCGCGTACTAAGCCAAAGGTCCCGGGTTCGATTCTCCTGTCCAGGTGTCATTTTTCAATTTTCATGATATGATATCTAGATGGTGAATTTCTCTCCAAAATTAATAACAGCTTCGGCTATTTGATATTTGCACAAGCTGATTTGCGCACCCAAGCCAAGCTTTGGTGTAATCACTAAAACCCACACGGTATATAGACTACTATACTGGGTAAGGTCAAGGCAAGTGTTTCTGACAACCATTACCGCACAAGTCACGCCCACAGTACGACGAGTAGTTTATCAACTCGGCATAATATAACAACGTGAGGTACGTCCCCGACAGAACAAACTCGACAAACGGATGACATGACCACATCCTCTCAATAAAAAACAACCCCCCCCCCCCCACTATAAATGTGATTGATTGTGAGCTTAGTATCAAAATTGTATACATTTAATGAAGATAAATGCCTGTGGAATCGCATTCAATAAAGTCATACAAGTTTCAAGAATCCAGAAGATTTCATAACGAATTTCCAGCGTCACCCACTTTGTTGAGCACGAAATATCAGACTCATCCAGTCTAGTTCGCCAGTGATGAGAAGATCTGGGTTCGAGTCCCAGTCAGGTGTACCAAAGGGTGTTTTATCTAAATATGTTCCCCACTCACTCCACAAAAATGCGGATACACTTCCTTTAGTTTAGCCTTAACACCTCCCTACCACATTTGCGTAATTAGTGCATACGCGTATAGCCCTGACTATTAGTGATACGGGAGACTGGCGGGGGAGGGGGGGGGGGAGGGATAAAAGTCGTGTATAGTCCGGACAAGTAGTGAAACACGAGCAAAAAAATAATAATTGTGTGTGTTGTGTATTGTATTCACGTCTACGATCTTGACTTTCAGGAAGTAGGTGCTACTTACTGTATCTAAATAAAAGTGCCATTCAAATTTCACTGAAAATGTCTTCATTAAAAAAACAAATTCCACAATGAGCCAGTGAACAATGGAGTCAAGTCTTTCGTCGGCGTCAGCTCCTAGTTTCACCCTCCATGTAGCGAGAGTTTCCTACGGGCACTTCCCAATCAAGTGCTCTTCTATAAACACAAGAGAGGGAGGAAATGCAAGGCCCACCATTTTTAATACCCTTTTCCTTCCCGCTTGATCACGCACATGCAAACTACTAGGGGAAGTCCCCCTCCCTCACTCCAGACGCTTGACATGATGACTGGGGACAAGACATGGCCCCCTCTCCATCGCTCAATAACGGGCCGTACATAGGCGTGGGAGAGTTCAACCTTCTGGCGGAGAATCAAGGAACATTCAGCTTGGGCGGATTCCTTCCTCGGCGTTTATGGACAGAAGTCTCTTCACTTTTGGGGAAATTTCAGATGGTACTGGCGATAATAAAAATAAAAATTTCGCTCTACCGTTCAGCGGCAAATGACAACTTTTAATATGACTAGCGTTTGTAATTTGTATCTGTAAATAATGGTCTGAAAACCAATTAAAAATATAATAACCCATATTTAATCCTGTCTTACAAGTTTGTGTGAAATTAGAGGCCGAATGGCTCGCTGTGCTGACCACATGACACCCTCTATCCACAAATAATGGCAATACTATCGCTTAGTGGCGGCCGCTTGGTCGGTATAGCTTGCTCGCGGACTCACGCCATGAAGTTTTTTTTATTAATAGTTTGCTTCCACTATGTGACTATGGTGTACAGGCGTCAAAGGAGGCCTATTACCTTCCAGTGTAAGCCGAGTGTATTGAATTGTTCCATCTAAACGTTGGAAAACTATTTATTTAATGAATTTAAATTAGATGAAAAATGGCATCTGGACACGAGAAATGAACCTGGGAACTTTGGCTTATCAAGCCAACGCTCACCAACAAGCCTTCCAGGAATCACCCCTTGCTTAGGGTCACTCTCAACTCATAGTTTAAGCCAGGGCCTACACGTCATTTCACGGATTCCTCACTAAGCCGCATTCTACATGGTACAGTAAATTTAGCCAAAATATGACAGTGCGGCGAACATAGATAAAGAAAGAGAGAAAAATAATGATAATAACAGTTAATTTAACAGTATGCTTTAAAAACAACAAATTTTTTTATTTTAATTATTTGAAATACGCGCTATGATAAGTGATATGGATGGCCGCACCAAATACCTTAAAAGGTTGCAGGCTCCTCAGCCTTGGTCTTACGTTAGGGCTGTTCAAGACGCAGCACGCTAAACAATTTTGCACGTCCCTCCTGTGGGTTACAGCTTTTGATTTTCACCCACAAAAAAAAAAAAAAAAAAGTCTGACCTTCAACTGGAATTATTGTATGATTTGCAATCAGACCCTTTTGATACTGGCATAATATAAAAAGATGAAGATTTTTTTAAATGATTACCAAGAGAGTGCTATTCAAAAATGAGAGACTTTGGATGTGCTCAATGCTCGGGAGCACATATCTTTGCGAAATTACTTTTTCGACGATGAAATTCATAAAATCCAAATACAGATGTTCATCGAGTGATAAATCCCTTTCGCATTTATTGTAAATGGCAACTACAAGCATCGATACTGATATAGCTACTTTAGTAAATGAAAACGAACACCCGCAGAACTCATCTTATGGGTCCAAACGGGGAAAAATCAATAAATCAAGTCAGAAATACAGGGAAAAGTCAATATATCATGTCAGTAAATAGCTAAAAGTTAGTATATCATGTTAGAAAAACAGGGAATAATCAGTATTTCGTATCAGGAAAACCGAGAAAGGTCAATATATAATGTCAGGAATTTAATATATATATATCTAACACATAACACAATGATGTTTAAAGTCTACATCTATTATTATTATTATTATTAAGTCTGTTGTCTATTTAAAACTATCAATTCAATTGCAGATTGTATAGATTTACAAAATGATGTAAATGGTATTCTACAATGGTCTTTGGAAAATGGAATGTCTATCAATAAATCTAAGACCAAATCTATATCTTTCACTAGGAAAACTAATCCTTTCTTTTTTACTTATAAATTGGGCAGTGACAATATAGTTCGTACCCTTTGTATTAATGATCTTGGTGTCCTCCTGGATAACAAACTTTATTTCCACTATCATGTTGACCATGTCATTTCCCAGTCATTGAAACTACTTGGGCTTATTAAATTTATTACTTCATCATTTAAGAAAATTGACTGTTTTTTATGTCTGTATTATGCCCTGGTTAGATCTAAGTTAGAATATGCTACTGTTGCTTGGAATTCAATTACCTTAACTGACTCTCTTAGGTTAGAAAACGTTCAAAGAAAATTTGTTGCTGCATGCTATGATAAATACTTTAGTAACCGGATTTATTATGATTATGATAGAATTCGAAACCTATTAGGGCTCCAAACTCTCTTCTCGCGTAGACTTTATTGTGATGCCCTTTTTGTTTTTAATATTTTCAATAACATCATTTCTTGTAAATTTGCCCTTGATCATGTAGGCGTTCTTATCCCTTCTCGGGCTTCTCGTAATCAAAAATTATTTTTTCTTAATAGCTCTTACAAGGTAAGCCCTATAGGTCGTTGTATCCATAGTGCCAATTCTAGATTTGTCGAATTCGACTTTTATCATAAAAGGAAAGCTAAACTCAGAGAGTTATTTAAGGATATCCCATATCAATAATTTATCTTGTAGAGGTTCTGCCTATATTATTTAATACTATTTAAGTTTACATTGTTTAAGTTTACAATATTCTGATCTATTTTTTGCATAATGTTACTGCTTTTAACCACTATTTGGTTATTTATTTTTAAGGTGTCTTTTTATTCTTATCATTATTAACTACTTTTTTGTCTCGTGGTTGTTTATCGGTATATGGCATTATTTGGCCATTTTTTGTCTATCATGTTTTCTTATGTAAATGTATGTATTGTAGGGTATGTACTTGTGTGCTTTTCAGTGCTGGCCTGTTATAGGTCTTACGACTGTTGGCCGGCACTATAATAAAGGAAATTGAAATTGAAATTGAAATTATTATTATTATTATTATTATTATTATTGTTGTTATTATTATTAGCACCGCGTCTTACTACCCGTTCGGGTTATACGCACTTACGCTAATGTGTAATGGTAGGGTGATTGTGAGATGAAATGGAGGACCTACAGTTTAACGTGGAATCCGAACCACGGTGGAGGCCTGGCATTCCTCACATTCACAAGTTGTGATTAATACACGTCTTGTCAGAGGTGAAGGAAGGTCTTCATCTAAAGAGCTGTGTGGAGGGGGGTAGTTGTTTGGAGGTAGTTGGTTCAAAAACTGCAATCATTATATATTGACCTTTCTCGGTTTTCCTGATACGAAATACTGATTATTCCCTATTTTTCTAACATGATATACTAACTTTTAGCTATTTACTGACATGATATATTGACTTTTCCCTGTATTTCTGACTTGATTTATTGATTTTTCCCCCGTTTTTCTGACATGATGTACTGATTTTCCCCTGGTTTTCTGACATGATATATTGACTTTTCCCTGTATTTCTGACTTGATTTATTGATTTTTCCCCCGTTTTTCTGACATGATGTACTGATTTTCCCCCTGGTTTTCTTACATGATATATTGACTTTTACCTGTTTTTCTGAGATGATGTTCTGACTTCTTCTTGTCTTTCTGACATGATATATTGGCTTTTCCCTGTCTGACGATCTATTGATTTTTTCCAGTTTTTCTGACATGATATACTGATTTTTTCTATTTTTCTGACATGATATTCTAACTTTTCCTTGTATTTCTGAGATGATATACTGTCTTCTCCTTGTTTTTCTGACATACAGCCCGACTTTTTCATGTTTTTCTGATATGATATACTGACTTTTTCCTATTTTTCTGACATGATATTTTAACTTTTCCTTATTTTACTGACATATAGACTGACCTTTCTCTGTTTTTCTGACATTATCTACTGGCTTGTCCCTGTTTTCTGACATATACCGCCTTTACTCTGTTTTTTAAGAATGCTAAGCTATTTAGTGTATGTGTCCGTCCTTTTAACCAATCATTCGAATTCCTGGCACGCCATAATTTCAGGTTAAGTTAGTTTAATAGGTCATGTGCCGATACAACATCGTGCTTGTAAAATCAATATCTTGGTATTCTTGTTCTACTCCACGTTCCTCCAATAAACTGAATTAATAACAAAAGAGCCAACATACTGCATTGTTACGGTAATAGTTGGAGCCCGCCCGTCGCGCGAGACGCCCAAGGCAGTAATCATCAAAGGCGGGCCCATTGAACACGCAAAACTCTCCCATTTGCTATGCGAACTATTCGCTTTTCTCTTGAATGGAGCAGCTCGCATTAGAATCGGCAACAATACCCGTACGCGTTCCGTTGGAATAATGTCCGAGCAGATGGTAAAACACGATTTCATTTGCATAAAAAAAAAGCAAAGAAAAAGTTTACAACTCAAAGTTAAGCCCCATCAAATACGAGTATTGACTAACAGCATGTCCCAAAGGGGAAATAAGAGACGCGCATAGGTGGACATGAGGGCTAGGACATCAATTTTGTTTGTTATGATTTTCCCACGGTGAGGAGAGCAAGGTTAGAAACAATACCGGGTAGAGGTAGTAGTTTTTATCTAAATGAAATTCTACTCTCCCTCCACACAAGTGCAAGTATATTTCCTTTTAAATATTATCTTCCTCCCCCCCCCTCCCCATCCATTATTGTATGCTTAAATACTCAGATAGCCCAAAAAAAAGTAGTAATACGCGGCACACAAACCCAAAAAGCAGCATTATAATAAATTATTTTTTAAAACTAAGCCAGCATTTGTTGTGAGAGATATATATTAATTCAACAAGTGAAAAACTAATTTTTAAGCGCAAGTAATCGATATGTAAACACGACCTCACAGCTCAGAGCCAGGTATGCTAGCCGTTCGCCTACCCCTGCTGGTTAAAAACATTGCGACGGTAGATAAAACTCTATCGTGGAAGCTATAAGAAAACAATTTTCTCATATTTGAGCTCCTTTCCTTCCCTCACCTTTACCTCTCTTTATCCCTTCAACCCCCTTGCCATTATTCCTCTTTATTCCTTCAAAACCAATAACTTTTTCCCTCGTAAACCCATCAAAAAAGGGCCGACTGAAAAGTACCGACTCGGAATAATTGGTTCAGTTAGGGATTTTTATTAAATGTTGGTTTATATAGAAAAGTAAAAAGTGGAACTATTCAAGATTTAGTTCTAAACTAATAATTTAAAGTTTATTAATACTGAAAAATATCAAATTCTAGAACCCACCTATAGTAAATAAATCCTGAAGGTAGGAGCGAAGGGAGCACGAGCAAAGTAGAGGTTGTATTTTTTTAAATTTCTATTCCAAAATATGTTTTGGTCAAAACAAACCAACTAATTATTCAGCAGAAAGATAAAGTTTAATTTTCTTCTCATTATGATCTCAACAATAATTGTTGAATCTGTCAAGGTTGTCCTTGAATTTAATGACAAATTTTTCTCTGCATTTAAAATTTTCTCATCAAATACTAATATGCTCATGACATACCTTCAACAAATGTTGAGGTCAGCATGTGAAGAAAATTAAACTATGTTTCCAATGGAGCAATATTTGTTTTCTTTTGAGCTAAAAACATGGTTTGATATAAACGCTGCAAAAAATACTGACCTTAAATCGCGTTTCCTACACTCCCATCTTAATAATAATACTCACTGAAGTCTACCCACCAAATCATGTTAAGTGCCCATTTTATATATATGGCTGACTTTACCTAACCCAACTTCTTTGCGACATGTACTAGACTAATATTACGATCAAAGTTTGTACATTTACGGACTTTCAAGTCAGGACATTCACTATGGTTTGGGTATTTTAGAATTTTTGGAAGTGTCATAGTTGCAAGTTGGTATTTTTCAGAGTTCAAAAAAGGCTGAATTATTCGTTCAAAAAAAATTATCAAATGTACCAGATCCAACTTTTCTACAGTAACAACATGTAATAACATCCAAAAATGTTCTCATTTCCTCTCCTCAAGCCACTTTTCCAACCCCACAAAAAACTGTTATATATCTACGTATATTTTATTTTTATTTATAAGACCATTTAGATTTTGGAAAACGTACTAGAAGTATTTCTATGTCATAACTAGTTAGTAGTAGAAGTGAAACTAACAACCAGGTTGGTAAAGGCCTAATCAAAGAGATGAGTACGAGGAGAGAAATTTTATAAGAAGCGTTCCCGCATTAGAATGGAGGAGATGTGGTAAAACCACGGCAATGAATCACGTGTAAAATACCACTCCCAGTACACCCGACCGGAATACGACGTCTTAGAACATGCGGCCACCGAAAGAGGTTAAAGGAATTAATGCTGTGCATGGGCAAACAGTGGTATTAGAATACAAATGTTTAGTGCATGGAGAAACTAAAGAAGGGGTATATCGGAAAGCAAACAGGTGGCCTAGCCGGATGAACAACTCGACGCAGAGCTGTTGTAATGAGGGGTCCCTAGAGTTAAGGAAGTTGGCCCTTTTCATTTGGCGTGGAAATGCAGAGCCATGGGAGCAAACAGTTATCTTCAAGAATTTTTATTGTTTTGCAATTTTCTTTTCGAAAACGGTTTGTTCAAGAATAGAAGTATGTTGATTAAGTTATACTTATATATTATTATATATATATACACCTCCTTTATAATGTTAACAATGATCAAATATCGATAATTTTGACATTTTTCAATAGAAAACTGCCGGCTGCAAAACAAAAAATAAGAAAATGTAACAACTAATAAACGTTGATACATTATCTTAGAAGAGGTGTTGAAAATAGTACTATAAAAATTTCACTCGTTCTCGATAAAACTGATATTTCTAAATGTATGATTTTTCCGCAGGACCTGTCCGGTAGCTAGCGCCATTACGTTTTCCGTGATCCCTATATTATTCTTGTTGGAGCGGAAGGATACTTTGGTCGGTTGTGAAGCCACGACACGCCTTTCACCCTCCCGCCACCATCCCACAAAATAGGTGTGCACTTGACAGGGCCAAGGGCCTTAACTTTGAAGAGCATGTGAATACGATCCAATGTCCATAGGTAGGACTTTTCTGACAGTTAGGAAGGTTAATATAACCTGATTGTGGTAGGAAGAACAGTAGAAGTTAGTGGCCTTACGGTCTAGGGGTAAGGTGTCAGACTTCTGTGCTGAGGGTCCGGGGTTAATCCTTGGTCCCGGCACAGATTTATCTGATTGCCAAACCCTTCCTTCACCTCTGACAAGACGTGTATTAATCACAACTTGTGAATGTGGGGAATGCCAGGCCTCCACCGTGGTTCGGATTCCACGTTAAACTGTAGGTCCTCCATTTCATCTCACAATCACTCTACCATGACACATTAGCGTAAGTGCGTATAACCAAACGGGTAGTAAGACACGGTGCTAGAAGTAGTAGTAAATAATAATAATAGAAGTTAGTTACTTAAATTACAAAAACAATTTTAATATATTCATACATCAAGTTGTGCCATTGCAGCTGACACTTTGAATATAGCATTGATACTGTAAATAACACTATAGAACATTACAATCAGATTAATGTTGAATGAAAAAATCGTATTTTCTAAAAGGCTCTCTACCAGAATCTAATGATATGCACCGCACCAGTTATACCCTAAATCCACCAAGTAGGCAGCCCTTAATAACTTCCATAGCAACTAAACTATAGGGGGACGTTTCAAGTACGGCTTTATGAATTTCCTCCACAAATATTTGTTACCTGAAATATCGTGCACCCCCGCTCCCCCTCTCATGTTGAACATAGAACATAGCACGCATCACAGACCATAAAACGGTGGAACAGACACGCGCCCGGCCGAGGCCTATTTCGGCTCGGGCTGACGCGCACGGCCTCACTCGACGTGGTCCGGCAAAATGGGACGGACATCATTTTCCCACGGGAACGGAAAGGAACGGAACGTGCCAATTCAGCGTTTAGGGGAAACAAGTGTTCTTGTATGGCCTACTGAACACGAACGAACAAATTATTGATGGTAGAACTAACTACCACTCAAAATAAATCTAAAAAAAAAAAGTATCCTCCGTTTTTCTTTTAAAGGTGGCAGGCTTGCTTTGTTTGGTTCCCTTATGGTGTAGATTGTACAGTCCGATTTATTTTGAAAGATACTTTTTTTGACAGTTATGAACGTTACTAAAACCATGTTCATATATTTATACGTAAAGCTAAGTGAGCTTCATATGTCACTTTTCATTGACACTTATCTATACCTATGAAATTATATTGATAATAAAATTAAAATACTGTAAACTCCCCTTTTACACGATAGCCTACTCCTAACTATAAGACTACCGTGGCACCGCGGGGAGTTACATTGTCTGGATAGACACCAATCAGTAAGGGGGTGAAATCCCGGAGGATTAGATGGTGTGTGTGTGTGTTTGTGTGTGTGTGTGTGGTGGTGTGTGTGGTGTGTGTGTGTGTGTGTGGTGTGTGTGTGGTGTGTGTGTGTAGGGTAGGAAGTGTGTGTGTTTGTGTGTGTGTGTGTGTGTGTGTGTGTGTGTGTGTGTGTGTGTGTGTGTGTGTGTGTGTGTGGTGTGTGTGTGTGTGTTGTGTGTGTGGTGGGAGGTATGGAACCAGGTTCGCATTTTAACATATATTTATGGTCTAAAACATTTTGATCTAGTAGAATGGCTACATGATGGCGGCGGCGGTCACGACGGAGAATGGACCTCGCAAGCTGCCTAAATACCCGAGTTCGATCCCACGCGGTGGGAGCAGCGGGAGCGCGGTTTTTCTTATCGCGTCTACTCGTCGATGGTTTTATTTATTTTAAGAGCAGTGCTTCTCTTCAAATGGGATGAAACTCTCCCCCATTGTTATAAGTACAACCAATCAATCAACGAGGATTCACTGGTTATTACTTAAACTCGGACTTTAAAACGTGTATATTAAACCAAGTTATAAAAATACACTATCTTTACTGCTTGAGTAATACTTTCAGTATAAAATGGCCTACTTCTGGCCTGGTCTGTAGTTACTTGCGTCACTGTTTGAGTTCCATAAAACTTTATTGCTTTCGACAAACTATTTATATAGTTTTATAGTTCTACACATCCTAATGCTTGATATTACTATTCGCAACTTAAAACAAAGTAATACGAGATGAGACAGATAAATTTAAGAAATTGTAACAGCGTTCGCATGGGAAGGAAGTGGAAAAAAAATTAGTAACTTTCACAGTGAGGAAAACAACTTCCAGTGCACCGGAATTTAAACCGAATCACTCCTTGCATTCCAGCTCAAAGCTGATCCCGTCAGTTATTTAATATTACTTTTTTTTTTATCCGCAATTTAAATATTGAATATGAAACATACAATAATGAACTCGATCGTAATTTTTAATATGATTAGCGAAGCCGGCAACGTCTACGGTTGAGAGCATTAAGGCAGTGAGCATCAGATACTGAGCAGGCACACGTAAAAGGATTCGTTTCAAGTCCCGATGGGGCCGAAATATCGTATTTCCGTTGCGCGAAAGCAGGTAAGCCTCTAAGTAGACCTATTATAGTAATAAAAGAGCTTTTACACGTAGACTGTATTCAAATTCTCTATAAGGAAAAAAAAACCCGTTCATACATCAATAAAATGAATTTTTACAAATAATAAAAGCTTTAAGACGTCAAATAAATTGAGCCTGTTTGATAGAAGCCCTCCAGGTCATATTATAGACTCGGCTGTTGTACAAAACATCAGTTAGTACCCCCTTCATGTTTTATGTGTAGAGCCTCGCGTATTGTACAATACACCAAATCACCAGCCTCCCTCTCCTCAAACAGAAACTCCCAGACGTTGTGATCAAATATTCCGGCCAGACCGACAGAGTTCCAAGAAGCGGGCGGTCGCATTTAGAACGGCCATTCGTGTCTGGCCTTGTCCATCCCGCTAGCGGGGCTTATCAACATTTCAAGTCCCTTAGACCCGGGCAATGTCTTCGTAATTGATTCAATGCAATAGTCAACTACAGTAGTTATCGATGGTTCGAGGTAGAGAGAAATGCACCGGGTTCACGCCCTTTTACCGAGGTGAACGATACGTGACTGCACGGTAAAACAACGACCACAAGTAAAAATAAATGGTGCGGCGCACCACACAAGACTTTCTCTTTATTCTGTCTTAAAATAGATATTCAATTAAAACTCATAAGATTTGTGAAACGAAATAATAGGTATATACATTGTTGTAGAAACACTACACCAAAACTCATAATGAATAATACATGTACCTTGATTGGAACTGGAACATTTAAAAAAATAAAGAGAACTCTTTGTCCAACGATAAGGGCAGTTCAAGTCATTAGTAGACACAGTGCGATCGATACAAATACAGAACACTACCTAGACAAAGGAAGGCAGTTTCGCATATGAACTGGCCATCATTCAATTTCAGGTAGTAAGTCTTGTATTAGTATAGCGCCGCTGAGGCTACTAATCTACAGAAATGGCCTAAGAATCAAATTCATTTTCAAAGACTTGAATAGTTAACAAATATATATATTTACTTAGAGCTTAGAAACTATTGGTTTTATAAAATTATATTTCAATTAAAAGGTTGTTTTCTTTAATAGTAACCGTACTACAACTTTACAGTGATAAGTATTTATCTCAAATAGATGTGTAGAAATGATGAAAATTGGAATAATGCCCCTTTGTAAGGTACCCTCAAAGTCATTTTCATTATAAAATGAGAATTGCCATCTTATTTATAATGATTAGGACTCGGATGTTTATGACATATTGTAATGCCCTGTTTTATAAGTTGCATCTATTAAGATGTTCAACCATTTCTTGACGTTATGTTACATCCTGTCTTGAGCCAGCGTGTGCGACCTTGGATCTTGTTCTCTTGTTGTATAGACTACAATACTTCAAGTCCCAGATTTAATGTGGGGATTGCCATTCGATAAACAACGAGTCTTAGGAGAGCTATCAAAATCGCTTCAACGCTTAGGGTCGAACCGGGCCCCTCAGGCCGCCACGCGGGGTCCTTGAGGTTCACACACGCTCCCTCGTTCAGTTCAGTCTGTCTGATGTACCCAATGTATTGTAAATTAGTATTTTTACTTAATTAGATATAACTTTTTGTACACTGCCTTGTAGTTCACAAGCCTTCTCCTCCCCGAACTACTCATTCCATGAGAGTAACCCCATATGCTCGGGGGTCCATCGGCGCCGCCGTGTGAAAAGGGAGGGTTTACAATATCATATTTTAGTTTCACCTCCAATTAAATGTTTATTGAGCTATAAACATTTTTTATGCTACCCTGACTCCAAATATACACATTTTATTTGGCATTAAAGTGCATATTTTGAGCCGCTTTCAATTTAAAATCATATTTCCACAATTTAGGGAGCATTAGGTCATATGTTGATTAAATTACTTAACTGATATTTCTAATTTCTCTCATGCTTTGCATTTTATATTGTAAATACTCTCCTAGTTATCTTTAGAGTGTTTCTGTTAATTGTTTGTCAAATCAGTAATTAAATATTTGTCAGCTAATTTCTTTTACTGCAAGTTACTTCCTTGATTTGAGGCATATTTTTTTAATAATATTCATTACCAATAAAATAATGTTTTAGGGCAAATTTGTTAATTTTTGGGTCATATAATGGTAATTTTAAGGGTTTATTTGCATGCAAATTTCGCGATTCTTAACCCTGCAGTGCTGGTACCAAGTCTCACAGACCCCGAGCAGTCGTTTTCGTTGATTGTGGAATCTGGTGAGGGATTATAAACTGGTACTTCTGTCTAGCTTCAGTCTGGCTCTAACTTTTGTCATATCAGTTTGAATTTTTTTAAATAGAGATAATAGTGTTTAGGGTCTGTTAGACTTGGCGTTACTATTTGTGCTACTAATACCAATAGTTACTATTTTGTTTCTGGTGTAATATTTTTATCGTGTTAATTTTATATTAATATTTAGTTCTTGTTTTGTGATAAAAATGTAATTGTATAAGTTATTAATTCAATCTAAGAAAACATGTTTTGTGAGTGAAAACAAGAACATTTATACTAAAGTGAGACCAAACGAATCAATCACATTTTGTTTCATATACACCTATGAAAGGGAATAACGTAATTTTAGCATACGGCATGCATCACGATGATGGAATTTATCCCAATGATGAGAAAAATAAGCCCGAGATGATAATATTTTATAATTCAACAAAAGCTGGATGGATTTTGTGCAAATTTCAATGTTGCCAGGAATACACGACGGTATTCTATGGTTATTTTCTATTCTCTCTTAAATGTTACAGATATAAATGCACAAATAATCTACATTGCTAATAAGTCCGAAGATAATACTATTTGCAGAACATTTTTTAAACTGCTTGCATTATCTTTATCAAATGACCACTTACAACGCAGAGCATTAGGTACTGACTAATCTTCCTTTGGAAGTTCAACAAAGATGACAAGTATCTGGGATATTGCTTCAAACAGTTACATCTGATCATTTTCATGAAGGACCAAGGAAACGGTGATATTTTTGAAATAAAAAGTCAAATTTTTTTTTAATTTTGCAACAAAAAAAAGTGTTTCCAGGCCATGCAGAATTTTCATGTCATTAGTGACTAGTTTCACACCAAATGAGCCATTTAACAAATATATTAAAGTTATTAAGACTATTTAATATAAAATATAAGGAATCTTTTTTAAATGAGTAAAATAAATGTTTCTTTTTTTTTCGTGTAGCATATTGTGCAACTTATGTAGATTTACTGTAAATATATATTGTAAAATTTAAAAAATTTAAGATTGTTTATAATTCAGCCATGTATTACATATATTAAAATAGATAAAAAAAATTAAGTTATTTCCCTCTCACTCGGCAAAAACAAAAATGGGTCTCTCAGACTAGGCGCTAGCACCCATGCCATATTCAAGGGCGCCAGCACTGCAGGGTTAAGGTCATAAACATCCGAGCCCTTATAATGATAAATACTGTCAAGATATAAAAATTAAATCAAAATAGTAAGACCTAATTTCGAGTAAATCGATTTTTTTCTGTTTTTGCCCTTTAGTAAACTACCCCTAAATTTAGGGTTGGACATCTAATTCCAAAAACCCATCGAGGAGACTTTAAGAAAACCCTAGCTACCAAGTTTTAGCCCAATCGGTAAAATATTTTCGGCTATAGACCGAGGTACAGATAGACGGCATTGCAAAAACCACTTTTTTGGTTTCAGGGGGTCATGAAGTTCATTGGCTAAAATTCTGATGGTTGTGTTGTTTTTTAAAATTAATCATAGTTTCTAAAAAATATTTTTTTACTCCTCAAATTTTTCTTGCTTATTTTTTATCTTCCCCCGAGCTCTCAGAGCAAACCGGTTGAAAAACGCTGCCCTACGGTATTATGATATTTACTACAAACTGCCAGGGCGACTTTTAGCAAAACAAGCAACTAATAATGGGAACTTGTTTGAAATTTGGTGGTTGCGCAGGTCATAGTATTCAGCGATGTTTTAAGTATAAACGCAAGCGTAAAAGAGGTATTAGCATTCGTACATTTATTAACAAATTGAACAATTATGGTTTTTTTTAATAAGAGTAAAACGAAATATTTTTGTCTCGAAAAAATTGTTTAAGAAAGCTGTATTTTATACAGCCCATATTTAAAAACACAAAATGATGGCGGTAGGTTTCAAAATGTATATTGAACTCTTGATTTATACATCCACAAAAGATTTTCTGAGAGATTTTGTATTTTAGTTTGTAACATTTAGCTATCTACAAAATAAGGACAGGGTGGTCACAAAATCTAGGAAGTAAAATTCCCTGATTTTTTTTCCATGATCCAAAAATTCAGATTTCCCTGACCTAAGTTCATATCGAGGTTTGTTAAAATGTGTGAAAAAAATCAAAATACCTAATTTGTTATAAATAATTATTTTTGAAATTCATTCAAAAATATTTTACTTTTGAATTTAATAAAAACAATGTTAGAATAGGTTGCAGCTAAGAAACGTATCTTTCCTTGACAGCCTGATATTCCATTTTTCTTGATAGCCTACAAAACTCCATGGCATTTACCTTATTTTCTTGGAAGTTATAAATTCCCAGACTTTTCCAGGTTTTCCCTGACCGTTACCACCATGAAGGATGTAAATAATCATGAAAACAAAGATCGTGTGAATGCGCGTCGTATATTTCGTAATAGTTGCAGGCATTATTTAAGAGCACGTTCCTAGTATGCAGAATTAATAACAAAAAACATCGTCCATGTGAATGGAGAATTAGGGTGGGCTGGAACGCATGTACGTACACTACGTTTTGTTAGCACATATGCAAGAACGAAGAATGAGAAGTGAGTGCAAACGCGCCAGGTTTACAAAACAAAAACACATCGATTGTCCTTCGGCAACATATGATATTTATAAAGAGATAGGAAGAAGTAAGGCAGAAGCTTGGATCAGGACTGCCCGCATGTTTCACTCACCAGATGACGTCATTTCTTCAGTTCAATTCTCAATCACTTATCACTCTTTTAGTTATTTATTTTATTTATTTGAAGTATTTAACTTGCACGTTCTGAACCGTCTGATTGTATCAGCACAAGAACATTTCTAAGAGCGAGAGGGAAAGGGCCGGGAGAGGTATTTTCACATTCTTTCAAGGTTTCTTTAGATGCCACATTTGACATAAGACTTCCGAAGGAGGTTGTGCTACAGATTGTTATCGCTCGAGAAGAATCCGTCGACCCCGGCTGGGCTCTTTTAGTTTTTACTGCTCGAAAACAGGAGCAGGAAACAATAAAGGTTTTGTGGCCCTCTCCCCATCATATCACCAGTAGGTGCAAGGGGTAGAGGAAATTGTCCAACCAAAACATTCATGTGAGTCAGGGTGGCTAAAGAACTTCTATTTTAAAATTACTTTTCCAGGTTTTACAGCCATGTTGCCATCAATGATGCAGTTCCAGTTTTTCTTTGTGTATTACATTAATCAGGTATTTTTTTTAATTGCTAGCAGCCACAAAACAACATTTTTACATGTTTTATTTCCAGTATATGTTTTAGACCAATCATTTGTGGAGCTGTGTGAATGTGGCATAAAAAACAAACCCTCTTCAACTATCTCATGTTCGGATGCTATATATTGGATATGCCTTTGTTAACATGCGAGAAACTAAGCCTATTACTTTTTAGTATTTAGGTGCAAAATTATTGGGAGTTTTTTTAGTTAAATATTAAATTCCTGGTTTTAGTTTAATTTCCTGAAACCAAAAAGATTTACCGACTTTTCCCTGGTTATAGTCCCCATGTTGAAGGGTACATTTCGTCTAAATTCTACCTACTTTATTTTTTACACATTTGTGTATATATGCTAGTACCTCAGACGGATAGTAAGGTAGGCACCACGAGAAACAAAAAACTGTATCCAAAAATTAAAAAATTGGTAACTCTACGTTGAAGTAGGCCAAATAATGCGTCTTGTACAGGGGTGTCCAGCCAAACTATATTTAAAAATTCCCTGACTTTTACAGGTTTTCCAGAGACAGTTTCCAACTTTTACACTAATATATTACAAACATTATTTTGTTAATATCGCAACTTAATGTAATAATATTTTAGGCACAGACATTTTGAAATTCTGCCACTCTATAAAGGGGTTAAAGTTCAAAGATTTCAACATAAAGCAATTGGTATTGGGTAGTGCGATTTTTTTACTATTATCATTTAGCACCATGTTTTACTACCCATTTGGATTCAGGCGGTGCGATTTAAGTTAGATTTCTGTGAGATAATACTGAGACATTAAAAGATCAACTTACACCATTACAGTTTAAAATTATTGTGAAACATATTCTTTTTTAGTTTATTCTTCCTTAAATGTAATCAAATTCACGCTCATGCGCATACCATGACCAAACTTTGGCTAAGGGCGCGCGGTAGAGGTGTGGAAAGACGACACATTGACTTTGATAATCGAGATTAGTGGTATGTGTTAACTGGAAGAATACTTTTAGTTTTACTATTGTAAATAAAAGTTGCGTCTCTTTTTTTATTGTGAATATGTTAAAATTCCTTGATTGTTTCGTGACTTTTCCCTGACCAAGCAAATTCCCTGGCTTTTCCCTGTTTTCCAAGTGGCTGGACATCCTGTATAATTTTTTGTGTTGATAGCTGCACTATATATAAGTGACCGTGTATTTATAGCCCAAGCCATGCGTCTTGTAACTTTTTATTTTGATAGCTAGCTGTAAGATAAATCTACTGGCCGTTTCTCAAAGTTGGAAATTCTCTCTTTTTATATTTTCTAAAAAGGAAGCTATGTCGATCCATCTCTACTACAGATTCAGTAAACAATCATTGAAAGGTATATATTTTATTGGCTAAGATGTAAATAAAAGCTATGATATAATGATCGACAAAGGATCTAGAATGTCCCCTTAATTTAACGGGGTCGTGGGGGGACATAGACCTTTAAAAATGTATTCAAAATAAAAGAGCAGGAAAAAAGAAGTATTATCATCACATTTATTATTAATTTGAGCTCTTTTCGTACTAACGATATCAAGCGATATCAATAATTTAACTTGGTAACCGTTTGGGGTAGGGAAAGGTCAAAAATTTAGTTTTAAAAAATATATTGATGGAATATTTTATTCGAAGGTAATATCTCACACATGAATAATCGTAATAAATGTTGTTAGAGTAAAAGTTCCTGATTACCGAAAAGGTATTAAAAAAAATTCAGAAGCAAATGACAGTTTAAAATTGTCAATATATGCAGCTGAAACACTAAAATACATAGCTGTATTTAGCACATAAATCGTAGCACATTATTTACTTCGGGTTTTATTGCTAAGCCCGTATTCATCATCACTAGATCACTAAAAAAAAAAGTATCCACTATCGAGATGGAAATGTATTTCGATTTGTATCCATAATAAGCCATATGAGGGTACGTTGTCACCCTAATGGTTTGTGAATACCAGCATCACATGAGAAAATTTCTTAACACTTTAAATAAATTGTATAATGCACCCCAGAGGATTTTTCTTTTCTTTTTTATCTTAAAAATTCGAGAAAATCAAATCATTTTTCTTTTCTTTTTTCATTCAGTAAACTACTCTTAATCTAGCGTTAGATATTTAACTACACAAAAAACCCTCGTGGGAACCTTATGAAAACCTTAGATATCAAGTTTTAGACCGATCGGTAAAAAGGTTTCAGCTCTAGGCCAAGATAAAGACACACAGTATCGCTAAAACTACTTTTTCGGTTCCAGGGGGTCATGAAATGTCGACATTCATAAAATCTCGAGTTTAATTTTGTTGACGATTACAATAATTCCTTCTCCGGGGGGAAGAGGGGTTGAGAAAGCGAAAAAATTTCATTTTTGCTCCGCGTCTAACCTTGTTAGAAATTCAATCTACTACCTACCGGTCACCAGACAACCAGATTATACGAGAATGACGCCATTGTCCGCATACCCACAGTTGCAGATTTTATTTATTCAATAATGTTTTAAGTTTAAGAAGGGCTAGAAAAATATTACGAGTTAGGTTCAGTATTTTTGCAATTTTTCTATAACAAAAACTTTTTTTTTGTATAACTAAGTAAAACATTTCTTCATTAGATTTGTTTAATGTAATTTTTCTACAATTAGTATTCTTAACACTTTGAAAATTTGTCATGGATATAGCGGAATTTGAAAAAAAAAGTTGTTGTTGTTGTTGTTGTTGTTGTTGTTGTTGTTGTTGTTGTGACAAATATTCCAAAGATGTTGATGGATGTAGAAAATTAACCTGAATGTATCAACAGAAGCAACATTTTATTTATTCGGACTTAAAATGTTGTTTGTTATAAAAACTGTAAAAATACGGACGATCCCATCCAACCCACTAAAGAGCCCATCTCACTCCGCGAGTATGGTCAACCTAGGTAGAGAACCAGGTGTTGCATCGTGGGGAGGTTTCCTGTCATCTACTTCAGAAAACAGTGGAATTGAAAGCAGGGAAACCATTTAATCACTTTTAAAAATGAACCAAAATGAAAAATAATTATTTTAGTGACGATGACTGGAAGATCGGGGTTCGAATCCCTATTCCACTAAAGTAATTATCATATAATATCCGTACAACCTGAACAGGTAGTAGGGAAGCAGAGCGGAGTATATAGTAGTCTCTGGGGGAAGGCACCGCGGACGTGTTGACGTCAGACAGCCCGCTACATAATAAACAAGGTGTAAACACCGAAAAGTGTGACGACAGGTGGGAACTAACTAAAGCTCCGCTGTGCGCGCGCACATTTCACGTTCTTTTGACTGCCCCCGGCCATGATGCGTGGAGACACCTGAATCAATAAGACGGTGTCAGGAATAATCTAGGTTCTAGATGACTCGTCACTACTGTGGAAGAGCAAACACCACGTGGTGGTCCGGTGGTGTAAACGCCTGCTACCCACGCCGGTGGGTACACGGTTTACCGGAGTAAAAAGTCCCGTACGGAAAAAAAAAATATTTGGTGCCTCAAATTTTAACTCTGAACTCCTCATTACCGAGAATTCAGTTTATTTCCAGAATGACGCCTTAGACCACGTGACCACCGGTGCAGGTCCCCCTCCTTCCTTGAGGGAAAAAGAATATACCCCAGCAGTTAGATGAATTTTAAATAGTTTTCCCCTAATTAAAAGTAATGGAAATTCGACCCACGTCCGTGGCCGCGAGGTTAAACTTACAATGCATTTAGTTGCTGTTGCGAGAGAGGAAAGGATTTATTTTTGACGGCTATGTAGAGGTTATGATCGCTGACGTGTAATGAGGATATTTTTTCCCCTTATTTTTTATTTATTTTCCCTCTATGTAAAAGCGGGTTAATTTTCTCTAAATATTACCTTCCTCAGTCTTGCCCAATTAGCGTCGGAAGGGATTGCCCGGGCGGTTTGTAATACCAGAAGCAAAAGATATAAAAAAGAGACGCACGCACATCTGAAATAGTAATTACAGAAAGTGCCCTTTATGAACATAATAAACTGCACAAGTATTCACCTAGTTCAAATCGAACCTTGACCCCCGAGTCAGAAGCAGACACATTACTGATGACAACTGCTTAAAAACGCTGAAGAAAGAACCATATAAATAGAACCAAAGAAAGGAATTAAAAAAAAGACTGCCACTTGCGAGACCAAGTACATTTAAAGTCGCAACACAATTAGCTAAGTGTCCATTTGTTTCAAAGGCTTCCCCTCCCTCCCTTGCTCCTACGGGACATAGACCGAAAGAGAACCTCCTAGTATATATCAACTCTCATAATAAAATAATACAATTTACTTTCCCCGACAAGAGAAGGGTTACCCGACCCACATAGAAACATGTATGCTACATATATGTATGCATAGGTACATAAATACATACCATATATATACATACATACACATATATACAGGTACATACGTACATACATACATACATACATACATATACAGGTACATACGTACATATATACATATAAATACATATATACATACATACACATACAGGTACATACATACATACATACATACATACATACATATATACATACATACATACATACATACATACATACATACATACATACATATGTGACGTTGTCACAGACATAATACAAATAAGGACGATCTGGCTCACCTAATCTTGGTCCCCTTTTTGACTGGGCCGGACTGGACTGGGCTCGACTTCATGAAACACGCGCACTCAACTCCATTCTACATCACGCGGCTTACTGACCGCCCGAGGCTCGAGGTCCGATTAGAGCAAGACTCAGACATCTGAACATCGAGATGCGCTAACCCAGATGCGCCGACGGTTGTGTTCGAATGAAACAAGACTCATCCACCAGCGCGTGATTTGAAATTATTACGAGAATAATCGAGACGTTTGTCGAAGCAGTGTACTCCCCTCTCCCTTCGTCCCCTGTGTGATTCCCGCCGTTTGTGAACACGTGATTGACTTTGTACCGTATATAACGGCTGGACTGTCTTGTAATGTCACTCATTTCTCTGCACTCAATTAGGTGAGACACTTGTCTTAGATTTAGACGTAGGTTGTTGTTCGACGTTTTCTAAATTATGTTTGGGTTAATTTGTTCAAAATTTAAGTTTCGACTTTAAATATAAATCTTGGTTACTAATAAATGTATTTCTCTGAGACTGCAGGATTTGCCTGTCAGCCATTATGGTTTATGCGCTAACTTTATTTTCTTTTAACTTAACGTTGTGTCCGCCTCACGGACGGGTTGGAACTTTAGTATGTCGCCATCTTGGGGCGCTAATGAAACTTTTGTATGTTGCCATCTTGGGGCGCTAGTTGTTTTTGATAAATGTGTAACTTATTTAAAATTGTTGTATTGCTTACTATAATTTAAAGATTTATTATGATGGTATTAATTCTAGTTGTTACTCAACTCGGGGGGCGCGAGCCCGTGCACCCAGCACGTTGGTCATAATAGTAATAATGATTAGATTGAACTAAATTTGATTAGGATCTATTGTAACAGGTTAGGTTTAGGTAAACCAAGCATGGCTTTTCTCTGTTGCGCCTTGCAATGGCAGTTTATTATATAACTACATTCTTATGTCGATGTAGTGTCAACATCGCCAGGTCGTGTAGGCCTATACTTTTGCTTGTATTTAACTTTCTTGCTAGTTCAGTCGCCTTCTGCATGGGTCAATTTAATTATGTTTTGTTTGATATTAATCGTTCTGTTGTCTCTTAAAGACTTGGGGTCTTGCCCCTTTATTTATTGTTTACTTCGGGCCTCATCGGCCAGTCACTCGACTTTCCTAGAGTGCCTCGCTCACGTATGTCTGCTAGTTGTTTGTAAAATAAAATAAACTCTCTTGTAACTAACCTACCTTTTATTTATAGCAATAAGAACCTATCAAATCAAAGGGGGGGTTACAAGAGAGAAGCTGCGCAACTCTGCTCTAGCAGAGTTGAGTGGGGCACTTAATAGGGTATTAGGTAGAGTTAGGAGAAAAAATAGGGTCCTCCTGTCTGCAGTATTGTTGGATGATTGATATTGTACTGATCCTTGTTTGTTTATGTTTCATGACTCCGTGACCATGGAGACCACTCCTGCAGCCGCCATGTCCTTTTTGACCACATCTAAGACTGCTGTCTACCGTCTGAGCCGGGACGAGTTGACAGCTGAGCTGACTTCAAGGGGCGTCTCCTTCCCTCCCAATGCTACTGTGGGTGAGCTCAGATCTAAGCTATGTGGGGAGATTAGCGGGACTGGGGAGGCTGAGACTGACTCGGGTATGGACAAGATTGAGGTTGGGAATCCACCCCCCTTAGCGCCTATCACTCCACCTCCACCCCCTTCACTAGTTAAATGTCAGAACAAAGTTCTTATGGAGATTTTGAATCGTACCCCTGTTTGCGACGGTCAAGATCACGCTACTCTGTTTAAATTTATGGTTGAGATCAACAGAGCATATTGTCTAAAGTTAGTGAGCGATAGTGAATTTTTGATTCTGTGTTTGGCTAAAACTTCTGGTTTTTTAACCCAGTTGTTCTCTCGTGGGATTCAAAATGGTTTATCTTGGAGATCACTTACTGATCTCATCTTAGAAGCGCTGCTACCCAGTAGGGCTAGAGAAAGGTTATGTAAGGAAGTTATTCACAGGTTTCAATATCCCCACGAATCGTTGAGAGATTTTGTTTTATCTATCACGGAGGCAGCTCAAGTTCTCAATAGTGGCCTGGGGGAAAGTCAGATCGTAGATATTATTCTTGAGAATGTGTCGCCCCTCACCCGGCGACATTTTGTATTTACATGTAAGCCCTGTACGGTACTTGAACTTTTCTCTCTAGCATCTTCGATTGAAAACACCCTGCTCGCCGAACAGGAGTATTTGAGTGCGCATGCGCCAGCGGCTTTAGACCGCAGACGCACGGGTTCAACTCCCGAACCTATGAATACGGCCTTATCTTTAGCGCCTGTACTGCCGAGTGATCGCGGTGTTAACACTCCTAGGGACAACTTCAGGCCTTCTAGTTCAGACTACCGTGCGCCCCGCGACCTCTCGCGCGTGAGATGTTTTCGGTGCAGAAGACTAGGTCACGTACAGAGACAGTGTAGATCGGGAAACTTATAGGGCGCGCTCGTAGTCGTGGTCCGGTCGTGCCCACTTGTATTAAACCACGTGCTCCCACCCCTGTAGTTCGGATCCAGGTAGCCCAAAATGATTGTGTTGCTCTTTTAGATACAGGAGCCAGTCACTCGTTTATATGCCGTGAGTTTTTGCGCCAGTTAGAGGGTAAAACAAAAATCGATTATAGGTCGATAGGTCCTAAAGTTTACGCCGTGGCTAATGGACAGACTATCTTGGTCGATTGTAAAGTAGTGCTCTCTATTAAGATAGAAAGATTTGCTTGGAAACGTCCTTTCTTTGTTATGCCAGAACTTCCCTTTGATGTTATTCTAGGAACCGACTTCATGTTCGAGACTGGAGTCAAACTTGACCTGAGACGCTTAGGAATATCTTTTAGTTTTGAACCTAGTTTGTTTATTCCATTTTGTGTTGGGCACCATCCTCGCAGGTTGTTCTCGATTGTCGAGGAACGTGAAGCGATAGATCGTTTGATAGCTCGATTCCCTGACGTCATCACTGACAGATGGGGCAAGTGCGACATTTTGCCGTACGACATTGTGGCGCAGGACCACATTCCTGTCAGATCTGGTCCCTACTCCTGTGCCCCCCCCAAACTCGAGATATTTAGAAATCTTATCATGGACTTGGAACAAAAGGAGGTTATTCGTCCCTCCAAATCCCCATACGCAAGTCCTGCGTTCATTATTCCCAGGAAAGGTCATGGGCATCGCTTAATTGTCGATTATAGAAAGCTTAACAAAAAAATAGTGTTCGACCCATACCCCATGCCCAGCATAGAGTCCGCCTTCCAGCATCTTGGCGGAGCCAAATATTACAGTTTGATAGACCTTAATGCCAGCTTCCTGCAATGTGCTCTTTCAGAGGCGTCTAAGAAATTTACTGCGTTTATCACCCCCTGGCAAGTCTACGAGTTTAACCGAGTGCCGTTAGGGATAAGTTGCGGGGGGCAAGCGCTGAGTAGAGTCCTAGACCATATTTTGGCAGACCTGAAATACAAATTCGTGTTTAACTACCTTGATGATATCTGCGTCTACAGCAAATCTTTTGATGACCATTTGCGTCATGTTGAGGTAGTGTTAAGGCGCCTGCGCGAGGCTGGATTGACTGTAAACCCGGAGAAAGTCACATGGGCGAAGAGATCCATCCCATATCTTGGCTATATCATTTCCGAGGGTAACCTGCTTGTTGACCCGGATCGGGTTAAGCCCATTTTGGATTTTCCCGCCCCAAAAAACATTAAAGGGGTATTACGGTTTCTAGGTATGTGCGCCTACTACGCTAGGTTCATCCCTAACTTCTCTGACTTAGCAAACCCCCTTAACTCCTTGAAAAAAAAAGGGTGCCACCTTTATTTGGGGTTCTGCCCAACAGCAGGCTTTTGTTGCACTTAAGCGCCACCTTGTGTCACCTGCCGTACTACGCATGCCTGACTTTTCTCTGCCTTTCCAACTCCATGTTGATGCCTCCTCTGTAGCGCTAGGGGCGGTTCTCTCTCAAACGACGTCTGAGGGGAGTAGACCAGTAGCTTTCGCCAGCAGAACTCTGAGCCCTGCCGAAAGAAAGTACAGCATATATGAAAAGGAATGTCTTAGCTGTATCTTCGGTATCGACAAGTTCGCTGACTATCTAGAGCTTCGCCAGTTTGAGTTGTACACTGACAACATGGCCCTCAGCTGGATGTGGAATCACCCGAAACAGCTAGGGAAAATTGGACGGTGGGTTTGGAAGCTATCCAGGTTTAAGTTTACTACCCATCACGTTGCTGGGAAGCTAAATGTTGTCGCTGACGCTTTGTCTAGGATGTGTGAGGATAAGGAACCTGTAGGAGAATGTAAGGAGGAAGGCTCGTTATTTGTTATCCATACGATTCCCGAATCCTTTATCTCAATCAAAGACCATCAGTTGGTGGATCCGTATTGCAGACAGATCGTTGACAGGATCAAGCGTGGAGAGAGGATTGGGAACTACGAGATTTATAAAGACCTCCTAGTAGTTCGTGTCAAGGGTAGGATAAGATATTTTGTGCCAGAGAAACTTAGGCCTATGTTACTTAAATATTTCCACGACTCCCTTTTTGGCGGCCATTGCGGTGTCCTTAAGACCGAACGCAAGATTTCTAAGGAATTTTTTTGGCCCTTAATGCCTAGAGACGTTAGGGATTGGGTGCGCAAATGTGAGCCGTGTCAACTGGCCAAACCGGCACGTAATTCTAAAATAGGGTTTCACTCCGCGGATGTTGCTAAGCAACCGTGGGAGAAAGTTTTTGTTGATTTCGTCGGCCCCCTTACCCGCTCTACCCAAGGGAACACCTCTATACTCGTTGCCATGGACGCCTTCTCTAAATTCGTCATTCTCATCCCCCTAAGGAACATGAAGGCAAGGACAACTGTTAATGCTCTGTGCAGACGTGTTTGGGCGATTTTAGGGACCCCAAGGGTCATAGTAAGTGATAATGGACCGTGTTTCCGTTCTAAAGCTTTCGGAGATATGTGTTTCTCGTGGGGGATAAGACACGTTACCACTAGCCCGTACAACCCATCGCCGAACCATGTAGAGAGGTTTAATCGTAATCTGAACGTTGCTTTGACGATCTTTCACCACCAGGATCACACCCACTGGGACCAGGACTTAGACGTTTTGAACATTGCTTTTAACGCCGCTTTCCATGAGTCAGTCAAAGCCACTCCTTCCTCTGTCCTCCTCAATAGGGACCTGAACCACCCATTATTGTTTAACTGGGATATTGACCCACTGCTTAATGACGCGGGTGATTGTTCTTATGAAAAGAAATGTGAGATAGCTTTTTCTAACCTCCTGAAGTCCCAAAGGAAGGTTGCCGCCACCTATAACCGAGGGCGTATCCCTGTCCCATTTAAACTTGGGGACATTGTTGTGTGCAAGTGTTTTCCTCTTAGCTCAGCTGCTGACAAGTCTTCGGCGAAGATGGCGTATAAGTGGAGTGGTCCCTGGTCAATTGAAAGGTTTCTTACACCTGTTTCCGTATTGTTAAAAGAAGTATCCGACCCATCTTTGACACGTAGAGCACATGTCAGCCACCTAAAGGCTGCAGGGAAATGAGTCAATTGACCCCGTGCTGTGTGTCGTCTGTTTGTTTAAGTATATCTTAATGATTTAATTTTGCGTTCTTAATGTACATATTTCCAGGTATCTATATTGTTATATATATATAATTTAAATTAGGGAAGGGGTACCACCCCCTGGTATTGTTAGGATAATTTTTGTGGTACTGTAGGGTCTAGGTATGGCTTAAGGCAGAAACTTGTGTTGGACTGTTTGTAATGAAGCGTGTGCCGGGTCCAAAGTACATTGTGCAGAACGTTCACCCCACCGACTGGACTACCTCTAAGTGCGTGTGAAGTGGCAAACCCACCTTTCCTCGTTCGTGGAAAGTCGTCGCTAAACAGAGTTGTGGGTATCTCTGTGACTCGTACCGGTAGAAAATGTTGGTGCTACGAAACTGCCACAATAACTTTCAAGAATGGTTGTGCTAACTGTTAAACTTTATGTGGTGTTCACGTGTAAACTTTTGTTCTCAGAGACTTCACCTATTCGGCCTTCCGTCCCTCCCTCTCTGCCCTGTCCTTTCCTCCCCCTCCTTTGTTCTTGTACACTCAGCGGCAGTCGATGATCGCCAAGCTGGGCGTGGCGATGAAGCTTCCGTGGTGGTTAAAGCGGGCCACCATACGAGCATATGCTGTCTCCCTGTCAACTCGGGACGACGGTGTGTTGGAGTGAGCGTGTGAAGCAGAGGTCAGCCCCGGAGTCCAGTTATTCGCCATCTCCCGAACCTGCATCTGGCCACCTAACATGGCCTCGAAGGGTACGAGCCGCCTCCGCCCTCTAGTCAGCGGTGAACATCGAGGAAGGCGCCTCCCCGTGTCTTCACCCAAGGCTAAGGACGTCCTTCATCTCTGTCCAAGGGGGGACATTGTGACGTTGTCACAGACATAATACAAATAAGGACGATCTGGCTCACCTAATCTTGGTCCCCTTTTTGACTGGGCCGGACTGGACTGGGCTCGACTTCATGAAACACGCGCACTCAACTCCATTCTACATCACGCGGCTTACTGACCGCCCGAGGCTCGAGGTCCGATTAGAGCAAGACTCAGACATCTGAACATCGAGATGCGCTAACCCAGATGCGCCGACGGTTGTGTTCGAATGAAACAAGACTCATCCACCAGCGCGTGATTTGAAATTATTACGAGAATAATCGAGACGTTTGTCGAAGCAGTGTACTCCCCTCTCCCTTCGTCCCCTGTGTGATTCCCGCCGTTTGTGAACACGTGATTGACTTTGTACCGTATATAACGGCTGGACTGTCTTGTAATGTCACTCATTTCTCTGCACTCAATTAGGTGAGACACTTGTCTTAGATTTAGACGTAGGTTGTTGTTCGACGTTTTCTAAATTATGTTTGGGTTAATTTGTTCAAAATTTAAGTTTCGACTTTAAATATAAATCTTGGTTACTAATAAATGTATTTCTCTGAGACTGCAGGATTTGCCTGTCAGCCATTATGGTTTATGCGCTAACTTTATTTTCTTTTAACTTAACGTTGTGTCCGCCTCACGGACGGGTTGGAACTTTAGTATGTCGCCATCTTGGGGCGCTAATGAAACTTTTGTATGTTGCCATCTTGGGGCGCTAGTTGTTTTTGATAAATGTGTAACTTATTTAAAATTGTTGTATTGCTTACTATAATTTAAAGATTTATTATGATGGTATTAATTCTAGTTGTTACTCAACTCGGGGGGCGCGAGCCCGTGCACCCAGCACGTTGGTCATAATAGTAATAATGATTAGATTGAACTAAATTTGATTAGGATCTATTGTAACAGGTTAGGTTTAGGTAAACCAAGCATGGCTTTTCTCTGTTGCGCCTTGCAATGGCAGTTTATTATATAACTACATTCTTATGTCGATGTAGTGTCAACATCGCCAGGTCGTGTAGGCCTATACTTTTGCTTGTATTTAACTTTCTTGCTAGTTCAGTCGCCTTCTGCATGGGTCAATTTAATTATGTTTTGTTTGATATTAATCGTTCTGTTGTCTCTTAAAGACTTGGGGTCTTGCCCCTTTATTTATTGTTTACTTCGGGCCTCATCGGCCAGTCACTCGACTTTCCTAGAGTGCCTCGCTCACGTATGTCTGCTAGTTGTTTGTAAAATAAAATAAACTCTCTTGTAACTAACCTACCTTTTATTTATAGCAATAAGAACCTATCAAATCAAAGGGGGGGTTACACATACATACATACATACATACATACATACATACATACATACATACATACATACATACATACAGATACACATACACATACACATTCGAGTAAAAATTGCGTTTATTAAAAATGCCCTTATATCTTAATTTTTAATTTAATTTGTGGGACGAACTGTACAATCAAAAGCAAAAAAAGAAACATTAGAACTTCACCTTAGCCATCAAAGAGGTTTCGAAAGCAGCCCTATGCAAGGCCGTAGCCAGCCAATAATTCCAGGGGGGTTTGGTGGGCCCATCCCCCAATTGACGGAGGCTAGAAAAAATTATAAATAAAAAACTGTTCTAGAAGCTATCTGAAGTGTCTTTTATGGCACCATAACACCCTAACTGCTGAGGGCTGGGAAAATTTCTTAATATTAAACACCTCTAGAAGTTATCTGAAGTGTTTTTTATGGCAACATAGCCCCCTAACCGCAGAAAAATAGGAACAATTCTAAATATTAAACACCTCTAGAAGCTCTCTGAAGTGCTTTTTATGGTAACACAGCCCCCTAATTTTGATATTGTTTGAACCCTAAATAAAGCCATATATATTTTGTTCATAAAATTTCGGAGGGGGGTTGAACCCCGAAACCCCCCCTACTACGGCCTTGGGCCTATGTACCGATTATATTTTACACGTCCCTTTGGACCAATTAATAGAGATAACCAAATCCGGTTTGATATGATAATATTCAAAATGTATTTAATTTAAACTATATTTCGCAATAAATATCTACATGGTGCAACATCCTTTTATCTCTCTATATCGGCCACCCAGGCAAAATCTCCTAGAAGGACAAAGGTGGGGGGGGGGGGAGGACTGTATCCCATTACTCGAACATTCTAGAAGAGAGGTCTTCGGAAAAAAAAACTGTTGGCAAACGGAGATGACGACACTCGCGTAATAGTTGCCGATCAGTCAGGACCTGCGTTCGGCAAGAGAAAACATACTTTTTTTTATTAATCAGCTAATCTGAAACGAGACCGTAATTATTCCGCGCTGGTTCGCTGGAATGAATCAATCTTGATCCAATCCCATTTTAATCATCCTAGTTGCCTAAGAAGTGGAAAAGCAGCACGTGTGATATTGGATCGCATATTCACCCTGTTTAGTACAGCAATAACGCAGCAATAACAACTTCATTTAAAAATATAAGTGATTTTAATTAGAGCCTGATAATAAATCACATAAACATAATCAGTATAATATCAACACGCAAGAGTGGTAACACAAAATTATTCCATAATGAACTATTCCCACATGTAGTGTGTCCATGTGTTGCCTTCCGCGAGGCATGAATTGTGAACAATAACACCACGCCTAGATATTTGAAAGATTTTTGAAAAATACAACCCAAGAGCGATATATTGAGTATTTTCATTTTATTTTAAGTGGAGCCGCAGGTCCGTAACAACGGATCCTTTCTTAGAAATACCAGGCCCAATTCCGCCAGGGTACACTGGAATTGCATTTTTTCAGTGTCATTTCCCAAACTCTATCCAGGCATTTTCTTTAGATTATGAACTTGAGTCGCTGATAATCACTAGTGGCACTGAAGTAAATTACGGTAAAATAATCCAGAGTAAAGATTTACTAACAAATTAAATTATCCAAATGTTACAGACCTATATTAAGATTTGATTAGTTGCATGTAATTTTAAAAAATTATAATTTTCCCTCCCAAGGAAATTGTGCTAAGGATTTTTATCGCTCAAGAAAAAAGGCATCGATCCCGGCTGGGTTTGAGCCCAGAAACATCGGGTCCTGAGACGAGCACTTTACCCCAAGACCACCGCGGTCGACCCCATCGTAAAACTCTGAAAAATAATTGAAAGATTAAAAAAAAAAGTCAAACAGGAGAGTCGGAATTTAAATTTGAATTCCGTCTCTTTTCAAGCCTTTTACGGTTAGCGCACGGGTAAATCCCATAATAAATAACTTTAAAACTTTTTTTAAGCAAAGAAATTGCCTTCAGACGCGAAAAAAAATATTAATAACCATATTTTAAAGTGTTCAGCCGCAAATTCGTATGAGGCCGTTTTGGTTAATTTTTTTCAGGACTATATTAAACGTGTGAGAGGGAGCTGCAAAACAAAATGGGTTTTTTAGTAACGTATTTAAAAATGTATACTGCAATAAAATAATACTACTACATGGTAAAACTTTGAGAAACAACGTATGTTTTTTGATTTATTGTTACTAAATAATACGTTTAGCGCCGGTGGCAAACGGTCTATAATGTCAAATACATTTTAGTCTGGTATGCTATTGACGGGAAGGTCGGAGTTCGAGGTCCGGCTGTGTGTACAGATTGTGTTTATTCGTAAATGGTTTTCCACTCTCCTTCCAAGCAAATGTGGGTACCTTTCCTCTTTATACTTCTCTCACCCATACCACACTTATCTCAATTAATATATAAGCGAGACTCGATTGGGTAATAGAATATTCTAAGGCGTCACTCTCGCAATAAACTAGACTGTTGATGACGGAAAGATAAGGGTTTGGATCCCGTTCGGGTGTACTTAAGTTGGATTTCCTTAAAATTGTTTTCCACACAAATGCGAGTACATTTAATCTAAAATTTACCTCATAATCTAATTGCCGTAACTAGTGTATATGTGCACAAACCTAACAAGTAGGCCTAGTGAAACGCGGTGCAAAAAAAAAATAACTAAGCTTTCTATTGAAACGTCAAAACATAGCCCTCTTATTGTTTTCAAAAATACGTTCTAGCTACTGTCCATTATTTTCAATTACCTCATTAAATACTCTATGCCATTCATTATCTTTATATTGTTTCACGTGAGTCTCCCAGTTTCTGCGGGTCGGGTGTTGAGAGATTGTTCATCCGACCAGTCGAGAACAATAAAAAAGCCCTCCCTCCGAGAGCTACTCTCGTATATTCCACAAACCATTGTTTTTACACTTCTTTACGTTCGTGTAGTTTGGATTATGTGTGACCTTTCTTCGCTCTTGTGGCGGTAATAATGTCTAGAAATTATCTCGCTATGAAAGAATTCGTGAAATATAATTGTTGGTTAAAAATAAAACAGAATTTTTTAAAAAAAATTAAAAGGGTTTTGCAAAATTTTAATAAACCCCATTTTATCTTGACCTTGTTTTAATTGTTCGGCACCGTGATCATCCAGGAATATGTTGACAAACCTAGAAGTGTCGCCATTTATAAGCTGAATATACTATCATCCTAGCTAAACATTTATATGATTTTAAATTTATTCGAGGTATTTAACGTGCACTTTTTGAATCGACTGATTATATCAGCACACGACTTATAAACTAACTTCAATTTAGAACAGCCCCAGTACGTTAATTCTTCACTGTGAGAGGGGATACCCTCATTTAATCAATGATTTTTTGTCTGCCATGCTAGGAATCAAACCCGGGACCCTTAGCTAACTATATAGACACGCTACCGACTGAGCTGGAAGGAGTCGGAAAAGCTATTATACAGTAATACTTTTAATTTGTGTGACCATAATAATTTTCCACCCATGAATACATGTCCTAGTTTCAATCTTCTACACTCACAATCAGGAATGTTAACATAACCAATTCCGCCTCCCCCCTTCCTGGTAACAATGATCCAGGCAATGGGGCTCGAACCAGGCGTCTCACACAAGACAGCCTTCGTTAGAAATCAGTTAAAATGGGATGAGTGAAATGTTTAAACTTTTTTTTTTTACTATCCTGCTCTCGCTGTCAAGTGAGGTGTGCAGAAAACCACGTTTTTTTTTTTTTTTTTGCGAGTTGTGTTTCGCGTGTAATAGTGTACATAATGTCCCCGGTTTAACGGTAATTAAATAGGCTCTTAAAAATGCGTTACATATATATCATAACTTGAGCTCGAAAGTGGATTTATTATAACATTTATTGATTTTTAATGTCTAAATGAAACATGTTTGCCAAATTCACACTAAGTAGACTGTTAGGTCAGGCAGGACCCACATCCGCGACACAATCAACTAAATAAATGAGATATTTCAAAATGCAGTGAGAGGAGAATTCAAATGACTCTTCCTTTTGATGCATTGATCCAATGAAGCTAAGATATCATCATCACACGTATATTCTCTCCACACCCTAGCCTCACCCTCCCTCTCGCCCCCAACCACCTCACCTCTGTCCGCCTCCTCACGGGATCACTTCCAATCTCTTTCCAAAATTGATGTCATAAAAAGTAATAACTGAGAATGTGAACATAAAATGTGAATAAAAAGCGACAGGGCCGACCCTTCCGATAGTAGTGTAGGATCGATCGATCACTCGATCGTAAGGGCCGAGACATGGAGACAACGTCGTATACGTTAATATTATACAACTCAATCAGATTGTGATTGTTGAACCTGCATAAAACACGCGCCATCTTAAGCGGTGTGTTTACAAAAATGAGCAAACACAGTTTTATTTGAGGATGTTGTGTTATCTCTTTGTTAAAACACCTCCCTATATCAAAATATGTCTTTTACAGGCCAAGAACTAATAGTTGTATATTTAATGATTAACTAGTTTACGAATAGTTAATATCACCCAATGCAGTGGCCGAACGGTCTAAGGCGTCACTCGTGTGTTAGACCGGCCTGATGACGACGGGGAAATCGGGATTCGAATCCCTGTCGGTTCTACCGAGGGTGGTTTACCCTAAATGATTTCCCACTATCCTTCCACGCTTGTACGGGTAGATTACATTTAACGCTTCCTTCCTCATCCTCACCCAATTAGAGTTATTATTATGTGTCCGTATATAACCTGAACAGGCAGTAACACACGGCGATATTGAACCCAGAGCTCCCTAAACTTGTGGTCGATTTTTCTAACCAAGTAGATGCTTCAGTAGGTAAAAATAATATTTAAGAGGTATATTTAAATCTCCCTACCATTGAAGTTAGCTTGAAAAGTCAGAGCCGTAATGATAAACCATACCTAACTACTTGACATACTCACCGCTTACCTACCATGTTCAATTTATATGGAATAACTAAGGGATAGGTATACAAGGAGATAGATATGGTTTATCATTACGGCTACAAGGACACGCCAAATAAAAAAAATACGATTCTTTTTATGTCATTGCTCTGTGCTTTAGATTAGACGCCGGCTTACGGTAAAATGGGGCAAGAGGAAGAAATGAGGAAGAAATTCGATATTCAATTATAAAGGAGTTAGAAAGCCATAGGGACTACTATCTTGTGTCCTGACACGGTATTGAGGATGTGATGGTGGGGGCGGGGGGCATCGATTGATAGATTGCGAGTACGCCGTGGTATTTTTAACCCCTTGGCTGGAAGAGATAGCGCGGCAGAGCAAGCAACAAGGGGGGTGGCAGGGGTACACACCCTTACATCTATCTTTCTAGGAGATTGAATTCTGACCAAGATGGCTTACTCTTCCATCCCCCGCAAGACCAGCTTTGGGAGTTGTGTTCCGTGCGTGGCATACTAAACATATTTCCAATATGTCACGACCATTTTAAAGGGACTTTATATCGAAGAAACCCACACCTCCCGCAACTTTTTCTTAAAACCACGTCTTATTATCCTTCCGGGTTATAAACATATGTACTAATTACGCTAATGTGTTAGGGACGGGAAAGGTTGAATTTAGAGGAAGTGTATCCACATTTGCGTGGATGGAGGGTGGAAAGCCATTTTGTAAGAACCACCCTTAGTAAACCCCACCGGGAATCGAATCCCAACCTCCCCGTCACCGGTAGTCTAGTCTGCTGCAAGAGTGACGCTTTAGACCATGCTGTCACCGAGGCGGATCCAGCACCCTATTAAAGAGTGATTAGGGAGATCGCTTACAAGTCTTAAAGGATCCTGCTTTATTAACAGCTGGTGCCTTGAGGGCTGCTTCATAAGAGGAGCTTCATTTTCTCATTTAATGTAATGAAAGACGAATTTGTAAAAAAAAAAAAAAAAAAAAAAAAAACTGACAACATAAATAAGTTTAGAAAAAAATTGTTTGTAAATTGATGTTGAACCATCCCAATCTTCGATATAATAAAATATTAGAGAGTTTAACTATTATTTTTTATGAAACGCGATTTTCTGTATTTTCTCTTAATTTAAATGTTTTGTTTGCTCATATTTTTCCTATAAACAACACTGGTCCAAAAACTTTTGCATGGTCAATTATTTTATTTTATTATAAATATAAAGCTATGCTAAGAAATATTGAAAATAATCCACTTTTGCTGAGACTTAAAAAGAACTAATATAATCTATTATTTAAAATAAACTTAGAAAAATGTATTATAGTTTTGTATTTTGAACAAATTACTTGGTATGAAAAGTAAATAAAAGGATTCAATGTCCGTATAATCTTATTAGTTTTAACGTGGATGATATATTCTAAGGTAATTATAAACTGTATTGCACTAATTTATGTTGAAAGTTTTTAAAAACGCTCTCAAATTTATTTTATGTTTAGAATTAAGTTATTTTTCAGCAGCGCGTCTTACTACCCGTTCGGGTTATAAGCCTATGTACTAAATGCACTAATGTATTAGGGATTGGGAAGGTTTAATCTAGAGAAAGTGCGCCCACATTTGCGTGGAAGGAGAGTAGAAAACATTTAGGTAAAACCACCTCAGTGCACCCGACCGGGATCGAACCCCGATCTCCCAGTCTTTGGAGTTCTAATCTAACACTAGAGTAGCGCGTTAGACCAAACGGCCACCTAGGCGAGTAAAAATTAAATTTTATAATTAAAAAGCAAGCTTATCGCTTAAGGACCAATTATCAGCCCAAGAATAGCGCGTAGAGTATAAGAGCTTGATCCGGGCTTCGCATCTTGGTGCGGTTGCATGGAGTCTTCCTCAGAAAGTAGTGGAATTGACATAGGTCAAACCATTTTATTATATTTTTACAAATAAAGCCAAATTGAGTCCAAAAAACTGTTTTATGCTAAATCAATTTCACTGATATCAATTTTGCTAGTGTCGAATTGTCAAAACTACAGCTCGATGCGATTTCTGGTCCGAGCGTAATTGTGTCAAATATTTCGGTTAATCGACTGTGAGGACCGTTTAGTCTCATTTACAAGTTGAAATTTTTAAAAAAAACTGAACTACCCGGCGTTTTTAGTTTAATTTTTTTAAATTCCGGCTTCTAGGTGTACAGGCAGAGGTAGGCCTAGCTAAAAAAAAAATTAATTTCATACCTCTCCGTGCGGTAGATATTGCGCGATGCCCATTGACAGAAAAATAAACTTTCCATTTTAGATTGTATTCATATTTATTTACTACCGACTCAGTTTTTATTTAATTTTCTGTGATCTAGTTAAAAACTTAACATTTCTATTTGAGGTGCACATGTTCATGCAAAGGGATATTTAATTTTTAAATTTTCAGCCCTCCGCGTTCGATTGATATCGGCCTGACAGACAGACAAACTCTTCATTTTATTCATGTAGATTAATATAGGACGAATTTTTAAAATTGATATTACACACTAGTAAACTATTTGTTGTATTAGATAACATTAAAAAATATAATTCAATCTTTTTAGTAATATGTATAGCCGAAAGGGAAAAAAAAGGGGTTTGACATCCATGATTCAAACGTTTGCTTTGTATTGTCTTTAACTTAGCGTAGTCCTTTGCAAAGCTCGTAAAGCCTCGTCTACACAGTCCGTAAGTTATGTATCCATATATTCCTTAGGTTCTTAACTGGCCTTGACAATTCTAATCACGTCCACACCGTCTGTATTATTAATCATGTGACCGTGCCAGCCAACGACAACGTTAAAGATTTTGTCCAATAAAACAGTACAAAAGAAAATCTTCTAGAGTGAGAAGCAAGCAGCTAATCAATAGACAAGCCGAAAACACAACCCTGTCCAGGAAAACGTTCAGGATAAATTTGAAATATAGGTTAAATGCAATCACAGTTAATATATTTATTGCACGAGCTTAACTACCAAACTTATTAGTTTTTATATAGCTTGACATTGAAATATATATATATATACCGGTATTCCGATTATAAACAAAGCAAATCTTCGTAGTTTTATTATTACTTTAGTGATTCCTATGTCTAATGTATATCTGTATTTAAATGTAAAGTAACTAATACAGTAGAACTTTTTTAATTCGAAATCCAAGGGATATCTTTAAAAAAAATCGAAATAATCGCAATTTCTAATGATTAAAGTGTCACACAGAAGCAATGAAAGCCGAGCCAATATATCTATCTATTCTAGGAAACCCGCTCGCCACCAGTGCAGAGTTCCCGGCTTTAGCTTTAAAACGAACTTTATACGACATTCATGGCATATGGGATGGTTTAATAAAGATCGTTAAGTTAAGTATGAGATGAGTACAAACTTGAAAAAATTAACAATGAAAAGGCTTCCAACTTTTCCAAATATTTACTTCTAAAATTCGAACTAAATGTTATTTGGGAGACGCGGCAGTTGCCCTTAAGTCATTTGGCCCAAAGTCATTTGTTCTAAATTGGCCTAAAGTCATTTGGCCAAATGGGAGTAACCGTTATTTTTACCATTGGTTCAAATCGGAATTTCATGGGTAATCATGGTGGTTCGAATTAACCAACGTCGAAATAGCCAGATCCTACTGTATAACTATTTATATACGATAACTTGGTATTCCCCAGAAAACTGTTTCCGAGATGCCACGCTTCCCTAGTTTTTTTTAGATCTATAGAGAAATATTTCTGAAATATCTATACAATCAACGATCATTTAATTTTGTATGTTTTTCATTGCAACGATCCTTTTGCTGATTTCTGATATTTACTAAACAGTGATTGGTTATCAGTATTATCCGTAGTCCTTAGGAGTTGAATCCAACTTCTACAGATTGGTAAGGACTTGAACTTACGGACAAGGAACTCGGTAGTCAGAGCAATCTGTTTCTGTAGCATCGAGCTCTTGCGGACTACGGAGTCTGTAGACAGGGATTAACGTGTTGTATTAGTGAAATAAAGGTTACGGTTCGATTACCGGCACAGCCAAATTTAAAAAATCATGGCTGGCATTGAGACTTTCATAGAGCCGTGAAAAGATGCGAATGTTTCCAAGAGTTTATCGCAACACTCCTCTCACACATCTAGAATCCCCTTTCAACTCAATTCCCTCCATGAAAGAAATAGCATTTGACGGCCGATGGCTTTGAAGTGGCGTGATTATTTTCACAAGGTGATGGATAAAAGCTGATGACTCTTTGGACATTTAAAAGAGAAAGTATTAAAACGTATACTAGCTCAATATTTTTTCTTTCTTTTTTTAGGCCGCTTCAGTGGCTGAATGGTCTAAGGTGTCACTCTCGTGTTGAACCGGTCTGCTGATGACGGGGATATTGGAGTTCAAATACCGGTCGGGTTTACTGATGGTGGTTTTTCCTAAAACGTTTCCTCATCCCTACACCGTGAGAGTAATTATCATAATAAGTATAACCTGAACATTAATATACAATCCTAAGTTTTACGCATTAGGCACAGTCTACATACCTGAATCACGCACTAAGCTAATTTACATACCTAAATCACGCATTAATATAGTTTACATACCTAAATCACGCATTAAGCTCAGTTTACATACCTAAATCACGCATTAAGCTCATTTACATACCTAAATCACGCATTAAGCTCAGTTTACATACCTAAATCACGCATTAAGCTCAGTTTAATACCTAAATCACGCATTACGCTCAGTCTGTATAGTTTGTAACGGTGTGAAATCCGTAGTCTGAGATCGACCTTACATTAAGTTTGATGCGTGAATTGGGCGCCGGTTCGTAAGACCGTAACAAGTTTTTATTTCACTCCGCATCTGACAACCCACCCGGGCTAGACGCTTTTAATGTCACAAATGGAGTTAGAATAAGGAAGAGAGAGAATTTAGAGGGAATTTACTAGCATTGGCGGAGAGGAGGAGGAGGAGAAATCATTTAGAAAAAAACCACCCCCAGTACACCCAACCGAGATCAGAGCCCCAGTCTCCCCGTTACTGGCAATCCGGTCCAATGAGAAAATGACGACTTTGAACATACGAGCACAGATGCGAGTTCTTTTACTAATGAATTTTATAATAATATATATGGTTTTTAAAGCGCTAACCATAAATGATACAACGACCGAGAGAAAAATAAAGTGTATTTATGAAAAACGAACTATAGCTTCTCCAGACGGTCTGACACAAGAATAAACTGGTAAGACACTCCTCTCCTTTCCCAAATGGATGGTTTAACACGTGAAATAACTCCGTGAGGAAGGGAAAGGTTCTCTTTAAGGGAAACAGAAATTAAGAGAATGAAGGGGGTAGTGAGGGGGGGGGGGAAGACACAGTCCCGCGAGGACAAAAGTGATCAATAGCGGACCTGGCAGGCGACGCACGGCAACAAGTAAATTACTGGTTTTCGTGCCTACGGCCCGACACGCACACGCACGCGGGGGTGTGCACGAAGAGTGTGGGAAACCCGCAAGCAGTAATATCAATTCTGTTCTTTAGTGATACGTTCGAAACAATATGGTAACTTAATCATAGAGGTAACAATGGTGCGCGTGTGTCGAGCGGACGTTTTTGCTCACACTAAAATCTTAACGAACGGGTTGGTGGGGGGTGAAAGAGGGGGTAGTAAGTATTCATAATATGAGTTATCCCTAAATTAATATTATCAAAGTTGATTTTATTTATTTTTTAAAGGTAAATTTCTAATCAGAAGCCATGTTTGATAACTGAAAAATTTCCAGAAATTTTCATTCTTGTGATCAAAGGTGGGGTGGAAGGGAAGGCAAGTTAAGGGCAGGTTTTCACAATTTTTATAACAAAACAAATTTTTGACCAAAGTAAACAAAATATTTCTCCGTAGAAACAAAGAGTTTAATTTTCTTCGCATGGTGATATCAACAGTTCTTGAATATCTACCGTGAGTATAAAAGCGGCATTAGATGAGAAACTGTTTAGATGAAGAGAAAAAGTTTTCATTAAATTTCAGGACATCCTCGACAGATATTCAAGAAATGCTGATATCACTATGTGAAGAAAATTAAACTCTATGTTTCTACTCGAGAATTATTTGATTTATTTTGACAAGAAATGTGTTTTGTCCCAAGGAAAGTTCTAAGATTATGTGTGGCCTGTGGACATTTTGATAAACCAACGTACAATGCGGTCTAATTCTTCTTCTTATAAACGTTGTAAAAACGCACTTGAGATTATGGCATTTGGAAAGTGGGGATTATTTGAGGAAACCTAGCAAGTGAGGCTGGTGTAGCCAATTTTTACTATATAATCACCAAAGATTGATTCCCAAAAATTTTAAATTACCGCATCAAATATGTGCAATGTTTGGAAGCACAAACGCGTGTGAACAGTTGGTTGTTTTTATATTATGAAAATGAACAAACGCTCAACAGATATGCATGACCTGAGGACGCGCATTTGTCAGAAATTATGAAAGGGACTTCAACCTCAGTACAAGATTTAAAGTATAATAATATTCACACCATTGCTACAAAAAAAAGTTTCAATTTTCTAGGAAAAATTAAGAGTGAAATTGTGTTAACAATTATTGTATTAGTGAGAAAATACAATAGGGTGTATTTCCAAAGACAAAGGTCTTAAAAGTGTGCCATGCAAACCAAAATAACATTTCATTTTTTATCCTTTTTTTATTACCGAAAGACAAAATTACCGGTATCTCTGTGTGAGTTGGTTTGCGGACATATGCTTACCAAGAATTGTTTGCTCTTTTTAATGAGTACTACAATTTCCTAAAATTTCAAAGTTTTTTTTTTTTTTTTTGCTAACACCCTGTAGGAAATCCTCCCCAGTGCACCCAGCAGGATTTCGAACCCCGATCTTCTGGTCAGTGGCGAAAAAACACGGCTCCGTTTTAGTCACTCATAGTCCCTGGACGTGGAAAATAATGTTGGGAACGTGGGATGTGATTTAAAACAGGCGTGAAATGCCCCGCTCTCCTTCCGTGAAAATGACAGTACAATTTACTTATATTCTACCTTCCTCATCTTCCCAATAAGTCTCAATAAGAGGAAAGCTTGGACGAGTAGCAAGGCACGGTGCAAAAAAAAAAACATTTACCTAGTCATACTTTGATTTTGTAGGAAGAACAATAGCTGTTACTAAAACAGTTTTAATATAGTCAGTCATACGTCAAGTCATGTTATCTGCAGCTGTCACTTTAGATGGTTATTATTAATACCTATAAAATAACACAATAATATAGTAAAATGTTATCAAAGTTGACCGCAAAGAAATTTTTGAATTTTCTTTACTGTTCTTCCAATCAAAATCAAACTAAAGAGATGCTTGAATGGTTCGAATCTCAATCAGGTAGAAGTTATAAAGTAGGTTAGGTACAATTGATTTGAAGTTCAATAAATTCAGTCACAAGCGTTAAAAATCGTTAGCGTCGGGGGGGGGGGGGGGCGTGTTAAGCCGTTGCGAGACCTCATTCGTAAAGCGAATTTCTGTAGGAAGTAATAAACTAAAATAAAGAAATGAGAACAAGAACTCCTCCCACCTCACCCTATCCTAACTACGAGACTCGCCAGAGCTTATATTGATATAGCTAGGTAAGCACAGCAGGTATCAGTCATCACTACCTACATAGGACGGAGAAAAGAAGGGGAATAGGTGGTAGATGGGACAAAGGGAGAGGACAGGTTGGAGTACTGACTAAAGGAAGAGGACAGGTTGGAGTACTGACTAAAGGAAGAGGACAGGTTGGAGTACTGACTAAAGGAAGAGGACAGGTTGAGTACTGACTAAAGGAAGAGGACAGGTTGGAGTACTGACTAAAGGAAGAGGACAGGTTGGAGTACTGACTAAAGGAAGAGGACAGGTTGGAGTACTGACTAAAGGAAGAGGACAGGTTGGAGTACTGACTAAAGGAAGAGGACAGGTTGGAGTACTGACTAAAGGAAGAGGACAGGTTGGAGTACTGACTAAAGGAAGAGGACAGGTTGGAGTACTGACTAAGGAAGAGGACAGGTTGGAGTACTGACTAAGGAAGAGGACAGGTTGGAGTACTGACTAAAGGAAGAGGACAGGTTGGAGTACTGACTAAAGGAAGAAGACAGGTTGGAGTACTGACTAAAGCGGTATAAAGGGGGCAGGGGCGGACGTTACGAATAAAAACATATAAAAAAAACAAATTAGCAATCACAAATGTTAGAAAAAATCCAGCACCTAAGATCAATTCAGAGTGATTTCCAAATCACAGTCAGATTCTCCCACATGAGAAGAGTAAATTTCGACCCCAAAAGGATTCGAAACAAAGTCCCCCAGAGGTCTTAAAAAACTTGACCAAGTACATGAAATTCAAAGCAATAAAGATAGTATGTAATTTGTGGAACCATGGTAAATATGTCTAGCCCCATTAATTTGTTTTTATTGTTATTTATTGCTTCACGCCTTACTACCCACTTGGGTTACCCATATATTTTATTTAACACCTTGTCTTACTAGCCGTTCGGGTTGTACGCCTATGTATTAATTAGTCTGAAGTGATATGGATTAGAAAGGTTGAATTTAGAGGAATTGAATCCACATTTGCGTGAAGAGTGGAGAACCATTTCCAGGAGTCAGGACACCCGACCGGGATCTAGCCCCGATCTCCCCGTCATCGGCAGTCTAGCATATTGCGAGAGTTACGTCTTAGACTATGCGGCCACCGAAGCGGATTATCCTATTTATTATTATTATTATTATTATTATTATTATTATTATTATTATTAAGGTTTATAGGCCCCTCGACACAATGAGTTCATTTGGGTCTTGCACGATATTAAAAATATTGTAAAATTCTCATAGGGAAGAGTTATAAGAAATAATTCACCTGCCAGAATTATCAGATGAAAGCACTAAAATAAAATAGCATGTACAAATAATAAATTGTGTACTAAAATGTTAAAAATAGATCTCAATATGAGACGAAGTCCATTAGAGACACTCCTTAAGAGTGGAACTAAAATGGAATTTAGAAAGATTCGCCTGGTTAGTAAAACGAAGTAAACAAATGACTCCGTCAGCATTGTCGTGTAACAAATGAAGAAATTATTCTTTATTTAAAAGAGTTTCTGGTCAAATGTCGCTATGCTCATGATAAACATTCCAGAACTGTTGAGATGACTATGTGTAGAAAATTAAACTAAAAGTAGACCTACTGAAGCAATACTTTACCTATTTTGACCCGAAACTTTTTTTATTGTAACAACTACAAAAATATTTATCTTAACTCTTAATGTTTTCCACCCCAACTTTTTTTTAGCACCGCGTCTTACTACCCGTTCGGGTTATACGCCTATGTACTAAAAACTAATAGGTTAGAGATTAGGAAGGTTTAATTGAGAGAACCATTTAGGGAAAAACCACCCTCAGTACACCCGACCGGGATCAAACCCCGATCTCCTCGTATTCAGCAGTCTAGTCCAACACTAGAGTAGCGCATGAGACCACGCAGAGAAGAAAAGCGACGAAGATTTTCCCACTCACATATCTAGGTTCAATTCCAACCAGATGCAATGTAAGTGATTTTCCATCTAGTTACCAAGACAATTCCGGTGAATTTCCTTCTTTTTATACTAAAAAAAAACCTCATTCTGTGTCGTTATAGTTATTAGCGTTAGTTGATGACAGTTACGGTGATACGCGGCGCAATAACACAAATAATTGATCCAAAGCTGCTTTTGTAGATGACCATACAAATGCCAGAGTCAAGGATTGGGGGGGGGGGGGGGGGAGGAGCCATGGGAAGGCAGCGCCCCTATCGAGCAAACATGTCGGACGTTGAACCGACGTGTTTATAAAACATGTTTTCAACATGTTATGCCATGTTTTCAACAATAACACCCCAGGTACAGCCAGAATTAATCTACATCCATTATTCACAACTTCAGAAAATAAACAGATAAAGTGAGGAACAAAGTTTATTTAGAACAGGGGCTTAGCTTGGAGTAAAGGAAATTCAAATTAGTTGTTGTAAAAAGGGAGGGGAATTTCTCCCTCGACGCAGTACAAACAAAAAGTTATTGCATATTACTAGATCATTATAAGTTTCATAGACAGGGTTGAGCGAGCGTTAGCGTTGCCTGAAAATTCGATTTCTGACACTGTTCCCGCCCTTTCTTCAGAGGAGTGCTGATGCAGTTCCTTAAAACTCTCCCATCTTTATTCTTGTGCCCAAGGTGACATATTTTTTATTGGTATATTTAACATTCATTTTATAAATTCATAGATCATATCAACACACGACTTATGAATTAACTTAACCCGGGACAGAACCCCCGATACTACACCCAATCCAAGAATTTAAATAGTCAAATTTTGATATAGAGGATATTTTAGAAAATACACTTTTTTTGGCGGTCAACATTGATAACATTTTACTATATTATTAGTGATATTTATAGATATTGATAAGCTATATATATATTGACAGCTGCAGATCATATAACATGAAGTGTGAATACATGAAAGTAGATCTAGTCACATTTTTTTGTCAGATAAGGCCCCTACTTTGAAAATTGCACTATATTTGCTTATTAGTTATCAAGATGAGCCCCAAATAATACTGTTTACATGCTTCGGTCATAATATGAGCAGTAATGTGATTCGAGTTGGAGCTACAAATGTCGCAGCACACGACCAGACGGGAGCGTGAAATGTCGCTTGAATCAGGTGTAAAATAACGAACGCTATGTCTGGCCAAACTAGGTTAGTAAGCGCCTGCTATCTTCTCTGTTCTGTTCAACAATGAACTAATTTATGCGGCGCAACATAGCAAAACAACAAGTCCGTTACCTTAAATCTAAATTCAGTCTTTCTTGACCTCAAAATTTGCAAAGCCTCTTACTAAAATGATGAACATTAAAAAAAAAATCTTGACCTCTAATGGTTAGGGGATAGGAGACTTCATTCTGGCTACAGCCTTGATTGAATTCCAAAATATTTTTTTGGATGCACCACTGCCAACAAATCGATCTTACTTGTGTGGCACAAATACTTTGTTGTATTATTATTTAGCACCGCGTCTTACTACCCGTTCGGGTTATACGCTTAAGTACTAATTACATTAATGGATTAGGAATTGGGAAGGTTGAATTAGAGGAAGTTAACCCGCATTTGCGTGGAGGGAGAATGGAAAACCATTTAGGAAAAACCACCCCAGTTCACCCGACCGAGATTCGAACCTCGATCTCCCCGTCCTCGGTGGTCTATCTCAACCGACTGACGCGTTAGCCAACTACGCCACCGAGGCGGGTTACTTTGTTGTAAAAGCTCCTTTAGGGATAAAAGGGTTATTAGTTTTGCAAACCCTCTGAGACTAACTTGTCAGAGGAGCAGTTATAAATAAGTCTCTTACAAATTAAACAAACTGGTATTTTATAGGATTCCTTTCTCAGTCACTATGATGTTGAATAATTCTGTACAGCGTCTAGTAAACTAAGACAGGAATTCCACTCCTTCGCTAATAGTACTTTGATTATGCTAATACATATTTAGATTGAAGTGATGGGAAGTAAGATTTATTTTGCATTATTTATTTGAAGTGTAGAGTATTTGTTTTGGAGTATTCTACTAGCGTAGGGGCTATTTGTTTGTGGTATTTTAATAACGAAAATAGGATGTTTCGTAATCATTTACTAACATAAAGGCGATTTGTTTTGCAATATTTTATTAACGTGGAAAAGATTTGTAATTTTTTTCCTTAAGAAGGGGCAATTTGCTCTGCAATATTTTAATAATGAAGACAAGATTTTATTTTCCCCACAAAGTGTCTAATTACCCTTTCGGGTATTTATATTTATAAGCCTAATTAATACATATATTAATTATTTTAGTGTGCACATTTAATACATATATTAATTATAATAGTGTGGTAGATATTACGGGTCTAGGTAAATTTTTCGAAAACAAGTTATTCGAAAATCAATTTATCGAAATAAATTCACCAAATACAAAATCGAAAGTAATTTTGCCGAAAATCAATTTTTCAAACCATCAATTCCATCAAAGGTGGAATTTAGATTATATGTCTCCGCATTTGCGAGGAAGCAGAGTTGGAAACTTTTTATGGAAAACCACAATCATTTAACCCGATAAAGATTCGAACCCCAACTTCACCATTACCGGCAAACCAGACTCAATCCACTTGACATTGGGTTGGACACGATTTTTTTTTTTACTAAGGTGCAAACGAAACGCAAAATTCGTAATATTTCCCGGGTTTATTGAGATTCACATGTTTTGTTAATAGATGTTATTTTACACCTTCCTCGTCCCTACTTACCCCATTGGTGTAAATAACTATATTTAGACACAAGTCACGAACAATTTAATAATAAAATCAAAAGGCACACAATTTGAAAACACCTATTTTATTATTTTAGTTGAAAACTTAATCCTGGGCATGAGAACCGAACACGGGACCCCGATTCCCGTATCCAGGTGTAATTTTTCAATTTAAAGAATATGATATTTAGATGTGGCTATAGCCGTAACTAACAAATATAATAGCTTGGCTATTTAATCCATCACTTATCTACTTCCCCTAATATATATTCAACATGTATTTTAAGGTAAGACTACAATTTTTCACCGTGAACGGAATGTACATCACATTTTAAAAAGTGGCCAGAAAAACAAATCTTCCCATGGAAGATAGTGTCAGCATTTTGAAAGTGTGTTTAAAAAAACAATAGTCACCACGTTTCGCTACTCGTCCGGGATATCCGTGTATTTACAATACTTGGATATAGATGAGTAAGGTAAATGTGTAGTAAATGTACCCAGAAGGAGAGTGGAGGAAACTATTTAGGAATTACCTGTATGTCCACAACACAATCGCACCCTGCCCAGACTCAAACATTGACATCCCCGCCATCGTCAAACCAAACCAGACGAATATACCCTTTTGTCCGCATGCCCACCGGTACGGGGTGGCAATTAATAATGTATTCGGCCACTAGGGTTAGGTTAAGCCAGGGGTTGGCAACCTTTATGCACCCAGATCGACTTATAAATTGATCAAAGCTACCGCTATCGCCGATCGTTTCTATAATCTTCTTTATTTTTTGTCCACACATATATTAATATAATAATATACATAATAATATTACTTAAATTCAATCTTTATTTAAATACTTATGTAACCAACTTATAAGAAAATAAATAATAAATTAAAATTATATTTTTAAATGAAACTCACTTATTATGACCGATCAAGGCTACTTTGTTCACACTCAAATAATATTTGAAAGTGTCAATCTCAGGGGTCTTGGGATAAAGTGCTCGACTATGGAACCGATAATCGTGGGTTTGAATCCTGTCGGGGTGGACGTAATTTTCTTGCGCGATAAAGATCCGCAGCACAACTTGTTCCGGAGGGGAAGTAAAGCCGTCGGGCCAGTGTCGATTGTGGCATGTAAAAGAAACCTGGAAGGTATGTGAAATACCTTTTTCAGCAAAATTGGTAAGCCCTTTCGCTCTCGCTCGTAGAAATTCTCGTTGATATAATCAGACGGTTCAACAAATGCATGTTAAATAACTGAAATAATTTTTTTAAATCATATTTGATAGCAGCCTGCATGATATATATTCACGAGTTAAGAATACTTTCTTTTTATAACCGCGTCTTGCTACCTGTTCAGGTTATAGGTATTTTAGAAGACTTAAGAGTTAAGATCGACTTTTACGATAACGTTTTATTACGTGATCGACTGGTTTTCGATTCCTAATATAAGGCGTAGTGCCATAGGTTAACTGAATCTATGGTTCCACGTCACGTAAGGAATAAACCATCTACCTATCTAAGATTTAAACCAAAATCTTTCTAAAATCGTTTTGTTATCGTCTGAAGCATAAACGTAACGACCTTGTTTTACCACGACTAGAGCAGCTATAAATATAGTCTACTTATCCTGTGAGGAGATAAAGTACTGGAAGAAATTTATGTTTAGGTTTATCATAGGTCAAGATCGAATAGTTTCATTTGATGATCTAGAGAAACGTTTCTCAAACTGTGGTAAGCATACCTCAAGGGGTAAAAGAAAGAGTACAGAGATAGTGCGACTTTTATATAGTAGTAAGTCTGATAAACAAATTAACGCAGCTTTGACGTGATATCGTAGTCTTTTGTAAGCCTTACGTTTTCTCTGTCCCGTCTTTGTTTAGCTTACACTAAAACATTATTACGATTTCATTTATTTCAGGTATTTAACGTGCACTTTATGAACCGAATGATTATATAACTACACGACTTACAAACCAACTTGAATCACTAAGACACAACATCCAGCACCCGGCCGTTCATTCATTATTGTGAAAGAGGAAACCCACATTTGACCAGAGATAATTAGTTTTGGAGCTTTTCCAGAAATTTAAGGGATAAATTGCTTTCCAATGTCTTTGTGGGTAGTATCAAAGATTAAGAATTTTACTTCTGTTCTAGTGTCGGTGGAGGTAATGAGTCAATATTATTGTAATGCACTGGCATTACTTTTTTCTCCTAAACAAAGGCATTTCTGATTAAATCTAAATTAGATTACCTATCTTGTAATAGTTCCTCAATTTCCAATAAATTTATTCGTAGCCATTCGTTATACTCGAAAAGTTTGCCAATAAATTATATTGCTCCCAACCTCGGTGGCAGCATGATCTAAGGCGCCTTTCTCGCAATATTATTATTATTATTATTATTATTATGCAGTACCAAGTCTTACTAACCGTTTGGGTTATACGCACTTACGCTAATGTGTAATGATAGGGTGATTGTGAGGTGAAATGGAGGACCTGGAATCCGAACCACGATGGAGGCCTAGAATTCCACACATTCACAAGTTGTGATTAATACACATCCTATCAGAGGTGAAGGAAGGGTTTGGTAATCAGATAAATCTGTGCCGGGACCGAGGATTGAACCCCAGACCCCCAGCACAGAAGTCCGAAACCTTACCCATAGACCACCAGGTCACCTTCTCGCAATAAACTGGTCTTCCGATGAAGGGCGAGATCAGGGTTCGAGTCCCGGTCGGCTGTATTGAGGGTGGTTTTTCCACTCCCACTCCAGGCAAATGAGGGTACACTTCCTCTAAATTCAACCTTCCTTATTCTTGAATCATCAGAGTGAATACAATCCCTAATTTTTATAGGAAGCTTGCGTTCGACCACCAATATTGATCATTCAAAGTCATTCAAACTTGGCAATGAAGTGTATTTTATTTGATTTATTAGTTAAAAAGTTAATTTTTTTTAAAAAATTTTTTAGCACCGCGTCTTACTACCCGTTCGGGTTATACGCTTAAGTACTAATTACACTAATGGATTAGGAATTGGGAAGGTTAATTTAGAGGAAGTGAACCCGCATTTGCGTAGAGGGAGAGTGGAAAACCATTTAGGAAAAACCACCCCCAGTTCACCCGACCGAGATTCGAACCTCGATCTTCCCGTCCTCGGTGGTCTGGCTCAACACGACTGGCGAGTTAGCCAACTACGCCACCGAGGCGGGTAAAAAGTTAATCTAAAGTTAATCTAAAAAAATATTAAAAACTTATAATAATATTTATTTGTGGATTACTATATAATTTACATTTAAATCACTAGCTTAACATATTAAGAATATAAATACAATTATAATATTTTTATTTACATCCCTGTGTTTCCACTTTTCAAATTAAGGGCTTCCTATGAAAATCAGACTGTAGAATCCATGTTACTTTAAAATGTGTACACACCTGATTTATTAATTTAAGTAGAAAACTGGACAAGGGTAGAAAACTCCCACTAAAGTAAAACTCGTGAAGTTATTTTTCCCTAAGTTCTGACACTTATAGATTTACATGTGAGTACTTGTAAGTTACAAGTAGCTTTTTCAAACAAAACTTGCAAATTGTAAAACTTCCCGTGTAGTTAAACGATTTTATTTGTAACTTTACAAAACATAATTTTTTTTTTAAATTTTACACATTAAAAGTGAATTATCTTCTAAAATGTAAACTTTTACAGGCCAATTATATAGGAAGGGCCTTAACTGTACTGGCCAATTTTAATGAAAAGGTATTGTCTAAGAGCCTAGTAAAGTTACTAGATCTACTTTTACATGCTCATACTTTAAATCTTGTGATCTGCAGATGTTGCTTTTGATATATATTATAACCTATAAAATAGTAAAATGCTATCAATTTTTAAGAGTTTTTTTTTTTTTTTGTATTTTCTAAAAGAATCTTTCTATGAAAATTGGACTGTAGTTTAATGAAACACGCTCTAGATAAGTGAGGATTTATTTTCACTAAACATAAGGACCCGAATCAGTGTCTACTAGATCTAAGACGTAACGCTTGCATTATACTGGAATGACAATGACAGGTCAGTGGTTGCAATCTCGGCCGGGTGCACTGCAGGAGGGCGGGGAGTGAGAGGGGGGCGGGGAATGAGAGGGGGCCAGGGGCTTTGCACATGTGATCATATCACTGGGTCTAACTAGATATTCTCGCACTAGACTAGACTGCCAATGATGGGGAAACCAAGGTTCGAATCTCGGTCAGGTGTACTGAGGGAGGGTTTTACCAAATAGTTTTCCACTCTCCCTCCACGCAAATGCGGCTACACTTCCTCTAAATATAACCTTCCTAGTCCCTAAAACCATTGGGGTGGGTAGTACACAAGCGTATAACTCGAACGGGTAATAAAACACGGTGCTAATATATTTAATACTGTGGATTTCCGTTCCCTCACGACGATGATAAAGGTGAACGTCTTATAAACAATCCTAGTCCTACTCACGTCTCTTCGAGAGCTATAACCCATATCGGTTGCCTAGCTGACTAAACGTCAAACTCGTTTGAGCTGATTTTCTAAGGAAAGTGAGCTCAGAGAGTCAAATCTTGCCGGGTGTACAGAAAGTGTTTTTTTAACCCCTACACAGTTTTCTCCTTTCCCTCGACGCGAATGCGGGTGGATACATTTCTTCTAATTTACACCTTTATCGTCCTCATCCCATTAGGCTACGGCCTTACTTGCGACCTGGTCACCACAACCAGAGTACCATAGTCTAATACCTTGCCATAGCCTATGAGGGTGGCCATACAGCCTAGCGACAACATCTTGGTCGCCAACATGAGAGACTTTGGGTCTCCCATATAAATAGCATTGCTTGACGTTCTGGTATCCTGGTCGCGGAGTTTTTGTCGCGGCGATTAGGTCACAAGTATCGCCTTGCCCTTTACGTTTTTCAAAATACGTAGATCCTGAGAGGTTAGTAAGACCTGGGGGGGGGGGAAAAGATGAAGCCGCTAATAACTTGAGTGTCAGACGAACTAATTAATTTTAAAACATGAGGTGCTATTTTATTGTAAACCTTCAATATTGTCCGCCACGGTCCAAATGAAGGTTGTAAACACCCGAGGAAGTTGTAAATCTGGTTTAAGGGCTGCGGGGGTGGTCAACTCACCAGAGCACGCGGTAGTCGGCCAGACGGGGTGGGTGGGGAGACCTCAAGAGAGAGGTGTGTTTGTGACGGACACAAGTAGGTCTCAGAGCGGCAGGAACAGTTGAGCACCGGGTCGATACGACGACGAGGTCGCGAGAGAGTGTATTTTTTTTATGTATCTCTCTCACTCACACGTCACGCAGTGGGGGGATGAGGAGACCGCGACCTCACGTCACGTCACAGGAGGCGACAGGGTCGTGAGAAGGTACTCTCAAGTCGCCCTAGCCGTTACTCCTCTCAGCAGAGATTCCTCCATCACTCCGCGGCGATCCGCGTCGACGAAGACCCTTCGACGGCCGCGCCCAATCCAACAAGTGGTGGTAACACCGAAGAAGAAAAACACGACGACGGCGGCAGTACCGCGGTACACGGGGACCCTAGCTTATCGCGGCCGGTACGGGAAAACAACATCGCGCGCGAGTAAAAGGCGGGAGGGCTTGAAGAGCGTGAGGAGAAAACCCTGAGATTTATTTTTTCCTTTAAAAAGAATCGCTTTTGAAGGTTTTTGTTTAAGTGCCGAAAGATTAAAAAAAAAAAAGCTTATTTAAGAGTTTGTCGGGAAATTCGTTCACCCCCAGACGACGGCTGCTTCTCAACTGTTTTAACACTGGTCGGCCAACATGGCGGGCGGGCGGGTGAGAGGAAAGTTTTGAGCGTGCTCCCGTTTGCGCATGTCGCGAAACACTACGCCCCTTCCTTTCCTCCTAAGCTGCGCCGAGCACGAGTACCGTGGATTCACCCCAGCGCGCGATGATATCTGGACTGGGGGACTCAGGGGTTTGGAAGAAAAACTGTATGAATAGAAAAAAAATAGTGAGAGGATTTTAAACAAAAAGCAGATGAGTAGGCAGGTGAAATCCGAGTCCATCCCAGTCCCACTCTCTAATTGAGCTAATGTGATGAACATTAGTTTTTAAACCAGGATTAATGTTTCGGCATGTGTAAACACTTTTAGAAACAAACTCGATCTCCTTGACATTTTTACAGGTGTAAATAAACTATCAAATCAAATAAATTACCCGCCATACATATTTTAAACAAACACCTCCCCCCCCCCCTTTTGTTAGTTAAGTGAAAGTAAGGTTTAATCTCGCTTACTTTCTAAGTATACAGAGGGTCTTTCAAGTCTAAAGTGGCCTTAAGAATTGAGAAACCCAGCCACACACTCACACATACACAAGAATGAATGGAATGTGTAAAATTTTACACATGCGGTACGTGGCGCACCCAGGGGATAGGTGAAGAGAGGCGTTTGCCCCCATCACCCTACTAAGATCATAAATAATTTTAGTTAAAGCTTGAAACATATGAAGATGAGATTCATTTTATAGGGCTTGAATTTTAAGAGCAGTCTTACAAATTAATATTCCAAAAATATAGGTAAATCATTATACAGATTAAAAGTGCCCCTAATATTATTAGTTTTAAAATGGTACATTATTAATAGCTTCAATACATTATATGAACCCACAACTGTAAGTACATTTCTGGGTAAGCCAATGAACGTGTTTTATATTTAATTCATGTAAATTTAGTTAAAATTACAAATATTTTGAGGAGTACAAAAACTCATTCAGCTGGTCGAGGGTTGAGGATCCTTGACATAGGCTACCTATGCATTCTATCTTTTATATATTTATTTGGTGTTCTGTCTTTTGGCGGGTATGTTGCCTTTTACCAAGTGAGTCCTCCAGCATGACCTATCAGCAGATCCCTTTTTTTAGATAATAAAACTTCATCTTCTTCCCTTGCTTGAGGCCGTCCATCAGTTGTGTTCGTTGAGTCTACATTTAATATTTAATTAGAGCATAATGTACGTTCCACTGAACAAGGGTTTGAAGGGGGAAGGAAAGTATGTTTGGCCCAGGGCGAGGGTTTAACTCGTAATTAGTAAATAACACACACAATTCCAAAACATTCCCTTACATTACCTGGCTATGATTATAAACTGAGACTTGAGTTGTGATGTCAAATAGTGTTGCTGCAGACTTGGCAAAGAGATTTATTTAATGGTTTACACAAATTCACACAAAAATGTAATGCCAGAAGGCTAGACACACACACACACAAATGGTACGCTCAGCCTAAAAACCTAAGGTTGCAAAATGAAACCACTGAGGAAATAATTTGTTCAAATGTTTGAGCCACTGATAACTTTTTTTATGCACCCCTCATACTACTCGCCCAGGCTATCCGTTCAGTAATTACACTAATGAAGTCGGGATGAGGAGGATACAACTTTGAATTAAACTTTACTCACATTTGCATTGAGGGAGAGTGGAAATTAATTGAGGGAAAAACTCAGCAGTACATAAGCTGGGATTATAACCCTGACTACACTGTCAGAATGAACGATTATGATGGCTTAGGCCCACATGCCCATCGCTGTGGGTCATGAAAGTGTTATTTTTTACTATATTTCAGATGTGTGCAAACAGTGAGAGCCACTTTCAGAGGCAGCGACTGTATGAGTAGAAGAAGCAAATGAAAAGCAGGAAGGGAAAAAGATTAAAACCAAAGATAAACAAATCTTCATCAGTATGGACTGCATCATAAAGACCCTGTGGCCATGGTACAGATTTATAGGCCGGGACTTATCTGACCAAGGTTACTAAATATACTTTCACATATTCATATGCAAGTCATGTAATCTGCAGATGTCACCTTTGATAGATATTATCAATTCCTATTAAATAATATAAATAAAAATTGTATTAATTTTGAGATTAAAAAATATGTTTCTATTTTATAAATATCTGTGACTATGAAAAATTGGACTGTATTAATTAATACAGTAGATTGGGCCATCTTCAAAATTTCATTGAATAATTTGTTGTTCAAAATAATATATTCTGTCCTTTCCTGTGGCTAACAAGAAACAGTGGTCAACCATTAGTATAGACTCTAGGGCAGGGGTTCCAAACTTTTTAAGACTACGCCACCCTTCACGGTGTGCGACGCCCTTATACCCAATATTTTTTAAAAATGCATGACCTTGGCTCAGTCCATTTTCAGACTGTAGGAGAGAAAGTTGCACATAACGTCACACAAGTTTTCAAGGAGCATTAGAATCTGGAACTCATATGAAGGGAGTGCTTTCTCAAGATAATACTGGTTTTCTGTATAATTTCCATTCCTTAAAATATGTATGAGTACACCTATTGAAAATTTGCAGGTTGCATTTCACTATACATTATAAGTTGTAGTTTTTCCTTCTGGACGCGACGCCCAGGACCAAGACTGGAGTTGCACAGTTCGGGAACCCCTGCTCAAGGGGATTTCGGTTTGATTCAAAGTGATGCTGAACAAAGATATTTACTTACTATTAATATAGCCCACTTGGGTGATCGCATGGTCTAAGGCACTACTTTTGCAGTAGACCAGACTGCTGATGACTAAGATATTGAGGTTTAAATCTCGGTCAGGTGTAGAGAAGTTGGTTTTTCCATAGTGGTTTTCCACTTTCCCTCCTCGCAAATGCGGGTACACGTTCTATAAATATAGCCTTGCTTACTCATAAAACCATTAGCGTAGTTACTACATAAGGGTATAACCTGAACGGGAATTTGATGCAGTGATAAAAAAACCACCACTACACAAATTAATCCGGCTTTTCAATCAATAAATATCTGGGCACTAAAGCTGGGTGTGTGGTAATAGACTAAGCTGTGAAATAAATACGGGACTCTTTCCTCAGCATCGCTCATGTTGATTAGGAGTGTTTTTTCGAATAGTTATTTCTATATTGTCTACAAGCGAGTTCTAGTGTTTCCCAATAATTAATTGTTCTTTTTACCACAATATTTTTAAACATTTGTGTTAAAAGCATCAATGAGAAGCTATCCAATGTTGTTGGGGAGTTTAGGGTTCAGATCCAAACAAGTGTGATAGGAGTGGTTCACCACACGTAGTTTTCTCTTCATCTCTTAAAGCTGATGAGAGTGAATTTCCCATAATCTACCATCCCCAGCCTCATAGTTTAAATTTAGTTGTTAATAGTCCTTGTGCTAAATGTACACATTAAAAAAAAATTGAAACAACAAATAGTTTGACCCTGAGAACACTAAAAGCCTTTTTACTATTTTAGTGTAATTTTAAATACTAGTGTGATGGTCTGGAAAGACAACGTGAGGGGCTCTGAAAAGTTTGTTTATTGTCGTTTATTAACGCCCATTCAGACTGTCGGTATTTAACTACACTGATGGTGTAGAGTGAGGACGGTAGAATTTTAAATGAAATGTACCCTTATTTGTGTGGCGGGGGAGTGGAAAATAATTTAACTTCAGAGAACCCAGATGGGATTCTAACTTCAAGCTCCTTGTTACTGATATGAGTCTCTAGCAATCGACTAAATTCCGGTGATAAGCCGCTTGGGGTTCAGTTCTCAACCGGGTTGTGTTGAGGTGGTTTATCAAAGGTTTTCGAACCTCCCTCCATGAAAGTGATGAGTACGTTTCCTCTATATTCTACCTTCCTTATCCATACTATATTTAGTGTAAATATAATATGTGGTTAGTTAAAATGTACAGTAAGCTGTGTACACACAGGAAAATATTGTTAGAGTGCTGCCTTATAGTGTGTAAGACACTGAATAATAAGTGCTCCTCTCTGTACAACATATCCTCACATCTGTATCTGCCCAAACCAAGAGTTTCACTATCATACAGATCAATGCAGGCCTCTCGTGGCTCACAATGATTCCTCCTAGAGGGCTTGTGCTCAGCTCATTGCTGGTTGCTTGTTAGGGTCGACCTAAAGCACTCATGTGACTTTTTCAATTACCTTTTGTGGTGTCACAGACATAGGTGTGAGCACAAGGAAGGCCAAGCCTCCTACAACCTTACTAAACCTCGGTATTAAATTTACTCAAAATATAATAAGGCCACATATTGGAGTTGTAGCAGACTAAAATGTATGTGGATTTCAACGTTTGCATATCTAAATACACAATACATTTTGTGTAACAAATATAAGTGTCTAAATACATTTTGTGTGAAATATGAGTGTCTAAATAAACAATAAATGTTGTGTAAAATATGAGCAATAAATTTTGTGTAAAATATAAGAGTCTAAAAACACAATACATTTTGTGTAAAATATGAGAGCAAAGTTTTATCTGACTTGACATAATCTGTTTTTGAGAGTGTGGCATGATCTTATTTATGTATGGCTATGAGTGTAGAAAGTTAATCTATTTTAATAAAATGAAGAGTTTGTCTGTCTGTCACGAGCGTTGCACAATATCCACTGCACACAGGGGCCTGATATTTCAAAATCAGTAGCCCATATGTACCTCGAAGCATGTATTTTACAATTTTGATTAAATTTTTTTGATTAATATTTAAAACTGGGTCAGAAGCAATAAAATGAATAGTTTTTTTTATCTGTCAGTTTGAAGCGAAGCAAAACAATTAACTCGGGCCATGCTGGCTACTTACGCTAGTTCAATGATAAAAGCGTCCAATATACTTATTGTCCCTGCACCCCCCTGTAACCCATTCCCCCACCATCCTGATTTCCTCTAAACATTATATCTGTGCTTGCCTATAGTCAAAAATATCCTCCATCAGTCCCATAAGGACCTAGTTTCCACTTTAATGATAGATACTAGGTTAGAATAGGGCAAGCAAGGCGATAAAGTGGTCAGGATAGTGACGAAGTTGTTTCATTCGGCGAACAAACTCCAATTATTATTGCTAAGTGTTAAAGTAAAAACAACAATTTAAAAATTATATTTTTTAGAACTAGTCGTTTGATAAGATTAAGGTTAATTTAATAAGTAATTACCTATCTTTTTATATTGGTTGGCACATAAACTTAATGTCGAACTCATTTAGTCTGGTTTGCTGCTGATAGGAGGTTGAGGTTCAAATATTAGCTAGGTGTACTTCCACACTAATGCGGGAAGATATTTTCTAAACTCTACCATCTTCATCCATACCACATTAGCATAATTAAAGGTGTATATCCCAAATGATTAGTAAGATGTCTAAGCTCACAGTTGGGGGGAAAAATGTAATATTTTAGTAAAACAAGATAGTGGGTGGATTTGTGTAAAAATGTACACCTTTAATCCAATTCTTTACTCTAACATATCATTTTTATAGTTATTATTTTGTTAAAATAATATACAGACTTAGATAATGCTTGAAAATATAGATAAATGAATGCTAAAATTGAATATAATGAAATGAAGATTAATAAGTTAAAACATATTTAGTTAAAGTCAAAGCATAAAAAGAATACAATGAATGAGTAAAAAATTAAGTAAATAAAGTGATGTCATATAACCGTAATTTCATAAGAATGAAAAAGTTAATGTACACAATAGTAGATTAAATAACATACGTTATTGACCAGAAACAACCTTATAATTAAATTTTAATTACATTAACTTTTTCATTCTCATGAAATTACAGTTATATGACATCACTTTATTTACTTAATTTTTACTCATTCATTGTATTCTTTTTATGCTTTGACTTTAACTAAATATGTTTTAACTTAATAATCTTCATTTCATTATATTCAATTTTAGCATTCATTTATCTATATTATCAAGCATTATCTAAGTCTGTATATTATTTAACATAGCTTACACTCCTTACGAAAGATTATTTTAGAATGTTTTCTAAAATGTTGTATTATTTTATTATCGGTGGAAAAAGAAGGGATACGCACCACCAAATTGGTAGTAAGACGCAATGCTTGAAAAAAAATATTTCTGTCCCTGGACAAAGAAGTTAATGGCTACCTCTTAAAGAAAATCAATCATTATCACTCAATCCATCGACCTATGCTTTTTCTATCAGAATTCATCAGGAGGAAGTGTGAAACACGCAATGCAACTTCTTGAAAGAGGAAACCGAATAACACAAAAGAGAGAGAAAGTTGATAAAGAATGATGGGACATATAAATAAGAAAATGTAAAAGAGCTATTAACTTTAAGGCCAAGCACAGGAAATTAACAAATAAGATTGAATATTTTAATAACTCTTTAAGAAAACACTTCTTTCAATTACATAACAAAATGTGCTTCAAAAAAGTAATAAGGGGTTTTCGTTAAGGAACTTTCATATACTGGATTGTTTTTAATCAAAATTATTTGAACTAAAATTCTAAGCATCTACAAGTTATAATTATGTTTATAATTATTTGGTAGAGATATTGCAAAGGGTAATATTAGTTTTAGAAGTTTAGTAAACTAATTATTTAAATTTAAAGGTATTAAGATGTATTTAAATTGTAGACTAGACCCAACTCTGCCCATGAGTATATAGTGAATTACAATACAAGCTAAATGAAAATCTGTTCCCAAACGTAATAAAGCACAAAAGCTTTGATGTTCAACTATTTACAACAAACACCAAAGGGAAACAATATAACATACTACCATGTTATAAAAAAGGGTCCAGGTAAACTGCCTAAATGGGTACAACGTACTCGGCAAAATACAATTAAAACATTCAAACAAGAGCATCAAAAGTTTAAGCCCATCAAAAACAAAAAGGCAAAAGAAATTAAACACTTTCAGAAACGTAATTAATCCAAAAATAAATGTACAGTGAATTTGATTTAATTAATTTTGAATTTACATGATAACTCTATAGAAGAGGAACCAGTGAAATTTGTTAACTAACCATCTCTAGAAGCGTGACCAAGAGCTACTTAAAAGCCATATTTAGCTGCCAATGGATAGCTTTCTCGAGTTTGTCAGCCATTTTGTCCATACCTTCAACACAAAGTTATAATTGGGTGACCTAAGAAAAGGTGAGATAATTAAGAGAAATTGCACCAGAATCTGCTTTGAGGGAGAATAGAAAAACAAAATGCGGAAAAACAAAAATAAAGGTTGGCGCAGACCAGGTGCTATACTACGAAGCTATACTATATAGTTATATAGCTGACTTTAGTAGAGAATGTAAATATAGGGAGGACCGCAGGACGAATGAAAAAATAGTGTGCTATAAGCTTTAAAACTCCACTATCTAGTAGTCGTTTGGGCTATTTATAGAAGTGTTCGTATAATTTCATTATTTGCCATAGAATGGTTGATAGAGGAGGTAAAGCTTCATTCCTGTTTGTGGCAGACAAGTAGTGGTAATTATAATGATGTGATCCTCAAATAAATTATGGAACTCTTCAATTTCTTCCCTTCAAGTGTTAATATCATGCAACCATTTCCTCTTTAGCTTTTAAAGTCATATTTAATCATAGTAAGGTTTTTGTGTCCGTTTTCTTGGCCATCTTGCAATAAAAGTGTTACGGGGAAAACAGCATATTTTATAGTAACTGTTGTGTGCATGTCCATATTGTGTTGCTAGCTATAATATTCCATCTAAACAGAGTGCTACATACTATAGCACCTGGTTTGCGCCGGCCTTAAGGACTGTTTGTTTAGACTGAAGCCACAGCGGCTCTGATCAGTCAGGTACATTAACTGTTCACCCAACTCGACCCATTAAAAACAAAGGTAAAAGGTTCTCTTAGGTTTCCTGAAAATACTTAGAATCCTTTGTAGCATAATGAAGTATTCTCCATTCACGGTAGGAATTACTCTCTGAAAGGTCTTTTTTCCTACCAATATCCTACTATATAATAGATTTCTGGTAGGGAAAAAGGCCTTTTAGAAGTCAATTCCTACGGTGAACAGACTTTAACAAAAAAAATAGTTGGGTCCACAATCATTCAACTGCAGGCTTACCAACACGCAATTAAATTGCACGAATACCCTACCCCATCATATCAAAGTTCAATCAACAGGTGGACAAGACCTGATTCAAAGCTAAATCTAGTATAATTTTGTTATTTGTAATTTGAAGTTAGAAATGTTTATGGAATAAAGAAGGTAAGGTTGTACTTTTATACAAATTAGTAATTTTAAGGTTACTGATCCAAACATTAATGAAACAATACACTTAACTTGGATTAGAAAAAAAATGTTGGTAGTGTCTGAAAATGTATAAGCTACATGTAAATTCACTCAATGACACTTTGTGAGGCTAAATTAATAATACTGAAAATATATAGTAAAATTTCCTAAATTAACTTGAGCCTATAAAATATTACAACCATAAGTAAACATTATTTTTATTATTTTTATGATCACTATTATTATTATTATTATTATTATTATTTTTATGATCACTATTATTATTATTATTATTATTTTTTATTATTTTTATGATCACTATTATTATTATATATTATTTATTATTTTTATGATCACTATTATTTTTATTATTTTTATATATTATTTATATTTTATTATTATTATTATTTATATTATTATTATTATTATTATTATTATATTATTATTATTATTATTATTATTATTATTATTATTATTATTATTATTATTATTATTATTATTATTATTATATATATTATTATTATTATTATTATATTATTATTATTATTATTATTATTATTATTATTATTATATTATTATTATTTTTATTATTATTATTATTATTATTATTATTATTATTATTATTATTATTATTATTATTATTATTAATTATTATTATTATTATTATTATTATTATTATTATTATTATTATTATTATTATTATTATTATTATTATTATTATTATTATTATTATTATTATTATTATTATTATTATTATTATTATTATTATTATTATTATTATTATTATTATTATTATTATTATTATTATTATTATTATTATTATTATTATTATTATTATTATTATTATTATTATTATTATTATTATTATATATTATTATTATTATTATTATTATTATTATTATTATTATTATTTATTATTATTATTATTATTATTATTATTATTATTATTATTATTATTATTATTATTATATTATTATTATTATTATTATTATTATTATTATTATTATTATTATTATTATTATTATTATTATTATTATTATATTATATTATTATTATATATTATTATTATTATTATTATTATTATTATTATTATTATTATTATTATTATTATTATTATTATTATTATTATTATTATTATTATTATTATTATTATTATTATTATATTATTATTATTATTATTATTATTATTATTATTATTATTATTATTATTATTATTATTATTATTATTATTATTATTATTATATTATTATATTATTATTATTATTATTATTATTATTATTATTATTATTATTATTATTATTATTATTATTATTATTATTATTATTATTATTATTATTATTATTATTATTATTATTATTATTTATTATTATTATTATTATTATTATTATTATTATTATTATTATTATTATTATTATTATTATTATTATTATTATTATTATTATTATTATTATTATTATTAATTATTATTATTATTATTATTATTATTATTATTATTATTATTATTATTATTATTATTATTATTATTATTATTATTATTATTATTATTATTATTATTATTATTATTATTATTATTATTATTATTATTATTATTATTATTATTATTATTATTATTATTATTATTATTATTATTATTATTATTATTATTATTATTATTTTATTATTATTATTATTATTATTATTATATTATTATTATTATTATTATTATTATTATTATTATTATTATTATTATTATTATTATTATTATTATTATTATTATTATTATTATTATTATTATTATTATTATTATTATTATTATTATTATTATTATTATTATTATTATTATTATTATTATTATTATTATTATTATTATTATTATTATTATTATTATTATTATTATTATTATTATTATTATTATTATTATTATATTATTATTATTATTATTATTATTATTATTATTATTATTATTATTAATTATTATATTATTATTATTATTATTATTATTATTATTATTATTATTATTATTATTATTATTATTATTATTATTATTATATTATTATTATTATTATTATTATTATTATTATTATTATTATTATTATTATTATTATTATTATTATTATTATTATTATTATTATTATTATTATTATTATTATTATTATTATTATTATTATTATTATTATTATTATTATTATTATTATTATTATTATTATTATTATTATTATTATTATTATTATTATTATTATTATTATTATTATTATTATTATTATTATTATTATTATTATTATTATTATTATTATTATTATTATTATTATTATTATTATTATTATTATCACCGCGTCTTACTACCCGTTCGGGTTATACGCACTTACGCTAATGTATAATGGTAGGGTGATTGTGAGATGAAATGGAGGACCTACAGTTTAACGTGGAATCCGAACCACGGTAGAGGCCTGGCATTCCACACATTCACAAGTTGTGATTAATACACATCTTGTCAGAGGTGAAGGAAAGGTTTGGCAATCAGATAAATCTGTGCCGGGACCGGGGATTGAAACCTGGACTCCCAGCAGAGAGGTCTGACACCTTACCCCTAGACCGCCGGGTCACCTCATAAGTAAACAATTAAAGGAACAATGGCAGAATATTCCTCTACTTTATGACTGGGTTCATTTTTACCAGTCTCTATGGTTTATAAGTTTTAAGTTCACGATTCTAGACAGCAGGTGAAACAAAAAAACTAACTAGCCAAGGCTGGCGAACCTTTTTTTAAAGCAGGTGCTTTATTTCTTGATAATTTTCAGATAAATTCTTTCTTGTGTCTATGGGCAATTCGATTAGCAAAATGAAATATTGGAGCAGTTCATTATTATAATTTATTATGTTATATTTATTTTACATAATTAAATATATAGAGTTTAACTCCATACCACAGTTAGTGTTTGTCTAGCAAGTCTAATCATTTATGAACAATATATAGTAAATCACTTCGGTGGCCGCATAGTCTAACGTACTACTCTCGTGTCAGTATAGATTGCCGATGACGGGAAAATCAAGGTTTGAATCTTGGTGGTGTGTACTGAAGAGGGTTTTTCCAAAATAGTTTTCCAATCTCCCTTTAAGCAAATGCTGGTACACTTCCTTTAAATATAACCTTCCTAATCCCTAAAACCATTAGCGTAGTTAATACATAAGTTTATAGCCTAAACGGGTAGTAGGATGTGGTGTTATAAAATTATATATATAGTATACTCACAATAAGTTAAACAATTTGAAATAACCCACTTCGGTGACCACATGGTTTAAGGCACTACTCTCACAGTAAACTAGACTGCCGATTACTTTCTATCAATTGATATAGTTTGTCCAAAAAATTGAAAAGACAATATTAAAGAGATACACTCATTTACCCATTCATCAATACCATTATAAAAACAGGTAATAAACATTAAAATGAGAATAAAAAGAAATAGCAAATGATAAATAATAGTGTTACAGCATGTTTTAAAAGAATTAAAACTCAATTTTTAGTGTGAAATAAATGGCATGGCTTGCGGTGGAATATGGTGTACATTGAATGGCTCTTTAAAAAAGTTTGCTTGATGCAATAATAATTACTATTTATTACTTGACCATATTCTATTGCGAGGTATTTTTGGAAATACTGCCAAGCAATTAAAAACCGCTACAAAAAAAGTTATAAAAGAGTGGAAAACCACATTTATATTTAGCTTCGAATGAATTAGAATCGGAACAAAAAGGCTCAGGGGTGTTCAAATGCAAATATATTTTACACATGTAACTACTTCAAAACCTTGCAGTGATTCAATATGCAAATTAAATTATTGTTTGAAAATCTACATATTCATAAAAGAACAATGGATGTTTCCAAATAAATCATATCGTTTTGGTTGGTAATTTTTTTAAATTAAATCGATATCACGTTTCATTAAGTTCTGAATTTGATTTATATAAAGTATGGATTGTAATCAGGATGGCATTGGTGGGTTTGCAGACTAAATGTTAAATCGATGTGATCTAGTTTGAGAGTGGTGGGGAAGTCAAGATTCAATTCCTAGCCAGGTGTATTGAAAGTTTGTTATTTTTTCTAAATGGGTTAAACTCTAGACCAGGTTTATTGATTAAGAATTTTCATCCTCTCCAGAAGAATGGTTTGTGCATGTTCTTAAAAGTAATCTTCCTTAACTCGTGTCCTTAGAGTAGGTAATTATGTGAATAAGCAAAATACATTATGGATAGAAAGCCATAATACCCTAAGAAAATTGTGTACTGTGCCTTCATATGGACTATCTGCATATTTAAACAGTGGCAGTTGGTGGACTCAGAAGTGGGCAAACAGCCTTGAAATTTATCTTTTTTGCATTAAATTTTTAGCAGCATAATTTAAGTCAAAATAAACTATAATTCATGAACTAATTTTAAGATGACCATTTTGGGAGTAGAGCAAAAAAATCATAATTTTATAAAAATAAATTAACTTTATATGAATTGAGAACTTACTAAGAAGATTACTTAAAGTAAGTTGCAGAAGATCAGGTGTTGTCTACCAGTTTCAACAGTCTCACTCTTTAAAGCAAAGTCTTGAAAACTTGAAGAGGATTTCACTTATAATTTACTAGCTACACATTCCTCGTTACCCACACACATATTGAAAATAAAAGTTTGTATTGAATTAAAATAAATAATTTTATGATAAATAAAATAAAATATAAAAACTAACACTTTAATAAAACAAATTATGATCAGTACGAGACCTGCCAGTAAACATAAGTAACGTTTAACTGACACTGTGCATGCTCCAACATTGACAATGAGCACTAGGTGGATATTTACAGTTATTCTTTCATTCCACTATAGCAAACGGCCGTTTAAACTTTGCTTTTATTCTACCTCTACTGATCATAAAAGGGACATATAAGATGCACATGTGCCTTAGCCTCTTTCCCTTCCTTTCAATCCTCATGCTATTTGAAGGCCATAGCGGCACAGTTGAGATTACTTTTAGTAAGCTATCCCGCTATCGTGGGCTTCGTAGAGAGGAGAACCCCACAGACACACTTGAAAAATAAAAAAACTTAAATAAAGGTGCTGCCAAAATATTATTATGTTTAGGATTTTTAAAATATGTATGTTTTTTATTTTATTTAAGAGAATAAGAATTATTTTGCTGGAAGTAGACAAGCAGTGCTGTTCAATGCTTATATGGACCGACTGCCACTATTTAAACCAAAGGATGAGTCAAGTTATTAAGCCTTATTTAATTTGCCGATGATGAAGAAATTAGAGCTAGAATTTCAGCTGGGTGTGCTGAAGGCAGTGGCTGATCACTGTACAGGTGCAAGAAGTGCGCATTTGGGGCTCAGTATCGCAGGGATCTCAAAAAAACAAAACATAATTTTTTTCTTTATCTTTTTTTTAGCGTTTTGTCAGGTGATATAAATTAACATAAGGATATTGTTGTGCCTAGGTGGGTCAAGCAAATAGTTGCAAAACTCCATGCAAACATACAGGATTTCATATTCATATGGTGTTGTAAGTGAGAAGAGTTCTTCCAAAACCATTATGACGTGGTTTCACTTTCAAGATAGTCTTACATAAGTATGTTTGTTTTAATAATTTCTCTTTACTTATTTTAATAACATTTACAAAATATTACCCGCCTCGGTGGCGAAGATGGCTAACGCAGTAGTCGTGTTGAGGCTCAACCGCCGAGGACGGGAAAGAAGATCGAGTTTCTTCTCGTGGGTGACTGGGGCGGTTTTTTCTTAAAATGGTTTTCCACTTTCCTTCCATGCAAATCGGGTTCACTTCTTTTATAATTAACCCTCCCAATTCTTAATCATTAGCGCATTATACTTAAGCTGTATAACCCGAAGGGTAGTAAACGCGTGCTAAAAAAAAAAAATCTCAAACTTCTTATAATAACTTTAATCCTAAAATTTATCTCCATGCCTTCTTTAGTTTCATTTGCATTTCCATAATTATGATACCATAGTACCGAAACATGTCAGAATGAAGTAATCCAGACACATTTTCCAGTTCTAGATGTCAAAAAGGAGTAATGGGACACAAACACAGATAAGACTTAGATAAATTCTACATTACATAGATACTTCAACTAATTTTCTAAATCAGTTTGGCAGATCTTAACGTGATTTTTATTCTTTAATTTCAAACAATTGTACTTAAGAACATTGTCATATCACGTTATAATGTATATTATTTTTTTTATATTAATATTTTAATGTGTCAACTTATGTTTTAAGTCTATTTTCAACTCGTTTAAGCATTATATTTTTAGTTGATGATGCATTATAATTTTATCTAATTGTTTTATATCATACACTATGTTTCTCTATGGAAATTTTATTTAAATTGTACATTTTAGTGCCTAGTGAATTCCACATATTTCATTAACCAATTTATTAACTGCTTAGATTTATAAATTAATTTTATAATTTTCTAGATCAACTTATATAAGTCTTAACTTTCAATAGTCTTATAAAGCATACCAACCCTCTAGCTCCATTGGAACCAGACCCTATTAGTCTTAGATGACCCAATACATTTTCCTGTGAAGCCCCAATCGCCACGAAGGGAAACAAATTTTAAACAGCCATTGCTATTAAAGAAATTGCACTGTATGAGGGTGGAATTTACGCAGTACATTGCCAAAAACAAAAAGTTATGATCACGTGTGTTTAACACAGTCCTGTGCCGACGAAAAATAAATAAATTTTGACATTAAATATATGAAGTTATTGATTTTATTAAATATGCACAAGAAGAAAATGTAATACTAACAGTAATATACTAAGCACAATGTGATTTTATTTTAAGACTGCACAAGTATGTAATTTTTTATATGTATGCATTTTTGTTTATTTGAAAAATAATAAAAGATGTATTTTTCAATTTGAGCATTTTGGTTTAAAATCCTTAGATCTATATTCTTTTAAATTATAGGGACGGGGGGAGGGGGGGCTCAGAATCAGATTGTGCTTGGGAGCCTCCAACTGATTAATCTGCCACTGGTTGAGGGTGTTTTTTTCCTAAATGGTTCCCCACTCCCCCCTCCACAAAAACACAGGTTAATTTTCTCTAAACTTTACCTCACTCATCCCTCCCTTGTTTGCGTAGAAAAAATATATAGATAACACAGCTAGGTAGTTAGACAAGCTGCACAGCAAAACAAAGAACAAACTAATGTTGCCAATTAGAGATGTGATTGAACCTTTCACCTTTAAAAGTGGGATGCTAAGCAAAAGTTTTAAGATCCAAAACCCTGTACAGAAAACTTTTTTAAACATATTACAGTAAGATCTGCCTAGTTAGACATTGGTTAATTAGAAAAATTCAATAATTTGAACCCACCATGATTCCCTATGAAATTTTTATTTAAGTCAATGGCAAAAAATTAACAATTAATTTGTATCTTAGAAAGAAATGTTTGGATAATTCAAAGCTTATACATTGTTAATTTTTTTCAAGTTCGTACTCATTTCAAACCTGACTTAACGTTCCATATTAAACTACCCCATATGCCAAAACTGTCAAATAAAGTTAAGCTATTTGCACATAATAAATGCGAAAGCAGGGAATTTTGCACCTGCGACGAGTGAGTTTCCTAGAATATGGGATGTGTTGGCTTGGCTTTCACCCTCCTGTGTGACAATGTAATCCCATTAAGCCCACCAATGAAGGGGTAAACTTTCATGTTGCATATACTCATTAGGCACCCATACACAGGCGTTCTTACCCGCGAGAATGAATGGCGTCTCCCGAATCATGCGGTAAAGAATGTGTGTTAGTGGGCTTTGCCACACGCCATGAAAGAGTGTGAAAAGGTTTGTGACATTGTGGAGTGTCGTTTCTTCTTTCATTGAGGTTGCAATAATCCACGCCATTCCACGCATGCTTATGATTGAAATGTGTTTATGCTGTCAGTGTTTGAGTTTATACTGTGTTTATAAGTGTGTTAGTTGTAAGAAACATGACTGACATTTTTCATAACAGCAAAGAGTTTTTAACTGAATTTATAAAATTTTAAGGCACACCCGACATTATGGAAAGTGAAGTATAAAGAGTATGTGAATAGAAATTTAAAACATGCCAGATATGATGCTCTATAGTTGAATTATAACACAAAGTAGATCCAAAAGCCGATCAAAAGAAAAAAAAAATGCAGTCGATGAGGGGCTCTTTCCTAAAAAAAAGCGTCGTATTTTCCGCTTGCTGTTAAAAGCAGACATTCCAATAACAACACAGGCAACAATAAATCTTTTTCTTTTTCTGTCCCTCATAATCTTTGTTACTTCACCTTATCCTAAACACACCACTAGCAACTCCACGGTATAGCATAATTATGTTGTAAATTTATACATGACAACACTGTGTCATTCCCTATGACATGATAAATGACATTCTTTGTCCATACTAACAGAGTCTTTACCTTGGTAACAAAAGTCACGTCCAATCACACATGATTACTCGTGGCGTGGCGACTTCTTATAGTGTGTATGCAGGGGATGTTTTTTCCCCAAGCGCCATTCTTTCATGAGAGCTATTCGTGCCGATCAAACTGCTGGAAAGAGCGTATGTGTATGGCCGCCTAATCTGGCAATTTTGTTCCTCTGTCAACTCAGTGTCATCTAACCTGGGTACATAGCGGTGTTCTTACGATGTGTAAGTATGGAACTTACACGAGTTTAACCTTAGATATTAAGTCTGCCATTTTTGTATGTAGATTTGTCTTTTAGTATTATGTGTTTAAAATTTTTTTTTATGTATTATATAGTGTGTGTGTGTGTGTGTTTTATATAGCATTAAATAAAATGTGTTTGTATGAAGTATATTTTGAGGTTATTGATTTATTGTGTATCAGCTGCCTAGACACTTATAAAAATTGTTATTTGAATTTTAGATATTTCAATATTTTTTTAGATATACTTAGACTTCATATTAAAAAAGGTTCTACTGTATTACCATTGAATTCAGTTAATATTCCCAGCCCCTTGGCCTAATTTGAGCCAGAATATTGTAAATTAGCCTGTTTATGTCAACAAGTTTCACAGTTTGTTTAACTGATCTAGTGGAAATATTCCAATGACATAAGTTGGACTATAATACTGGCAAAAAGCTTACTAATGATTATTTGGGATTAATAATAGTTTTATTACAAAGCTATACTGATTTTGTGCAACTAGCTAAGTAATTCAACAACTATCATGTCTGTTTTAAAATAATATTTGATATTACATTTTAGGACTAATAAATAATTGATTTACAGAACATATTAAAAATATTTTCTCTTGGTTTATTTTACACTGTATATATGGAGAGAAAACATGTAACATATTTACAGAGCAAACATAGAGCATCTGAACTAAATATATTAGGATATATGGATGATTTAAAAAGCAATTTGATTGAATAGTTGAAAAACAATTTAAAGTAGTAATCCTTGTTTTTTTAATCACCTATTTATTTTGGCAAGGGGTTGGAGAGAGTGGGACAAATGTGTGCATTTTTTTATTTGTTTTAGCACCACATCTTACTAGCCATTCAAGTTATACACTTAGGTAATAATTAAGTTAATGCGTTAGGAATTAAGAAGTTTGAATTTGGAAGTGTACCAGCATTTTTGGAGAGAGAGAGAGAGAGAGAGAGTGGGAAACCATTTAGGAAAAACCACCCTCAGTACATCCGACTGGGATCGAACCACAATCTCCCAATCATTGACAGTCTAGACTATTGCGAGTGTAGCATCTTAGACCATGCGGCCATCAAAGGAGTTAATGTGTTTGTTGCATTTTTGAATTAATTTAGGTGACTTTCTTAGAGCATTATATTTTCACCAATCTGATAGAAGGATAAACACAATATAGTAGAACTGTTTAAATTTGAAGTCCAAGGGATGTATAAAAAAACTCAAAATATTCAAAATTCGAACTAACCATTTATATTAGTATCTAGGCAGCTGGTACATCATAAATCAATAACCACAAAATATGTTACATATAAATACATACATGTTATATATGCTATATAAAACACACATACAGAGTATATATATATATATATATATACATACATGAAAAGAAAAATTTAAACATAAAATTTAAAAGCTTTGAAAAATTAATATACCAAAATTGCAAACTTAAATCAGTTAGTCGTCTGCTTCAGTGGCCACATGGTCTAAGGCCTCACTCTCCCAATAGACTAGCTTGCCGATGACAAGATATTATGGTTTGAATCCTGGTCAGGTGCAAATATTTCCTTTTAAAATGTGAATTAAATGTTATTTTTTACCGTTGATTGAAATAGGAATTTTGTGGGAAATCATAACAAGTTGGAACTAACCAATTTTTCGACTTTGCCAATACTTAACTAGTCAAATCCTAATGTAATATAGAATCTTTGTCAGCCTCAACAGGAATCGAATCAGGGTCCTAAAAACTTTGATCAACAGCTCGAACCACTCGGTCACGGAGATGGGTTAATGTTTGATTTAACACCCACAATAACTATAGAAAAACAAAGTTTATTACTGCCGAGACACCGTGAAGCCATGCAAAAAAGAGAAAAGTTTCAAATAATCAAAGTTTGTGGAGTGCAAAGTTAGGAAAGGGCTCATTTGGAGGTAAAGTTAGTTCTTGGTAAGCTTGTGACTTGATGCACAGAGGTAAGTTGGCATGTTGGCACCCTGACGACAAACTAATTAAACTTGACGAGTTTCATGAATATTACAAGTGAAAGATTTCACATGAGGGTGGCCTCTGCTTTGAGGAAAAGTCCCAATTAGCAAAATTAATGATGTAAACTTCTGTTGAAGAAGGAAACTTCTCTTAATTAGTGCTCTCAATATAGTTACAGAGTTGAGTAAACAGCAAAAGACAGAAATATAACTGATTCCATTAAAGATACATTTTATCAGAAACTTGAAAAATGTAGTAGTAAAAGACCTATACTGGTGGGCACATGAATAAAACTTAAGGTTTGTCTAATCTGGTTTGACAGTGATCAGGACGTTGGGGTTAGAATCCTGGCCAGGTGTACCAATATTTTTTTCTTTGATGGTTTACAACCCTCCCTCCATACATTTCCTCTAAATTCTAACTTCTTCATCCTTACACCTTTGATGTAACTAAATGAGGATAATCCAAGCAGCTTGTAGGAGCCAATAAGAAAAAAGTATTATAAGTAGAATCTTTGATTTGTGGTAAATAAAATTATCAGATTTCGTTAAATAAAAAGTTGTATTTTGGTATTAAAAGTCGACAAATAAAAAGCATTTTTTGGCTAAAAAATTGTGACAAAATCTACTCAAACTTAAGTGGTATAGTGATGTATATATAAAAACCCCAGCTAAAGTTCAAATTCTTACATTTTAAATATTTGCCTTTGGTCACAATTTGACAGTCATCATAGCCAGACCAAATGAATATTTTACTTTGTCTCTACCAATGGTATTTGGTGGAGGAAAAATTTTTTCTAGACCTGGAACTTGGATTTGTTGTAGGAATATTAAGACCAAAATTAAAATGATGCAATTGGTACCTTTTTTCCCAGAAATTTCAAGCAAAGAACAATGTTATCTATTACTAGATAAAAATGTGTTTAGTTTGACATAGTTAATTCTCATTAAAATTGACATATTGACCACTATTCACATAAAATGCCAAGTAATCAATTTCATGAAAAGATTCAATTTTGTTTAATTTCGCATATGTATAATACATTAAAAAATGCTATAATGAGCTTTAAAAATATTTTGATATTAAATTTACTGCGCTAGGTAAAAGTTTGGAAAAACACGCCTCATGATAATTTGGTATTCCTAATTATAAGATCTTAGAAAACTATGGTAATATAACTAAATAACACCAGCCCAGCAGGTAGTGGTGTGGAGTATTTAATCCATTGCCATTGAGCTCACAAATTTCCAAAATAGTTATTTTATAGTAATCATTCAAAAATTTTAAACAAAACAAAATTTTACTTGTTTCTGTCTATTGTTAGTGGATATTGAAAAAAAAAATCAATGAAGATGAATATCAGTTTTTTTTCTCTAAATTTTACCATAAATTGTGATAGTAAACAAGGTTAATTTGGCCCTTTTGTATAGAATGATTCAAAGGTCCAGTTCCAAACAAGATCTGTAGTTCAGTTAATTTTTTTTTATTTTTTTGTTGATAAGGGTTAACTTGTTTTGCTTGCCCATCAGCCATCTGCATAAATATGTTAGTCTTAACCAGGGCCGTAGCTAGAGTAATTGGCGCCCGGGGCAAACAGTAACATTGGCGCCCCCTTTCCCCACCCACCCATTTTCGCCCAATCATAACTGAGAAGTTGATGGTGTCATATCGTATTGTATACCTGTTTCAGATGTGATACAATAGCTCTATAGCAAAAATCTTGCTATTACTAATGTGTCTTGAATTATTGTCCCGTTTATAATTTGCTAATGCTATTAAATAGTAACAAAAAATTTTTTTCAATAAATATTTATTATAATTTGATATTCTTTTTATTAAAAATTAACTTATATAGATAATCTTATTCAATAGTCTGTGCTGATTATATGAGCTTAAATATATGTTGTCGTAAATAAAACAATGGGAAATAGCTTGAATTGAATGAAGAATACTTTTTGTTTATTATTAATTGCTAGCTCAATTACCTATGAAAAATGTAGAAGTAACATTATTTTAAAATATTAACAGAATTATTTTATACTTACAGTTTCACCTTTCTAGTTTTAACAGCAGCAAAATCATTGATTATTTCATCGTAATTAATATTTTTAGCAATATATTTTTTTGTTGATAGAATTGCCAGGTGTGTTAACCTGCCTTGACCCTTTGATGACCTTAAGTAATTTTTTATTATTTTAAGCTTACTTAAACCTCGTTCACCAGACGCATTAGTAACTGGCAATGTTAAAATTAATCTGAAAGCAATTACTAAGTTTGGATAAGATGTGGCTATAGACATTTTGTGGATTAAATTTAATGGGTCAAGAGACGTTGCTTTTGAAAAATCCTGACTTTTTTCAAATAAAGAACTGGCCTGAAACTTAAAACTAGCTATTTCCCCCTCTATTTCAGAAGCATCCAGATCCTTATCATATTTATTTGCTAAACGTTTTGCACTAGCTTTTAAATCTTCTACAGTCATAGAATGCAAAGATTTGCCCGTTAAAAAATTAAAGTCATCCAACACTTCAATAAAACATTTAAAACGCCATTCCATTTGTTCTAAGACCTTGTCCAAAATAACATGAAAGTCCATACTGAACCTTTGCTTTCCTGTCAAAACAGTGTCCTTACTTTCTTCCAAAGTCAGTCTTTTCCTCTTCTTTGCCCTTTTCTCCTCGAAGAAGCAGTCAATTTCAAGAGATGTTGCAGCACAGATGTTCGATGCTTCATCCAGTATAACATCAATCCCTGTGTCTCGGATATCTTGTAAAGCATCTTTCAATCCAGTCAAGTGACTAACTGCACGGTCCACGGTCATACCTTTGTGCTGTAGCTGTTCATTCACGCAGGAGATCTGATTTAGTATTTTGTCTTAAAATTAATTTGTTTGAGAAGACTTTTAACCACTGATAAACAGTCATGGAATTGAGGGTTGTTAGAAATTTCCTCTAAGGCCTCGATGACTTTATCAAGCTGTGAATAAAGTGCATGAACAGCAGAATATTTGGATGCCCATCTTGTATCACAGTGACGCTTGAGAGTGGTAGAAATTTTGTTGGATAATATTTCCCACCTTTTGACACTGAAAGCAAACAATTTGTACAGTTCTTGTACTGTTCCAAAAAATGTGATAACATCTGGAGAAACTCCAGCAGCGTGAACACCAACCAAATTCAATGAATGAGGAATGAGCATCACATGGCATAAAACGTGCATGGCTGTTAATTGTTTGTATATGGGCCTGGACTCCTGAATACTTCCCAGCCATATTTGAACCATTATCGTTAGTTTGCCCTCAGCAATTATGAATATCAAGTTCATCGGCTTCTACTTTTTGTAGAATATCTTCAGTTAAACCAGCTCCAGTCGTTTTACTAGTTTTTATGAAATCAATGAAACTTTCTTCAATAGAGTAAACACCCTCTGAAACTTCCACGTACCTAATAATCTGGCACATTTGTTCATGATGGGCTACATCTGGTGTACAATCAAATGAAATAGAGAAATATTTTGCCTCTCATATATATTTTAATATTTCTTGGCGTACAGTGTCACCTATTAAATTGATGAACTCGTCTTGAATTGTTGGAGAAAAGTAATTTGGAATTCCTTTTTTTTTCTTTGCTTAAGGTAATATGCTCTTTTAGCTGTTTATCATAATGAGAAACAAACTCTAGCAAATTTAAAAAAATACCACAATTATTGGCCTCACGTATATTTCAACTTGAACCTCTAAAAGCCAAGTTGTTGACTGCACAAAACAAATTACAATCAACAATAATTCTGAGAATGTGCCGCCATTTCTCTTTTTCTTTAATAATAATTTCCTGTAGTTCAGTATTAATCGTACTGCCCTCTTTAATCCTTTTTTCAAAGTTTTTCCAAGTAACATAGCATTCACGGTGCTCTACAGAATTTTCATGCTCTGGAATTCGAGGGTGTAATTTTTTCCAGTCAGAAAATCCTACTTTTGTATTTGCCAAGCATGAATTAGAATGCTTTCCAAATAGCATGCAGGGGAAACAGTAAATAGATTTTTTCTATTCACTGTAAATTAGCCAATTTCGCTCTACACTTTCTCCGTTCAAAAGTTTTTTATGGAACCAACTACTCGTAAAATGCCTTCTTTCTGAATTAATTGATAAAAGAAAATTACCTGTTTTATTTTGTTCTGGACCATGTTCAACTAATAAGCTTCTCACATGGTCATTCAAATCAGACCATGTTGTGGGATCATTAAGATTTAGTTGAATTTTGGTTGGTTCATTTTCCAAATCCTGTTCCTCTACATCTTCACAAGGAGTAAATGTTGGAAAGGACTGGTTAAGATTTGGTCTGGAACCCTCTGAATGTACATTTACACTGCAAGTTACATTTTTAGTTACTTTAGTAAAGTTTTCATTTTCTAAAAGTGTTGATGTAGATGGCCTACTTTCAATACCTTGCTGTAGTGGTAGCACAGTGGTTGAGGGATCCACCTTCTTTACCCAACCCAGTTTTTGCCACTGCTTGGCTTGGACTATGTTATCTGCCTCTTGTTGTTTTTTCCGTTTTCTGCCTTGTGCTCCCGACAACTTTGTAGGCCCCATTTCGACACACACACACGTGGCACAGTGTAATAATTCACACGCAACTCAATCAAAAAAGTCATACAAATTTACAAACAATGCTAATAAAATAAATGTCATTACAGTGTCACGGCAACGAGCAAATTTCATTATTCAAATTTATACTGTCACACGCTTCTCAGATAAATTTTAATTACGTTCTGTTCCCCATTGGGCCGTTCTCTGCACGGCTCCTTTCACGTTCGGTCGTTTTACTTCTGCCCCTGCTGCCCTCCCTTAGCACGAAACACTGCGCGTACCGCACACTAACTGTTTGTTCACTGGCAGCTTGTCTTACTTGCTACCCCCCTTCACAGGTGCCAAAACAAAGAGACCACATTCCTAAGCAGACACAGCCCCTAATTACTTCCGCTTGGCTGTTTCCACCTTGCTTGGAATGTTTGTCCTTCGTCCGTCACATATTCATAGTAGAATTTACTGTCAGTGTCACCCTAGCCAAATCTATACAAACATTTTGTGTTCGGATGATGTAAGTTTCATCAAGTCACCATTTTTATTCTTAAAGGAGAAATGTATACGTCTTTTTAACTGCGTGTTCGAATAAATTTCGCAATCTTACATTTTATATTTTTTAAATCTACATCTTGATGGCGCCCCTCGAGCCCAGCACCCGGGGCGGCTGCCCCTGCTGCCCCCCCCTTGCTACGGCCCTGGTCTTAACACTAACACAGGAAAAATAAGTTGTGTTTGTTATAATAAAAGAGTTGATTTAAAATGCAGTGTTGGTGAAGCTAAAGTTAGTTTGTGTTACATGTATTCTTAGGAATTTAATATTTTTGCACTATTGCTAATAAAAATAATTATAGCAACATTTAACCTTTTTCTTAATCACCAAGTCTGTTCTATCTGTTCTATCTGTCTATCTGTTCAGGTTATAGGCATATATTACAATTACTCTAATGGGGTAGGGATGAGGAAGGAAGCATTTTAGAAGTAATACATTCACATATGTGTGGAAGGAGAGTGGGAAACCCTTAAAACCCCTCAGCTACCAGTACATGTTAGTGATTTTAAAGCACATTTCTGTGGGTTCGGGTTACTGTCAAGTTTGGCGATGATACAAAATTAAGCACAGGTTAATATTAACATGCTTGTTCGCATCTACAAATAAAAAAGCTTCAAAATAGTGTGTATATCCTCATTTGGGGAAGAGTGCAACAGTACAAACAGACAAGAGAAGGTTGGGACTCACCGGCCAGCGATGCCCGCAGGTTGTATCTCCTGTACGAAGATGCCAAGCTCGCCTTTCTCTTCGCTCCTGAGGCCAACAACGCTGAACCCCAGACTGGAGCCGTCAGGTTTGAACAACTGAAACAACCCTCTAAGTAAGAAAACATCTACAAGAGTAGCTTGAGGAATGATTTTAGGAATCATAATAGGAATAATTGACCTACACACACATGTTTAAAGATATTATTAACATTATATTTTTACAATGTGCTGGCAGTAAAATATTCAATCAAATGTGGCATTCCATAAACACGACTGAGTATAATGCCATACACCAAAAAATATAATACGTCCAGCCATAATTTAACCAGCACTTTTGATTGTAAAAGAAAGTATCATTTATAACCCTTGGTATGAAATTTAATGGTGCACTGTATAAGCGAAGCTTAGTATAGTGTTAGTAAAATACAGCAGAGACTCGATAGTTCGAGTTGAATAAGACACGTAATAGCCGGGAAAAAATGAAAATATGTTCATGTTTTTAAGTGTAAGAAGTATTTAATATATATTTTCAAACAACAGGGGTGTGCAGGGTTCTTACAGACATATGAAACATAAATTTAAGGACTTTTCAAGGACTTTTTAAGGACTAAAATCGTTATTTCTCGTACTGCCTGAAGCTAAACATGCCAAGAAAACATAATTATAAACCATATCAAATTTTAAATAGATGGAAAACACTAACTTTTCTCTAAATTTAATGAACAGATAGGATTATAAAAATAGTAATCTATATTTTGTGTCATATCACTCTACTTGGTTTATTGGTTAGTGCAGTCATTCTAGATTCAATATATATTGTAGTAAGGCTAGAACAGGAATATGAGCGCTAAGGTGGATGGGAGATGAACTAATAGCTATCAGTGGGCATTTTAGTTCAAAACTGTAATTATAAGTACTTAAAGTGTTGAGAGGTAGTCAAATATCTTAAAAGAATTATTACAAATGACAGTTTTAGAGCAACTTATAAAAAATGGAGAATGCACATGAATTGAAACCTGGAAATTCCAGGACTTTTCAAGACCCAGAACAATTTAAGGACTTTCCCAGGCCTTGAACTAAGACACATTAAATTCCAGGTCTTTCAAGGACCGTATGAACCCTGGGTGTGAGTACTGAGGTGTCTTCAAATAAGTGAGAAAAGTGACCTGGGTCAGTAACTAAATGATGTATAAGTAAACATAGAGTGAATAAAATTGGCAAAAATGTGTGCATGTATTTTTTTTTTAATCCTCTATCAAAAAACGCCAGTTAAGATCAATGTCCACCTTACCTTTTTTAAATATTCATAAAATAAAACTGTTTTATACTTTGGTTTTTTAATAAATTGAAGATTGAAATTATTTAAGGGTTTTTTGAGTTATTAAATTTTCTTTTGAAAGTTATTTGCTTCATTCTTAAATTTTCTTCTCTTTTTGCAAGCCTACTTGGCCAACACTTGTCTGGAAATTCTTCTTATGCAAAGTCTCATATACCGGTATCTTTCATTTGATTCTGTAAACAATTTATTTGCAGTTCTGCATTCATTTGCATCTTAAATTATTAACTTCTGTTTTAATTAATGTTGTGACCAGTTGTCTTTCCTCCCTTTTGTAATTATTTATTAATCTAAATTTATATTTTTAATGTATTCATTTTCTTTCTTATTTTTATAATTTACTTTCTTTCAGGTATCTTTGATGGCTTTTATGTACACCTTATATACAGCTATCTATAGTTGAAGTTACTAAATCATAATATTCTTCCTAAAAATAACTCGAAACTGAAAAACCCTATCACAAACTGATGCATGATGGTTATCTATAGAATCAATCTCGATAACTGAATCAAATTCACTTAATAATACTAAGTACATGGCAGCATACTGTCAGTTACGAGTTGCCATGTACTGTGATTGTAGATAGCGCTTAGTGGCCGAGACTTTCACTAGTTACCACACTCGGGGTAAATGCATGCTGAGCAGAGCGCACATCATATGTAACTCCTATCTTCATACGAGCTGTAGAAACAAACCCATGTAAGGGAACGGGAGTGTACATGTCAAGTAACCCACTCTCGGCACTTTTTTTGACCAGACACAAGAAACAAACTGGTTTGTTTTTGTGAAAGGTAGTGCGAAGTGTGTGGTGTTCTGATTGGTTGGTTCAAGGTTGGAGTAAACCTTAAGTGTAGTTCAATACCCATGTGATTTCATCTTTTGTTAGTTGGGCTTCGACTTTAGTCTTGTGTTGACTGAGTGCATTATATGAAGATAACGAATGACATAAAAGATATAAACTAATATATATTGTTTTGAAGTAACCCAAAATTCTTTCAGTTTTTGTCTCCTCTGATTGAAACAATACGCTCTAAACTGCCTAGATCTATTACCGGTTGAGAAGTAAAATCTTGCTACTGCTGACGAATCATCACTATCATCACTAATGCTGTCAAATAACTTTTTTTTTTTTGTTTTAATGAAGAGTTTAAAAGAAGAAATAAAATTTTTATAATTTTAAAAATGAAATTTAGAAACACATGCAGTATGAATGTTCCGTAGAGACTAGTTTTCTATAGCCGGGTATCAAATGTTCTGAGCAATCTCAGCCCCGTTTCATGTGTGGTGGCATTGTGCGAAGATAGGAGTGAAGTGTGATGTGCTCTCTGCTAGGCATGCACATACCCTTAGACTCAAAACATCAACAACTGGTGAAAAATGGCCTTGGACCTCGAGACGAACCAGGATGGCTGAGTGGTAGAGAATTGGCACGCAAAGCCAAAGGTCTGATTTCTGTGTCTAGATTGTCATTTTTCACTTATTTGTTGATGAAAAACATAATATCCAATCTGTGATTAAAAATGAATAAAAATGAGTTTTCTTGAAAATAGTGACTTATAGAGAAAAAAAAGCGACTAAAAGTGAGAAAAAAAAGCGACTAAAAGTGAGAAAAGTGACGCACCCGCATCTCTGAAACAATTTAGAACAAAAATGATATTGAAGTTATAAAACTTTTTTTTTTAAGTTTTATTATAATTTTTAAAAACCTACCAAGTATTTTCTGTTTTTTAACTTCAGATGGGTATTTTGCCATGTAACCATGCATTATTCACACAACGTAAAAGGAGGTGCACCAGGACTATCCTTACCCTGAACTATACAAAAACTCTAACCACTAAGACTCTGTTTTAAGTATTTAAATTTATTATTATTAGTATTTGAGGTATTTAGCGAGCACTTTCTGAACCAACTGATTATAGCAGCACAAAAAATGTCTAGGAACGAGAACGAAAGGGCCTACCAATATTGTCAAGAAAAATATTTCCACATACTTTCTAGGGTTCTTTTACATACCACAATCAATATGGGACCAACTGCTTTACTTTCCCTACAAAGGAAGTTGTGTTACGAATTTTTATCGCTTAAACAAAAAAAATCCATCGACCTCAGCTGGGTATGAACCCATGAATATCAGGTCCTGAGGCCAAGCACTTTACCCCAAGACTACTGAGGTCAACTTTAGTATTTAAAAATATTATCTACCAAAACATATATTTATTTATAAATCATAAAATGAGTTAATAGTGTGAATGATTTAGAATTAGAAACTGAAAATAAATACAAAGCAGCAGGGTTTTAGATTTTAGTAGAACCAAATAGAATTAGGTTTAGAAACTAGGGGTTTTGTAGCACCCCTTCATTTAGATTGATGCATGCTTTGGAAGCAAATCATTACATGCAGAGGATCAAAAATATTTGGCAAATATTTAAAACTTCAAGAGAACATGCAACATAAAAAACCTAAATACTTGAATTTATAATTCTATAATTTGGTTATAATTATTTTTAAATACAGCAAATCAATATTTGATTGTAAATTGATATATTACCTCCACTTCATATTCAATTTGGTTTTTTAAGTTGATTAAATGTGTTTTTCTTCTTGTGCATCCTAATGGATTAGGCATGTGTAAGGCAGAAATAAAATTAAATGTACCCACATTTGTGTGGAGGGAGAGTGTACACCCATTTGGGAGTATGAACATCAAATTCCCTGTCATCGGCAGTTCATTTTATTCCAAGACCATTCATTCAACCAACAAGGTTTGAGGGAATTCATAACATTACTATTATAGTTTAAAGGACATCCATGTACTAAGTGTGTTTATTAAAAGAGAAACTAAACAGAGAATAAATACTAATATTTGTTATAACATTCACATAAAAATACACATTTGAGACAATATTACACAAGCCAAGAGCAAAACACTATATTCTTATTTTTTTACATTTATCGGAAAAGAGCCCAACATACTAAATCTTAAATCCAAGAAAGCAAGTTTGTGGTTCCTAGAAATGTCAAAAATTCAATAATGCATTCTAATCAACTTTTAAAAACTGCTTTTTTTTAATCATTCACTGGTAACCGAATAACAGCAAAGTGCATTATGCAAAGGATGTTTATCATAAGGCTATTTTAGCACCCTTTACACAACAAATTTAATATTTAGAAATAGGTAAATAAAAACATAAAATATTATTTCAAAACTACAAAAAATAATAATAATAATAATAATAATAATACTCAAATGTAAAGAAAATATTAAGGCCTGGGCTTGATTATTAAAGTGCTAAAATTTCCTTGTAAAATACATTAATGAGTAGTTACAGGCTATGTTAGTTCTACAATAAAAAAAATGCAAAGTAAATAAAAAGCTTTTTAAAAAGTTATTAATTACCATGACCACTTTGGGTAGTCCCTATGGTCTCTTCTAACAGATGTTTAGACATCCCATTTACCAATTTGGTATTTCTGTTAGGCAAACAGAGATGATAAATATAAGAAACAAAATGTGGCTGTGTTCAGTCAGACCTTTCCCACAAATTAACTTTCTTGTGAACCACCTCTAAAAAACTAACTGTTAAAACTAAACTAGACAATTTTATAAATTATAATTATGAGTTAGTCCTAAGAGCTGTGCCAGAAAAACAAAGTTTGATATTGAAAAACAATATTTATAGCCAAAACATTTCTTAATAAAGGCTGTTTTTGGGGGAAATTGATGCCTATTTTTTGGTCTGTACAGTATTGTATTGTTAGAAATAATAAATTCTCTGTTTGGTTTGTAAAATTCTTAGGGCAGTTATTTGCTTTTTCATATTTTTCAAATTTCTCGAATTTTCAAGATTTATTTTTAACTTTTGAAACAAGATCGAGATTTTTTTAGTGTTGCACATCCCTACATTATATTGTTAATTTTAACAAATGAACATTATAATTTTGTTCTAAATTTAAATGATCATCAATCTCATAAAGGTTATCAACATAATGTTTGTTTTTCAAAAGAAAACTTACTAAATGATAATCAATTTTGAAAATTTTTGTCACAAACTATAAAAGATTATATGAGAAAGTATGTATAAATTTTGTGGTACATTAATTTACTTTAAAAATAATGTCATGTGTAACAAGTGTTTTAAGTAAGTTAATTTTAACTAAAATAATTATTCATGATGAATGTTGCAAAGAAATTAATTTCTGCAGTTACATCTTAACAACTAATCAACCTAAAGTTCCATAATATGTAAACTAAAACAACACAAATACATTACTGTATCAATAAAAATAGCTATCAGCTAATAGCTAAAACAAATTGCATAGTTAGCAATTACTGGTGAATCTTTACAACTAGTAAACTGCATGATAAATAATAATACTAACAAACATAATGTGTAATGTGTAGCCCCCCTGCCACCCCTACTAAACGCTCTTCCTCCTGTCTTTGAACAAGTGAAGACAGCTCTCTTTTCATATATTTTTTCAGCAGGAACAAAAAACTGTTTATAAAAATAACTAGTGTGAAAAAAAAAATGTTACCTAAATATTACATATGAATAACTTTTTTTTTCTAAGTCCATTCACACTAGTTATTTTTGTAAACAGTTTATTTGTGCCTCCTGAAAAAAAAATGAAAATGAAGTTGCCTTGTTATTGCACCGGGGTCTTCAATTTAAGTTTGAATTACTTCAAAAAACATAAGCTTACATAATAAAGCTGTATTCATGAAAGTGAGTTGTTATTATTATTTTAGATACATTTAGTGCCAGTTAACCAGCCACTAGTGACTTATAATACATTCACTAGAAAACTTGTCTTCAGTTAAAACTCGGACTACACGTTTGACAAAGGGAGGACATCAAGTCATAATTGACTAATTTTTAATATTCAGGTTGATATTTCTTATCACTAGAATGTTTTGTTTTTTTAAATAGTCACAGCTTAACTAATACAAAATGTGTAGTAATCTTTTTCCCAACAAATATTTGTGGATCCTTTACTGATATAAAAATCATCTTGTTGACCTGCTTTAACTTTTCTAAAATGCAGACTACTTTATCATTGTGTTAATTGTTTGCTATACTTATTGTCATTAAATGAACCCAAATATTCACTTGATCTACACATTTGTTTTCCATAAGCTACCTTTATCTCAGCCCTGAGTGAGAAAAAGTTGGCTGCCAATTTAAAAAAAAAAGAGTTGTTATGCATTGCTGTGCACAGATGTTGTAAACTCCCTGGTCAATAGACAACAACAAAAAATCCTAGACATTTTAAAATTGAACCAAATTCCTTATTGTCCAGTAAGAGGAAAGGAATTTTCATAACTGTAACACTAAACCAAAATTTGTGTTGTTATTTTAGGTAAAAAAAACTCACCCGAATTTCCTCCACTTCCCATCTAATTTCCAATTCTCAAGGTCAATAATATCGTGACTATTCTCTCTTTCTGATTATGTTCATCCCTACTTCCAAAGACATTGTTAATGTAACACTACTCGAACTATGTAATCTGGGGAATGTTAATCATTCATCCTGACATTCTACTTACTCTGAGGAGAATGTTAATTTAACTACTCACTCTGAACTGATTTACATTATCCCTACTTCTACTTCTGAGGAGAATGTTAATTTAACAACTCACTCTGAACTGATTTACATTCATCCCTACTTCTACTTCTGAGGAGAATGTTAATTTAACACTCACTCTGAACTGATTTACATTAATCCCTACTTCTACTTCTGAGGAGAATGTTAATTTAACACTCACTCTGAACTGATTTACATTATCCCTACTTCTACTTCTGAGGAGAATGTTAATTTAACAACTCACTCTGAACTGATTTACATTCATCCCTACTTCTACTTCTGAGGAGAATGTTAATTTAACAACTCACTCTGAACTGATTTACATTAATCCCTACTTCTACTTCTGAGGAGAATGTTAATTTAACTACTCACTCTGAACTGATTTACATTCATCCCTATTTCCGAGGACACTTTATGTAACTACTCACTCTGAACTTATTTATATTCAGCCTTACTTCTGAGGACACTTTTAAATGTAATTATTCACTATTAATCCCTTCCATCTCTATTTGTAAATTTAATGATCTCTCCCATTGCATTGCTACTTAAATGGCTCATATTAGCCAGACTAACTACTCCATCTCATGTACTTAGCTAGCAAGGACATCAAGGTACCCAGGCAAGTGATAGACTGTAATGACATCATCTAACTATTCATCAATCTAAGACTAGCTCCCAAAAAGACATAACTTGCATGTAAAATATACAATAAGATCATTTTAAACATATTTTGTATTGCAGGTTTTAATTTTGACATATTATGCACACTACTTATTTAAATATGCAAAGAAAACATCTCTAAAACATCAAAACAAACCAACACCAGAAGCAAATATTTACAGGATAAGTTATATTAGGTTTATATTATAGGATCTATTGCAAACTAATTAATTATTTTACACACAAAATAAGGATATGATAGGGTAGAGAAACCAGTTGGAAGAATCTCAATGAAATTACAACTAAAATAATTCACACTTAAGATGTGGAAATTATGTAAAAGGTCAACAAACCAAAACCAACAGGCCTTAAATTAATTAGTTTAAACTCATCTAGTTATATCTTATTTTGTATTTTATGTATGAACATCGGATGGATGACAGGCCAGAAAAGTGGAGGACATGGGAATGAAGTTTTTGACAGGCATGCTAGCTGTCAAAAGGAGAAAAAAGAATAGGAATGAACAGGCAAGAGTTGGGTCACGGGGAGTACATGAGATAGTAGAACAAGCAAGAGTGAGGTGGTATGGTGTATGTAATGATGATGGTAAAGGAAATAATCCCGAAGAGAATGAGGGTGATGAAGTATGTTGGAAAAAGATCGTAATGGACACCAAGAAAGAGTTGAAAGAATCAGAAAACAGCAAGTGTGAAAATAAGAGAGTAATGGAAGCAAATAAAGGAGGATGAGTAGTGTAAGGAAAAAGGAAGATGGAGGCATTTTACTAAACTAAGCCAGCCATAGATTGATGATGGTGATGATTCAAGTGCTTAGCAAAACACTAACACTTCTTGCAATATCCTATAAAAAAGAGTTATTCAGTTAACTACATTTTTAAGTTGCACTTAAAACAAAACAATATGAATATGGTAAGGAAGTACTAGAGACATTTGGGGATGAACATGAAACTAGCACACAAGAGGGAAAACGCTGCCTACCTGAACAGTGAGCACGTCCCGGCCCTGGGAGGATGCTTCAATAGCTTTCTGGAATTCAAGGGCGTAGGTCGGGGTGGTAATGGGGGGCAGAGCCACATCCTCAGGGGCCAGGCTGGGGCTAGTGATCTGACAACACGCAACCACACAAAAGCCCACAGTCAGCCCTGGGAACATACTGCATCACATTTCACCCAAAGCTTACCAATTGGAGAGTCAAACCAATTGTGCACTTAAGATATTACCCTTTGTTTACAACATATTTCAGTGTTTATAAACCCTGTTATAAGATTTGTTAATATTGTTGAATATATCTGTGAAGTACTGCGTGGCACCTTAAGACAGTTTGCCAACCTGTCTGGGTACACAATAAACATCCCACCAATATTCTAAGCTGACACACTGAGGTATGAGTACATTACATTAGTTATTTTAATCTCCCCAAAAATGTCCTAAAACTTCATGCAAACATTAATAATGGCAACCTCTTAAAAAAAACTAGCTTATAATGTGTTTCGCCAAAAATTAAAAATATATATCCTCTGACTCTTTCGATGTGTCCATTCTAGGTCAAGTTATTTGTGTATAATGATAAAGAGAAATTATTATAATAAAATTGGTCACTTTTACAAATATACAAATACCTTCCATTTACTCACTGCTGATTTTGAGAAATAAAAAGTTTACAACATAGAATAAACAAAAAGAGATTATTATAAGGAAAGCTTACTATATATTTATAGCTTTACACACAGATATGTACATATTAGAGGTGTTCCGCTACCGCATTTTACCAATATAGAGTATAATACCACCCATAGCAATACTGTTAGGTGAATAACTTTTATTACTAAAGAAATTCCACTTAGTGGTTATTTACAAAACCATGATCAAATCTAAGAGAAAAATTTACAAATGTGCTCTACTTAGGACTCCAATGTCGAAAATTAATTAGCAAACTACTCATAAATTGTTAATTTCCTCAATTCCAGGCCTATATGAAAAATAGTGGTTAAACTTGACATATGCTCGCTATACACTTTCCTAGTTTTTAAACTAATTTGTACTATATAGGCCTATAAATGCCATTAATCAATTAATGTTCTTGTTTTTGAGACACTTAAATCAATGACACCATTTAATATTTGATATGAAATTATATGTACAATTTTATTTCATTATTTACACTTGCTTCGATTATATTAGGGTTTGATCCCAATCAACCAGTCAATGATAGTCTAGTATGAATTTAAATAATAAGTAAAGTATAATAAATTGAATACAATAAATTTTCAGTACATTTTTTGAGAGTCAGACCTTATAATGAGACAAAACAGTCTTTGGATGAAAGTTAAAATGTGATTGAACAATTTTAAAATCTTACTGGTACATTAAAATAAAGACCAATGTTACCCATACTTTCGCCCATTACATAACGCTTTTGAGACTATGGCCTAACCAACATACTTCTTACAGCGATTCATAAGGACAAAAAGGCATTCTAAAGTCTAAATACCAGACTTATTATCAAAAAAATTTTACGTCGCATTACACGAGAAATCCTTCAGGGGTATGTGTACCACAGTTATGGAATCACTCTAGAGGCATCTAATATTTAGAAATATTCTGGTGGACCTCCCTTGCCTCTATAAGTTGGGAGGGAGGGTTCAAATCATTTTAAAACTTTCCTGAGAGTGTTTGTATACATTAATCTGCGTTTGTAACCACGTTTTTTCTTAAAAAGCTTCCAACGGCCCTTGCATACAATGTGTGTCTTTGGGAGTCAAAAATTAACTTTGTAAATTAAGATGCACTATCAAGTTAGTGGTCCATATAAAAACAAAAGTTTGAAAATGAAGTGTTATATTAATAAATGTCATAATTCAAAATTTGGCCAAATATTGCATAGAACTAGAATAATTAAGTTTTGATCCAAAGTTTAAAATACTTCATACAGGAATATTGAACAGGATAATATGTCAATGATTCGCATCAAGAGGCACACATAATAAATATCTAGCGTGTCTAGTCTGCTTTATCAAGACAGGAAAGTCAGGTTTTGAAGCCAGACCAGGCGTATTGAGAAGGGGTTTTCCCCCCACAGTATATGGTTTCCCACTCTCCTGTCATGCAAATGCATTTTCTCTCAACTCTAATCTAATACATCTAAATCCTCTTTCATATATTGTTTTTTCTAAGCATTGTGGCTTACTATCCATTTAGCAATTGGGTTATAAGCTTATGTTGAGTTTGTACACCATAGCTTTTTACCTGAATGACGGTTGAAAAATCATATGTTCAGGTTTTGGGTTGCCAACATTAATTGTAAAAGATTATTGTTTTGTTATAAATGATAAGTTTTTTAATTACATGTTATATTTTACACCTATAATAATAAAAGGAAGTGTTTGTCTGTGTGTGTGTGTTTGTTTGTGTGCGATGCCCAGCCAAATCTACACCCCACAGAGAACTTAAATTTTTAACAATGTGGCCGGAAGGGGGTCCAAAAGCACCTTGAAGCCAGATTTAAAAAATTTTAATTAGCTTTTTAATTGGGCTATTTTTAACAAATTTTTGAAGGTGTCATGGGCAACGCTGTGCGGGATTGATAGGTTTAGGGATGAGGAAGATTGAGTTCAGAGGAAATGTACACAAATTTGTGTGGAAAGTAGGAAACCATTTAGGGAAAAGCCACCCTTTGCAACCCGACAAGGATCAAACCACATTTTCCCTGACATTGGCAATCTAGTCCATCGCGAGATTAGTGACTTATACCATGTGGCTACCAATGCGGGTATCATATATTGTTGTTTACAGCTAATTTCATAGCTGAGGGAACTGTAGGTCTTATGGAGAAAAGATTTATCTTCGCTCTCTCTCTGTTACCGGTTGCCAAACTTTCTAGCTTTCAGTTGTTGGGAAGCGAGGGGGGAGGGTTTACTTGGAAATCCCTCATTGTAAACAATGTGGCATGTGGAGGTTGGGGGGTTCAATTGACAGGCAAAAACATTTCCTATCGTTGTACAGCCTTTTCTAGAAACATTAACTATTTCCACAATAGTATTTTTTTCAAGATTAAAGTTTATTAACTTTTTTCTATTCCCCACATAATTATGCTTAAGACTCTTTTATGTATAAAGCTTTTTTCCTCATAATTAATATACAAACAAATATATTACAACATGCATTTCATACTAAATATTATAAATTACTTGTTCTTAATCAGAAAATTAGGAAGGTCACTATCAATATCAATCAAAGCTTTTCTTTAGGGTAGGTAATTCATTGTTACGGTAAAGTGAATGTACCTTTCTGCGAATTACTGCTTGAGTAAAAGTGTCATATTTATCCAAAAGCTTCATTTTAGTGCAGTTATTTCCTTTTTTGATCGATGTCAGTAGCTTTCTCTTAGTTTTGAATTCTTGTTTAATAGAGATTACTAACTTATAAGACACACATGTAGCTTCTGCACTCTGCATTGCCACTTGATTTACTGAACAAGTTCCGTCTTAACAAAATAGATGTAGACTCTTTTAACACCATTGCCCTTTATTTAATACTTAATATTTTCCTATTGTAACAAGCCGGAGATTCCATAATTTGTGTCATATTTTAACTGTTAATAATACACCATTATTCAAATAAATATATTAATATGCACATAAAACTATAATTCAATAACCTTACAGCAAAAATACACCAACCAACACATATAGATACACACAAAATCTTAACGTGATCAATAACAAATATTTTTCTACACAGAGTAATAATAAAATATGAGTGTTTATTTAGTGAATGTTTTTGAGCTAGCTATTAAGAACACGAGACTCAGACTACTGTAGTTTTACGACTGTGCCGGAGGAAGAAGCACCAATTACTGGCAGCAGCGACAGCCCAGCATTGCCAAATTTGATATACATTCGAAGGAAGACTGATCACGGAAAACAAAAGAATGACAACGCTGTTGCTCGGTAGTAAGCATGCAGTTCCCTCAGCAATAAAATTAGGTGTAATGATTTTGGGATGCTAAATTTTATTATTTGTTATAAATAGTCTCTATCATAGTTATATAAATGTCAATCCCTCCTTTCCTTAAGTTGCCCTAGCATGTTGACCAGTAGTTGCTTGCTGTATATGAGCTTGTCAAACAGTAGACTCCAAGTGGTATCCGTCATTTAACCCACCCTTCTCTAATCTTCATCAAGCAGTTTGTTGTTGATCACTTTAAATGTGGTTTTAGAACTTGTTGCTCAGTTGACCTAAGTGGTAGCACACCATACCTACTAAACATTAATATACAGCTTTTCGACCAGCTTGCAATAAGCCTGTTTTAACACTTTGCTAATAAACTTCAGAGTATATAAGAAATTATTTTTATCATTTTTAATTTTATAAATTTGCAGAAAATGTAATATTGTTTATGTTTAAATTTTAACACATTGTTAATCCTATATTAAATTAATCTAATTTCCACACATATTTGAGTTAAATCCAATTTTTATAGCAAAAAATTTACAAAAACAATAATAATTAACTGTGTTTAATTTTAGGGAAAAATTTTTAATTGCGTATAACCTGAACAGGTAGTAAGACGTGGTGCTAAAAGAAAAAAAAAATCATTTCGCATTTTATCTTACATAATGTAAATTACAACCTATGTTTTTCAACAGTGAAAGTAAAACCATCTTCCCAAACATTAATAATTTCTTCTGTAGGCCTACAGTAATATAACGGGATTTGGGTCTGACTTTGGGGCTGCAGATATATATATATAATATATATATATATATATTAGCACCGCGTCTTACTACCGTTCGGGTTATACGCTTAAGTACTATTACGCTAATGGATTAGGAATTGGGAGGGATGAATTTAGAGGAAGTGAACCCGCATTTGCGTGGAGGGAGAGTGGAAAACCCTTTAGGAAAAACCACCCCAGTTCACCCGATCAAGATTCGAACCTCGATCTCCCTGTCCTCGGCGGTCGAGCTCAACACAACTAGCGCGTTAGCCAACTACGCCACTGAGGCGGGTTTGGGGCTGCAGATTTTTTATTTTATACTTATTGTATGATTTCTTTACTTATTTAATTTATTTAATTTAATATTTTGCATGTGTTTTCATTTGCTTATTAATTTACAAACTTACTTATAACTTTTATTATTTCATTCAGTGACCTGTTTAATTTTAGTTACTTCAGTGTACTGGCGTATTGGTTTTTGTTGTTCCAATTAATAACCCCTTTAATATTCCGTGTGCATCCTCAATTCTTTATTCACTCAATAGCGCACCCCAATATCCTCAAAAGCACTCATGGTTCACACAGTAAGGTGAAAATGGCCCGTGACTCCCCGGTAGCATTACAGAACAATTGTATGAGAGTTTTCGGTGAAGACCAAAATTTATTTTTCCTTCTAATGGTTTATCTTTCCCCTTCTTCTTCCCTTGCGTTTCACTTTTTTTTTTCCTCCTAAGCCAAAACCTGTGTGGCAGTGTGTGTACAGGGGTGGGGGAGTTTATACTCCTGATTCTACATTCCTGATTCAGTTAATGCTTAATTAATGTATTTTTAAGACATATAAATGTATTCCCACAATGAAAAATAATGCATTTACCTGTGGAGATGAGGTGTCTCCAGATGAACTATGAGACAGCTTGGCAACGGGGACTCTCTGATCTTCAAACTCATGATTGTTCTGGTGGTACTCTCGGTCAAAAGCAGTATCGTAAATATCAACAGGTGGTGGCACATTCAGAACCAAATCTCCACAATTTGTTATGTCAAAATCAACTGGCAAAATGGAAGGGTGCTGCTGAAGTTGCTGATTCAATTCGCTCAACGAGTCCTGACCGACAAAGAAAGAAAATAAAATGTTTTTATTGAGAGGTTAAACCCTTTTAAATATATACTTGTATTGATTAGGCTAAAATATTCGACAAAAATATTATATTAGGCCTATTAAAATTAAAATAATACACAGGAAAAAACAACCAAAATGTGACTTTTGAGTCAATGTGCCATAAGAAACTGTAGATCTACTAAAAATTATATTTTATGCCTGTCCTGAGCTTAAAAATTTCATATCTGAATCCAAGAGTACCTCCAATTTTCTTACAAATTGATGTATCTTACACCTAGAAAAAGTTAGATCTATTTTCACATATTCATAAGTCAAATATGTAGGCCCTAATCTGCAGATTTCACTATTGATAGATATATCAATACAGTAGGGTCATGAAAATCCAACCTTCGGTTATCTGATATTCTGTATTAACCAACATGTTTATATAATGTGCTATTTACATTGTTGTACAGCATACGCATGTATAGTGCTATTGATGTAATGTTATTAAGACGCTGTCATGACCTAGTAACAAGGGAGTGAAGCAAAGCTGGGAAACCAACTTAAATTTTTCATTTTTTTTAAACATTGGCTTTTGCATTTTGCATTCAAAATAATAAATGTTACATTTAATTAATTTAAGATTTATTGTGATTTCTACATGAATAAAATAATAGTACTGTAATTTATTGCAAAATTTATATTTAAGAAAAATTACTAATAAATATTATTTCATACCTATTTCACACCTACATTTAATTTGGATTTGTTTTGATATCACCCACCCAGGCTCAGATCTCAGATTCAGGGGGGGGGGGAGGGGTCAAAGGTTCAGTTGACCCCTCGTGAAGGTTAGAAAATTAATTAAAAAAACAAAATGAAAGTTCAAATTTTAGAAGTTAAATACTGTGCCAAGTTTCCTCGACTCTTTAGTGTGTGCGCAGTGCTGCTCATTTGTTTGTCCCTGCAAAGAAGGTTGCGCGTGGTCGCAACTGGCTTTGAGGTTTTGGCCTCGAGCTCATTGCGGCACTCTTGATTCTGGGCTTGTTGAAAGCATGTCGGGGTCATTGCGATGTTATCGTGCGCAGGCGCAAAGATGGGTTTTTTTTTTATGTACAGTAGTGTAACTGAATCAACCAATGAGTCGAATTAGAACCCTGAATCAAGACTTGAGTGACTACATCCTGAGTGGTTTCTTCGTACAACCCTTCAAAACGACTTGTTGTGCTGTGCCCAAGCTTGGTTCGCGAATCCCTACTATTGACACCGACGTAAACTGGGGCTGACACAATTTGTCTCCCGTAGCATCAGAAGGGTCCACGAGAGGTGTGGGCACAGATGGATTGCAATGACCCCGACATGCTCTCAACAAACCCAGAACCGTGAGTGCAGCAACGATAAAGAGAAATTGTTGCGGCACTCTTGGTTCTGGGCTTGTTGAGAGCACGTCGGGGTCATTGCGATGTTATCGCACGTGAGTACGGAGATGAGGTTTATTTTGATGTACAGTTGTGTAACTGAATCAACCAAGGGGTCGAATTAGAGGCCTGAATAAAGACTTGAGTGACTAGATCCTGAATGCCTTCTTTGTACAACCCCTTCATTATGACTTGTTGTGCCATGCCCAAGTCTGGTTCGCGAACCCCTACTATCGGCAGCGTAACCGAGGGGGGGGGGGGGGGGGGGGGCTGACACAATTTGTCTCCTTTAGCGTCAGAAGGGTCAGTCAACGAGAGGTGTGGGCACAGATGATAGCAGAGTGTGGTTTGTGTTTTCACAAGCGTTGTCACCGGTGCGCACTTATCAACAATCCAACAGTCTGCCCATTCAACTAATCCTTCAGCGAAGTGAACGGAATTGTCTCCCAGCAAGGTGAGAAGGATTTGACCCCCTTAAGAAGATAGTACTCTACAGCATAAATTGTCGTCATCGCCACCATCACCTAGAACTTTGGGAAATCTATGTACCAGTTAAGTTGGACTCAACTGTATATTTTCACTAAAACCTTTTTTCTTTCTCTCAAATTTGATTTAATTAACTCTTAACAATATGGCTATGTTTGTTATGTTTTTGTTTATATTGGTACTATTGGGCATGTTAACCGTTATTGAACTGTTTGACACTAATCTTGGTGAAACTGTTAATTTTAAAATTTTCTATATCATTCTTATCAAACTTTACTAATTTTCATTGTTACTATTTTTATAGTTATCCGAACTAAAAGGGAAGCGCAGAATTGGGTAATTCACGCAATAGTTTCTGACTATGTAGAAGTGTTGAACTATAATAATTTTATGAATAATTTATTTATATGAGTAGTTACAACCCAAGAGATAGTTTTGTTTTAATGTATTGTTTGGTTTTGTGGTGTCTAATCCTATTTGTAAATTGTAAAATGGGACATCCTGACCCTAGTCGATTGTTTATGGATGAGTTGATCTACGAATTGACAATTCGTGGTTCAAAGCCAGAAAAAACTGTCAATCAATTAAGGTCGCAACTTAGTGACATTGAGAAGGACGAGAACCATTCTCTCATGTTAATAGACATGGTTCCCACATTTTCTTTGTAACATCCCTTGCTCACAGATAAATTTAACAATTTGCAAACTATGATAGCGCAGTATAACAAACCTGTACCATCAGTAAAAAAGAAAATTCGTAGTACGTTTGGTCATTTGAAATCCCGCCTGTTTAGGTTATCGCCAGAGTCACCTGAGGAGGACACAAAGTTAGAGGAACTTCACGATTTTGTGGCGAGGAAGAAAATCAGATGGGCATGGCCCTCAAGAAAGAAACTAACATTAGAAAGGGAGAGCCCAACACCATTAAAAAACATAGGCCGGGTAGAGAACCAATTATTATCTCAGCGCGGTTTATTAGAAGGAAATATAGGACCAATTCTTATTAGTGACAATTCTCAAAGCAAGAAAATCGTTCAAATTTTGAACTTATTCTGGAAATTGAATTTAACCTTTGATCTTGGATCTAATCCCATAGAGTTCTTAAAAGAATAGAGTAATTAAAAAACAGCAATAAATTAACGGATAGTGAAATGTTGACAGCCCTGCCAGAGATACTTTTAAGTCAAAACTTACTTTGGATGCGTAACAACCACCACAACTGGACTACATGGGGTGGATTTGTTGAATTTTTTTTATTGTGTTTTTTTCCGGCCAACTACGTAGATCAGCTTGAGAGGGATATTTTTGGGTGCGTTCAGGCGCCTCTTGAACCAGTCAATGTATTCTTTATTCGTATCCAGACTCTTATCCGTAGGCGTGGAGGATTTTCTGAAGCGCTGACAGTAGATTGTATTTATTCTAATTTGATGCCCTCAATTAGGATTTACTTAAGGAGGTGTGAAGTAGAGACAGTTTCTCAGCTGCTACACGTGGCGGTTCACTTCCAACAATGTAACGATGAGATTCGGGACTATAATAGGTGGTCTCAATCTAGTAGACAGGAGGCTCGGATTGTGGGGGTGAGTGGTAGAACTTTTGACCCAGCGAACGACCATGGAATTTAGGGCAATCGGCAGAAATGAAGTAGCCGTACACCAACCAGTCCGCGAGAAGTGTGGGCACAGTTGGCATTCAAGGCTCTAATTCGATCCCTTGGTTGATTCGGTTACACAACTGTATGTCAAAAAAAACTTCATCTCTGTGCCTGCGAGCAATAACATTGCAATGATCTTGACGTTCTCTCAACAAACCCAGAACTGAAAGTGCTGCAACAAGCACAGATAAATTATACCATTTTTTTGTATCTTTGTCTTTGTATTTTTGTCCCCATGTGTGTTACTCGTCCACGTTTATTCACTGTTCGATATGACTCACACAAGTGTGGAAAAAATATTCTTTTTCATGTACTTATATTTGTCATGCATAGTGAGTAACGAACATTGTTCCGCATTGAGACGGTAAACTACCACATATCAAAGAAGACTAATAATCATCTGAGAGCAGTTCATCCAAGAATACCAAATATAGAGTATGTGTAAACAGCAGGAGTGCCGGAATTGTGGGGGACTCTGCCCCCTGGAAATTATTTACTCCTCCATGGATTAAATCAACCCTTAAATATATTTCAAATCCTCTGATATAGTCAAATATGAGGCTGAAAGATGGCCTTGAATCAAACTCCAAATGACTTCTGAACGTATTCTATTGTCAAAAATTTGCCGGAGAAGACCGCTTCAAATAACTACTAGACTAGAGGCATCTAACTTGCAGAACAAGACAGGAGAGGAAAGCTCTAAATAGCTTCCAAGGTGATACAAATTTCAAAAATGTCTAAGGGAGGACAGCTCCAAAGAGCTTCTAGATGCATGTCATTTTGAAGAATTTTCAGGCGAGGACCACCCCAAATAGCCTAGTTTCTGAATTAATTCAATTTTCAAAAAAGATTTGGTGAAAGACCACTTCAGAGAATACCTTCTAGAGGTATCTAACTATCGTAAAAAAATTAAGGTGACTATCACTCTAAATAGCTTCGAGGGGCATCCAGATTTCAAAAATTTCTAGGCGAGGGAACACTTTAAATGACCTATAAAAGAATCTAATTTTTTTTAACAAGGTAAAGACTACTCATAGCTTCTAGAGTGAAAAACTATCTGATTAAAAAAAATTGGAGAGGATGACCACGGTTTAAAACATATATAGAGATCAAATATGAATGAGAAACTAGTGAATGGTTTTAAGCATAAATCTAACATTGTAAGTAACTATGTTATTTATAATTATGACCCCCTATAAAAATGATCTGGATTCGCCCATGCACCCACCCCTATTTCCATATCAGCTGACGTTTAGGGTTATCCTATCAACTGTCGGTGCTGTCGGACAATTGAGACTCTACTATATCTATAAAATAAAACTAATAATATAGTAGTATGTTATTAATGTTAACCCTTAAAAATTTGGATTTTCTTTGAGGTGAAAACAATATATAGCAAAGATTTGTATTTGATTTGAAATTTTGAATTTTATTATTTAAAAAATTCGAAATTTAAAATCCAAATAGATCCCAGATTCACCCTCAATGGAATTTAATTTAAGATTTTAATCTAAAAGTTAAATTTTTGAATCTTAAAGACTCTAGCTCTTTTCTAAACATAATCAATAATTCTATCATAACAGGTTTGCATGTGTTTATAATTTACATTTTGTTTTAACAGATTAAATCACATTATTTTACTTGACAATGAACATTTATTTAAAAAACTATAATGTTAGTAAAATATTCATTGTTAAGTGGTTTTAAGGAATCAATAATTTTCGTATCAAAGCAGAGCAAAAAAATCTATGCCATTTAATTTAGCCTAGAAAGTTGTTTGATTTGGATATGATCAAAAATAAATTCACGGTAAAATATTTTATTTGGATTTAATTTGAAACAATTTCAACATGAAGTATTCTATTTAGATTCAATTTTAAAAATTCCCTTACAAAATGTTCGGCTTGAAAACTTTTCCAAAGAGTTGGAGTTGGAGTTGGAGTTGACCAACATATTTAACAGGATATAATCAAAATTAAGATACATAAACCCCTAGTTGAGACTAAGAATTGTTGGAAGTCATAGGACAGCCGCCTAACTTACAATGACATTCCCAGCTTGAGACAATAGCTTATGTACTGTGTGCATGCAAATTTCAGATAGGGATGACCGGTAGGTTCATGACACGAAGTTTATCCAGGAACAAAGAGAGTAGCAGTTCAGTTGTGTTTGGCACTTCATCAGAGTATGCAAGCTCAAAATAGGACTTCTGCATGGTTTAGGTAGAGTAGTAAGGGCATTTACCCATATTGATATTGGGCGACCGGTCATAAAAAAAAAGCATAATATTCCATTCAAAATCGATTCAAGTTAATAAATTAAGATTTGGATTTGATTCAAAATTGTGAATATTGATTTCACACAGGCTTAATAGCCTATACTATTTATAAACACAGGACATTAATAAAGAGATCCAATATTATAGTTAGAGTTGTACACTCAATTCACCCTGATTGGATTATACTCAGCGCTGTGGAGTCGGTACGCAAAGCCTTCACCTCCAACTACTTTATTTTTCCACTGTTTAACTCCATCTCCTCCATAAATGACTTAAGTATATTAATTATTAATGACAAAAATTTACTGCAATAAAATACATTTGTCAATCCAAATTACAAATATTGGACATAAAGAATAAAAAAGGAATAAAATTAAAATAATATAGTTGAGCCATATATTGTTATAATAGTACAAGTTTTATTTTGAAGCCAGAGTCGGAATCAGTAGGTTTTTACTGACTTAGATTCCACCAAAAATTGGTTCTGACTCCGAATCAAGAGTCCATCACTCAACTAGATGGCCCCAATCATACCATGACCCAATCATATAAGATACTTCAGGGGTCACCAACTAGTTGATCGTGATCGACCAGTCGATTTTATTGAATTTTAATTTTACTGTGTAAGAAAACTACATTGTCATTAAAAGTGAATCTTTGAAAATTTAAACTCGCAAATATATCAAGTAGGCCTACTTCATATAATATTTTAAATGTCACCAAAATTACCTTTATTGGTCATAATTGGTAATGTTATATGAATTTTAAATAGTTCAATTTTAAAATGTACATTTTAAAGTCTATATTTTTCCCTAGAAAGATGGGAACAGAAGTATTTAAGGAAATATTGAATTTAAGAAATAAATATATATAGGATTATAGACCAAACAAGGGGGAAAAAGTAAAGTGGAGAAAAAATTGGTGATCATGGGACTTTTAGTAAGAATATTAGTCGAATGGGGCCCAAAGAGGTTGCCGACCCTTGAGCTACACCATAGCATAAACTGTAAGGGCATCAGGATATAACTTTTTACCTACCGTACCTTTCTAATTATCAAGTTGGTTATAGTACTTTTATAAAGCGCATATAACAATTATTTTCTTTGTTACATTACTTGGCGCTTCCAGAATTTTTCTGTGAAGTAGCAGGTCTGGAAAGGAGTCAGAATCAGCTTGTGAGGACAAATGAGAAGCTAGTATGAATAAATATGTAGTAGATCAATTCTAGAAAACTGAGCTTAACGGCTGGTAGGTTCGTTGTGCTGATCACTTGACACCCTCTATTCACATATGCTGGTACTATCATTGCTAGCAGCAGCGGCCGCTCAGTCGGTAAAGCTCGCTTGCAAACTCAAGTCATGGAGGAGAGGAGTTAAATTACAATATATGTCTATTTTTACACCATCTTCTTCATCATCATCATCATGATTATTACACACTTAGTATGACAGAGAAATAATTAGCAGTATATTTATAACGTTTTGAGAGTTTGTATAGCCATACAATTAAAATAAAACTCCCCAAAATCAGAGAGGTGTGGAAATATTTACAAACACAATCTGCGGTCCAATTAGTTACTTGAATATTTCAAATAAGTTATCTAAATAATATTTTGTGAGGTATTAAACTGTTTATTTTACTAACTCTGTGGCATTAGGAACGCAAAAGTTCATTGCCGCACCCACAAAAGTACAGCCACCTATCCCTATCTTGAGATAATTCTATCCAGACAACATTAACTGACATTTTAATTTATTTCTTACTTGGAAAGTTATCAGCCAGAAAAGTAAAAAAATTATATATTTATAAATAATTGCTTGTTTTAGAAATAATGTAATTTAGATATAATTTTGTAAGATTTAAGTTGTTAGAAGGTTCCGTTGTAATGGACAATATTTCTTATTTATACATATGAATCAAATCTCTGTAATAAATTGTCTGTAAAAATATTCATAAAAGTATATTAATATTTCGGTTAAAAAAAAATTAGAAAATGTTTTGTGCTCTATATGAAGTAGGTCCGATTAACCCCATCACATAAAGCAGGAGTTAGCACAAATGCCGTAGAAGGTGTACTTTTCTTACCCAATGTATAAATAAAAGCTAGGCCCTATATACCATTGATACAACTCACCTGTACAGTAACAATTCCTCTTAGTATTGGATTCTCCAACACGGCTATGAGAAGGTTGAGGTCCTCGCTTGTCTGTGCTTGCAGTTTGACATCATCGCTACAATCGATAGTGTGCTGGATATGTTCAAGCAGCTGGAGAGCTGTTGATATGTCTGAGTTTAGAGGCATAGTGACCGTGTTGTAACTCACGTTTTATGTGCTGAAATACCCATCAGCGTCGCCCTTCTCTACCTAGGCCTACAACAAAATAGGAAACTGTTGTATAGCACATATTTGAATTATACACCCGAACACAATGTAGTGAAAACCAAGAAGGCTGAATATTAGTCAAAACTCTCAGATCAAATATTATTTTATTTGAAATGAAATATTCCCACCCAATACCACTATTTGTGTTGCACATTTGACTCTAATAGTATAGCTTACTTTCTGTGTATTTGTTTGAAACCATGTGCTTTTTAAAATCCAAGATCAAACTTTGTAAGTAAATTCTAGTTTATTTGTAGTAGGCTTAATATCAAGTTTTTTTTTAATTTAGCCTAATTTAATTTGGTAGCTGAAATGCCACAAAGAAAAATGTTAGGACAAACCTTTTCAACAAATAAAACTATTAGGCCTAAAATAGACTAAACAATTTAAGTAGTCAGGTTATCAGCTAACCAATGTAAAATAAAGCAAGGATAATAAACAAAGAAGGTGAATTTTCTAACACTTTTTTTTTGTCAATAAATTATCTTGTATCATCAATACACACAACAAGAGTAGCAATTTTCCAATGAAAACAAAATATAGATTACAAAATAACTTATAAAATGTTGAAATAAAGACAAAGCTCACCTAAATCATGCCAAAACATTTGGCCATACCGTTCTCTCGAACAAAATAGCTAATTTATTTAAAACTATTCCAACCTAACTTAGCCTAATTTTTCATGTGACAATCAAAAATTCATTTGATTAAGTTGTAGCTGGTAGTATTGTTGAAATAAACTAAGTTGATTTATAATTCCTTAAAAAAAATTTTACGAAAAAAGAATGAAATAGGACCAAGCTAATAGAATAGGAATGGAATAAAACCATGGACCAAAATGGTGTATTTGTCAGTGGTGCAAAATATTTCAGGATCTCAACATTTCATATAAAACATTGTTGATGCATGGTAGGTTAGGTTTTGTTAAGTTGGGATATTTTATAGTTAGGTAGTAAAAATGCCAACTTTTTTTTATATTAATAATACTTTTGGTGTCACGTTGTGACAATTTCATTTGTTAAAATATTTATGTTCGTCTATGATTCAGTGATTTTGTTCTAATTTAATTATAGTACCTGTACCCGCTTCGACAGCCGTCATAGTTTAAAACGCTACTCTCATGGTAGACTAGACTGCTTATGATAGGGCGATCAAGGTTTGAATTTCTGTCGGATGTATTGAGGTGTTTTTCCAAAATGGTTTTGCATTCTCCCTCCATGAAAATTCGGGTATCGTCATTATTATAAACAAAATGTAAATATTAAATAAAATGTATGTTTAGATGTATAAAATACCGGCAAATAAATACATGTCATGAATTACAAACTAGCCCTACAAAGGCTTCTATGTTTGAAAAAATTAAATGTTAGTAAAAGTTGGGATGTGTATTAATTATGGGTGGACAGTTATAATGGTTAGTATGAGTGAAGCATTTTGGAAATGCCAAGAAAGTGCCGAAACAATATCTTGTGAAAATAGACAAGTAGTTATAGTTTCTAAATTTGGACTTAATTGTGTTAATATTTTAACAACTTTCCCTTTTACTTTTCAAATGTAGTTCTCTAATAAAGTTGTTTAACTTAGAAGTGTAGGTTTTTTTTTAAAAAAAAAAAGCTAAATCGTTTGAGTACTAGCCACCTCCAAAAATATTTGGTTTGTATCATAACTACCATTTGATAACAACTAGGCCTTCTTAAGTTTCCATCCATTTGTTCATTCCCTCTCCTTCCAAATGCTTATGAATTGATAACATTTTTTGTATGCAACTATAGTGGGCCTATTTCTGTACAAATCTAACAAAACCTTTCACAAACCCTTGCCATTTACCTATTTTTTCCACCCCTTTTTTTCCATAGTAAAAAAGGTGAAAGTAACAATATTAGATACGCTTACCTTGGTCTTAGAAAATAGTTACTTCTTGAGACATCATTGCAGTAAATACAAGGTCAATTACAACATTTATTCTGAGATATTTACTTCTTGGATAATAAACACTAAAGAGAGTTGTATTTCTTTATGACTTCCATCTTGTGTGGGCATTCCAATGAGTGTCAAATATTTGGTTACAGAGTTTATATATAACTTTTAGAGAGAAATTTAATTTATTTAAGACAACTATTACTATTTTCACAATATCTCAATAAATTAACTAATCATCATAGTTGGCGTAAAAGATAACAACCTAAATTAAAATAACACAGTATTGATTGTAGTATTTCTTGGGAGCATAACATTTCAAGATATTATGTCATGTTAGCCAACTCTCAAAAATACGTTTTGTGTAATTTATCATCTGTTTCAGGTTTTATTTTTTTTCAATACTGTTTAAAAACTAACCAAACTTAAACTGAAAAAAATCTAATTATGTCCGTCTTTCGATACATGTATCTTACAATACTTATATTTTATTTATTTTAAAGTAAGTTATTTTTTATCGTGTTACACATACTATGTATACTAATTACTAAATTGTAAACAATTCATTGGCATACTGACAGTTCACATTCGTGATGTGAAATTACTTAAATATTAAAATGTTTTATGAGCTAATGCTATCTCTACGCTTTATAGTTATATAATTATGTGATTTCATAATGAAACTCTATACGATTTGCAATATTTCTCTGGTTTTTATAGTGTATCTGCAAAATACTGTTGGCTATAAGGTTGATTGTTCTAGCACATTAAGAATGGGTCAATATATTTGTCCGGACCCAGCACCTAACTATACTTTTATAGATCCAAAAACACAACAGCCAGAAGGGTGTACTAAAGAGAATAAAGCAAAGGGTATTTAAATAACTATTAATTAACCCTTAGACTTAATGTCTTAGATTTATAAGTTTCCTTACTAAAAAATATAGAAGGCTGTGAACATTAAATCGGTTATGAGACCTATTGCTAGTTTTTTTTTTTTTTTGCTAAGTGTTTACAGACAAATTTTGTTCAACGTATTAAACAACGTATTTTACAAAGGAACAAGGAACTCTTCCAATCATTAAAAACATTCAAAATCCCAGCACACACAGTGAACAACTTGCACAATCTGGCAAGTAGTATCATGCACCTACACTTAAGCACTTCACTTGTAATCCCATTATCCCAGGCAGCTTCGCCATTCTTTAACATCTTTAATAGCTTTTAACACCTCAGCCTCATTAATTCTTTCACTCATCATAACATTTTCCATATTTCCTGCTACTTTTTCTATGTCTTCGTCATACATTTGCTCAAAATACTCTCTCCATTGCTCTCTTATACTGTTTTCATCCCAGATCATCCCCCACATTCATTATAAATGCCATAGGTCTTTCCTTGCACTCTTTGTTTATTTCTCTTTACCCACTTCCAGAACAGCTTCTTACTTCCTTCAAAATCATTCTGCATTCTTGTTCCTTGTATATGTTCCACAACCTCTTAAGTTTCTGTTTAACCCTTCACAGCAATCATTCTTTTGTATGCTTATTTTACAGCTCTCACAGCGTATTTCACCTGTTCATTCCAACATGCATCTCTTCTTAAGTTTCCCACCCCCGCAGATCTACACACATCTTTCGCACACTCATCTATATCCTCTTTTTATTATTTTCCAAGCACTTTCTATACATAATTAGCATTTATTTTTGACATTCCATTCATGCTCCTGCTAAGTTAATTTTTTTTTTTGCCCAGCAATCTTTCATATTGCACTCTCACACTTTTATTCTTCAACTTTTCCACTTTCACTCTTACATGCTTAATACTCTTACACTGCTTCCTCACAAAATTCCTACCTAATTCAACTACTGAGATCACTAGAAAGTGATCCATTCCACATTCAGCTCCACGCACAGCCCTAGTATTCTTTATTAAACTTCTAAGTCTCTCATTATACACCACAAAATCAATCATTGTTCTCGAATAGCCCCTTTGCTATATACAATAGAATATCTTTGTGCTTAAACCATGTGTTCAACACAAATAAACCTTTTTCTAAACACAGACTCACTACATAACTCATTACCATTCTCATTTGCCCTGTCATCACCATACCTTCCTATCACACTCTCTGAATTCTTTCTTTGGGTACCCACTCAATCAAACATGTAATCCGAACTGTTAGCAAGACATGATGCATAAAAAAAACACTCATCCATTAATATCTCCTAACAAGATAATTATTTCGTTCCGTTCACATGCATTTAAGTCTTCATTGAACTCGTTCCATAACTCCATTCTCACATTCTCGTCTTCACCCTCCAACAGAGCGTGATCAGCAACCAACATAATTCTATGAATGCCTATTTTCATACATACCCATGGAAGTCTAGATGACTCTAATGCATACCTTCACACAAACAGCTTAACCGTTTGGCCTAGGATTAAACCTAATCCCTGACTTACCCTTACCCATTCATCCACACCTGACCACAGTGCCAAGCTACCATCACTTGTCATCAAAACATCGGTCCCTTTTCTCTTAGTTTCACATACACACAGAATATCACTTTTTCTTCCAATCATTTCCTCTAACAGTTCATTCTCTTTACCACACACTCCTCTAACATTCCACGTTCCACTCCACTAGTCCACGTTTTTGCCAGCTTGTCTACAGATGGGCCCTGAAGTTTTAACCTCAGCTGCCCATCATAGATTTGGTCACTCAAGGCTAATATTGTACAGTTTCTTTTAGTAATTTAGCATCTTTTATAAAAAAAAAATCATTATTTTGGATTTTTTGGTAATTTTTTCTTGCATGCGTCATTGTTTGGTTATTTTTAGGAATTATGTAAGATATAGGCCTAGTCCTAAGTTTAAATATTTACATTTACTGATGCTTTGTAAATGCATTAATACTCAACAATTTTTCCACACACGGTTGTCAGACTGAGAATATAATGACAGCTTCGAATGAACTTTGTGCCCTTTTTACTTGCATAGGTGGAAAATCCACCTTCCTAGTAAGTCACTATTATTAAGCTCCAGTTAGCTAATGCTTATGTTATCATTATGTCTTACTAATTGTCCAGGTTATATGCAATGATAGTAATTATTATAATGGGGTAGATTAAATTAAACATTAAAATGAGGATAGAAGAGCAAGTCCTACTCACTTATCAGAAAGTTGAATGCCTCAAAATCTGTGTTTTACTCTCTTTTCCTGAAGAAAGGGACTGACGTAGGGCCTACCTCTGAAATTATGTAATTATGTGTTTTGTTGTGTTTTAATTGTGAACTTTGAGGCCTACATCTTGCTGGTAAGTGTGTAGGCCTTCCTCTTCTATCCTCTTTTCAATGTTTAGTTCAATATTGCTGTTTGGCGCCAATTTTCCTTTGTTCTAATGGGGTAAAGATGAATAAAGAATAATTTTAGAGGTAATCAATCTATCTGCATTTATGTGGAAGTAGAGTGGGAAACCATTTAGTAAAAACCACCCTCAATGGACCCGACCAGGATTCTAATCCTGATTTCTCCATCATCAGAAGGCTTATGCTTTTATTCATCGGAAGTTTTTAAGTCAATGTTAATTTCTACCGAAATGCAAGCTTAGCTATTAGTTTTCTTTTAGGCTTGGTGTCTACTCATAAAGTGTTTTTTTATTTTTTTATTCTTGTTTATTTATTGAGAGTTTTTGTTCAACTTTTTGGGTTGATTTTTTTAATTCTTAATTTCATTTTATTGATAATAATGGTTTGTCCATTTTTTAGATAATCAAAATTGAGGGCCTGTTTATCACCATAAACTCAAATGTAATGTGATGATTTTTTTTATTGATTTTTTTTTTTTCAGTTCGATGTTTAGCAGCTGAAGGCATTACATGTAAAGAAACTAACTCATCAACATTTTATCTAGAAGTTCCATGTAAATGGACGTAAGTAAACTTGATGCAATTTTAAGTAGTCCACTAGTATAAAATTAAGTATGTTTTTAATGGATCTTGTAGGCAGTAGTGGCTTTTCAGTCAGGGCAATGTTCTTCTAGCTGGGCGATAAGTAAACCCCAGCCCCTAATTTGAGAGTTTTCAGAATATGCACAATAGAACATAAAAGCTTTCAAGTAAAGTGCTTTGTTGTTCTCTCGTGGGACCACACAATCAGTGCCAGGGGAAAGTTTGTTAATGGTAGAGGAGAACAATTATTTGGCCCATGTTTTAGGAGGTGACTGAAAGGAGTGTTTTCTTGTATTTTTTATTTTCTGGAAGCCTCTCTGTTTGATGCCTTAAATAGTCTTGCAACCAGGGAATGAGACTCACTACTGGTTTTTGTTTTGGCTCTGGTCAGTTATGACACTGGTTCAGATAATTTTTATTTAAAATGTCCCAAGTTGAAGACTTGTATTTAGTTATTATTTCGTGGGATAGCCAAAAAGTATATATAATATATATCCATGATTAATATTTAACTAACTTAATAATTGATAACTTTACTGATAGCCACTCTCAAATTATAAATTACCACTGTCACATATTAGTTAAAATAATATAAGTCATTTAGTTTAATGAAATAACAATTTAAATAAAGGCCTATACTGTTTTTTCTTAATTAACTACGTAATCTGACACAACGCATCTATTATGATTTACTTCTAGAACTATCATTTAAAAAGTAAACACTAACTCCACGCCTACCTCACTTCTTTGCCACTTCCATATGGTTGTGTACAAGCTGGCCGTCAAAAGTGTTGACAGCAGTTTTTTACCGTTTTGGCGCGTAGCAAACTTAAATTATGACATTTTGGGTTTCCCTATCTAGGGCCAATTTTGAATTTATCTAAATGCATAGAGAAATGTTAACATATAAGTTTTAATTTAATTTATACTTTTTACAAGAATTCTGAACATTTGTGGATATAATTTTATAATCTGATTTAAATTCAGTTAATCAACCCTCTTTTAATGAATGATATGATCCATTTCATGAAAATCGTCATTTGTTAATTGAATGTATTAATTATATGTTAAATCCCTAATCATATGCAGAAGTCCAGCTAATTTGACCTTTTTATACCCAAAAGCCTACTTTTCAACACTTATTCAATGGATTTAGCTGAGATGGTTGATTGGGGTAAGCCATATTATCTAAAAGTTTGGTACCGTTGCTTTGCGCAGTTAATAGAGTGTCTGCCCATTGAACTAAGAGTATCTAGTTTAATACCCAGCCCAACTAAATTATTTAACATGGTTTAAATTAGAGATTTCCCTTTGGCAGAACTATGAATTAATGAATAGTGTGTTGATATAATAATTTTGTTTATAAAATACATATTAAATATCCCAAATTTTAAAAAAGAAACAAATAAAGTTCCTTAATTATATAACACCTTCTTATTTAGCATTTAGATTTATTGTTTTACTTGGACAATAGACTTGCATGACTACTTTTTTTTAGGTTTAACATTTCTAAGAGTAAAAATAAGTGATTTTAAGTCAGTTAGAAAAACAAGTTTTTACTCTGTCAAAGCATTTACAACTGTTTACAAACACAAAAAAGTCATTAATTGGTTGAGGGGCACTAAGCCTATTTTTAACTCTCTTATTGGACAAAGGTGATGCCAGTATAGATGTAATTGCTTGTAAATTGGTAATGAATCCATCATCAGTAATTGGATCAATGTAACCTTATGGTAGGACCGTTTTAAATGGATGTAATCCTTACAGGGGGTTCAACTATGTTTACAAAAAAAAACATAATCATGTTTATTTCACTTCATTTCAGAAATGGCTACTCCTTTGAAACGGCGATGCTGCTGTCCATTTTCTTGGGTATGTTTGGAGCAGATCGTTTTTATTTAGGTTATCCAGCGATTGGTCTACTTAAGTTTTGCACTCTGGGATGTTCGTTTCTAGGCCAACTTTTAGATATTATTTTGATAGCAACACAAGTCGTAGGTCCATCTGATGGATCCTATTACATAATCCCATATTATGGTGCCGGAATAGAGGTAATTAGGAGTAACAATGAAACATACAAGCTACCACAAGATGATTGGTAACTTTCATCAAGAAGACAAGCGCTTGATTACAGTTCCTGAATTTTCTGTTCTATTATTCGTCTACTAAAAGTTCATATTTATTCCTATTTATTATAAAAACATTTTAAACAAATTTTAAAAGAGTTTTGAATCATGTATTAAATTAATTTGTTACAGTAGGTGAGCTCAAGATTGCATACAAAATTGCTATTTGTAATTAATTATAAATGCATAGCCAATATTGCTTGTGCAGCATGAAGTTCACTATAAGACTTGTATGTCAAATAAGTTATTAAAATATAGCTCATTATTTGCCTTCATAGTATGAATTTAAATATTTTTATTATATTTTTTATAGAAAGAAATTAGGCTATTTATTAAATTTGACCAGCTTCTAACAAATATATCTACTTCTTTTCAAAGTATAAGACAAAAAAAATTATGAATCATTAAAATATAAACCTAAATTATTGACTAGATACACCTAATTCAAGTTTATTTGATTAAAACATTTTATATATATAGCTTAGATGTGTCCCTCCAGCCTATTACAAATTTTTATTGCAGATAATATTAGAAAGTCAAAATAAAAAAATATACAACAAAGGCTAAAACTTTTACAAAGCAAGTGTTTTAATACTTACTTCATTGTGTTGTTGAATAGTTAATATTGGGATGACTTCCATTAGTATTTCCAAAATAAATTAACTGTATGTACACTATTCTTATGTAGAATTTTACTTTCATAGTTATCTATTAAAAATGGCTCTTTTATGAGATCACCTTTTAAAACCCACATAAAAATGTATCCTGTTCTTCAAAGCAAACAATAAATTAATAAGTGGTTATAACACCATTGCACCATATTTAGTCTATAGTAAAATAACAAAAATTAATCAAGTTTTGCAGAACTATTTAGAAAAGTTTTGTCTGTAAGTCCAAGACTACACCAATAAGCTAATAGGCTTATATTTTTAGAGCAAATATGCAAAATTGGGTTTAGTAAGAGATATGCTATCCTTGTTTTATTTCTAAAATTTGAGAATAAAGCTCATCTGCTTTAACATCTTAAAATTTCTTGTCATTTTACTTTTATCTTAATACTTGTTTAGCGTCACATCTTACTACCCATTTGGGTTAAACACTCTTTTTGTGTTAATGTTTGTGTTTTTTACAACTATGGTATCTCTAGCCCCTATTATTGATTGATTAATAATATAAAACATCTATTTTACATTTTTTTTCCTGAGTTTTGGTTATTTAATTTTAATGTGTTTTCAATGTAAGCAAATACAAAATGTGAACCAAATTTGTGTATATCTAAAGATATGAAAGTATGCTTAATTCATCCCCTTTTAATGCAGGAGTGTTGGGGATGCAAGGGAAAAGCCCAGTGTTTTTGCAATTTTTATAGCAAAACTTTTATTGTCAAAATAAATAAAAATATTGCTCCAGTAAAAACATAGTTTGGTTTTCTTCACATAGTGATATCAACAGTTGTTGGATATCTGTCATGAGTATAGTGACATTAGATGACAAATTTTTCATATCAAGAGAAAAAGTTGTCATTAAATTCTAGGACACCCTTGACAGATATTCAAAACTGTTGAGGTCACCATGTGAAGATAATTAAACTCTTATGTTTGTACCGAAGCAATATTTGATTTCTCCTCACCAAAAAAATGTTTTGCTACAAAACACCTCTTTTGCGTCCCCTACATCACCACCCTAAGACCTACCTAAATTAATTTTTCAAAAATATGCCACCCTATGTAACTCCCTAGTATTCCTGTTTATAAATATGACTGTATACACATCCTGTTCCTTATATCTATTTTTATGATAAGTTATTCTAAATATTTGAATTTTAATCATATTGATTAAATCGCTTAAAATATTTGAAATAAGGAATATATGATAAGAAGAAATCAAGGTTATTTATAAGTTAAAAAGGTGTATAGTTTTTTTATTCAAAGTTAACGGCATTAAATGTTGAATGGCTTTGTGTGTAAAATATTATTATACTCATCTCTTATTATTTAAATTGCTTTTAACATATTTGCGGTCATTTTTTCTTAATTTAAATAACCACTCATCTTGTGCTCGTTCAACTAATATCTTGTATATACAGTAGAGTTTAAATAATTTGAACTAAACGGACCGACAGGTGGTCGGATTACCGAAATGTCAGATAATACGGAAAAGGTGAAGGAGGAGAGGGAAGGGCAGAAAAACCAATCCAAATTACTGTAAATAATAGTGCAGAATAGGTTGAAATAGTGTTTGTTAGTAATTATTCTTTTTAAGGACTTGAAGTTTTTTTTTTAATTGAAAGAAACACTTTTTTTTCCCCTTTTCACTTGCCATATTTCTCACACAGTAAAATTACATGATTGGCAAAATGCAAAACTCAATGACATTATGAACGAGCACAGTGCAAACATTCACTAATGCGAGCGAACAGAGCTACACCCACGGAGGTGTGTGAGACTGCTCACTGACAAAGAAACAATGTAGGGGGAAAGGAATATGCATGTGTGTACTGAATAACAACGTAAATTGCACGTCATGAGGAGGATTAAACTGAATGTTGGATAACCAAAGGTAGGATTATTAGACTCTACTATACTGTTATGTATATTTTTTTATTTTTTTTACTACCCGTTATTTGAATTTAGATTATTGTGTTGATATGTTCATACTAACTTCATCATTATAATTTACATGACCAAATTAAACATTTTAAAAATATTCACAAAAAAAAATTATGTTGATGGATTAAGTAGTCCTCTAGTATTCTCTGCAAACATATTAACATTCTGGCTTTAATTAATTTTAATATTTTTGCAAGAATATTTTGTTGATTGTAGTTATTTTAATTTAATTTATCAATATACATGATTGATATAATAATTTAATTGATCAATATGCTTTATATGTTTGTTAATATTGTGCATATTATATTAGCGCATAGATAGTGAGCACTTAAGCCAGATTAAATTTATATAAAATTTTAAATATTGTGTTATGCTACAAATTTATAGTTGTAAATATTATTATACCTGTACTTATCACTTTTAAAACCTTTTGAATATATTATTTCTGTGGGGGGAAGTACTTTTCTCTCTGCAAAAACAGTCCATAGCTCTATAACAAATATTTTTGGGAACCTATCACAATAATATGTTCATGGCTATACAAACATTATTTTAATCTACAGTCTAAATTTCATAGGAAGAGCCTTATCTGACAGCCAGGAAAATTTCTAGCTCTATTTACCTATTCGTTTGTCAAGTCTAATATTCTTTAGCAGTCACTTTTGATAGATATTATCAATAACTATAAAAACACTAATAATATTATAAAATGAAATCAATTTTGGCTACAAAAAAATGTGTTGTGGATAGTAAATAACTTATTTTCATGAGAATCATAATGTTGAAATATTTTAGAGCTTGTAAAGTTGATTAATTTTTATAATTTTTTATATTTTTTTTATCAATAAAACAATGATGTATTTACCTATTGGAATGTAATAAAAAAGATTAAAAATGACTAGTGTATTTTTGCCATTTGTATCATTCTTTTCTCCTGTCCATTTTTGTATAGCCAAGTCAGTGTTTGTAAGTTGTACTTTTGAGCATGTTCCAAATGTGTTTGTACAGTAGTTACTTTTGGATGAATGTAAAATCTTTAATATGGGTGCCTGCTGGATAAAGCAGGTTTTCGTGTAGGTGAGAGAGGCTGGGTCCTTTTCAGGAGTCTAGGGGTCGTGTGTCTGTGTCTTTAGTAATCGATCCTGAGAGATAGCTATGGGGAAAAAATGCTTGGAGGAAAATTGTTTGTTGACTTGTTGTAGAAGGGTCGAGGTAGATTAGATGCATGGAAGCAGGAAGATAGAATATGTGATGGAAGAAAAGCCTGGCTTGTGGGGTGTACTGGTAATTTTGGAGGTTTCTTTCCTCCACAGGTCCCTTGGGATCTGATTACAGACATGACGTGTGTACCTATTAGTGATCTGAGAGCAACCACAGAAGCACCTAACATTTTTCAGAGGAAGCTCCCAAGTGAGCTATTAGAAGGGCACATTTTGGAACGTTTCTTGAGGAGAGCAAAACAGCGCTTGTTGAAAGATGAGGTACTGCTTAGCAAATAATCCATCCTAAAAGAGCGCTTCTAGTAATGAAAGAGATGTTTCATGGAGATATTATACTATTTATTGTATCACACTTAAGTTACTTGTCCCTGGTTACTTAATTAGAGTCTTGGCTACATTTTAGATTCCTTTTCTTAAAACATTAAATCAACTTCTTTTTTTTTTAATCCGTTGTTCTCTGGATTATAGAAATAAACATAAAATTAACACTTTACCATTTCGTGAACTGGAACTTATTGCACTATCTAATAAATGCTTAACTGAAACTCATTTTAAGATTTATTAAATAACTTAACTAACATTTCATTCTAAAACTGTTTAAAAGTTAAATACTTAAATACCAAACCTGTTCTTTGCTTGTCCATTTCACGAACCAGGCAAAAACTAATCCAGTTCATGAATTAGGGTAACGATTGGAGCTACCCAGTTCATGAAATAGCCACTCATGAACTGGGTAGCACTATCACTACCCAGTTCATGAACCAGATGAGTTTTTACCCAGTCCATGGATTGGACAATGGAAAAGGCTAGTTCTGGGATTGAGCAGAAAATTGCCCAATTCATGGAATGGCAAAGTAAATATCTATATTTTACTAATCCTTGCTAACATACTTAAATTATGAACACTCCATTTACTATGAAATGTAGCAAGCTTACATTGAGAAACTACTCGATGGTGTACTCATAGAAGATAAGCCTACTAACTTTTAAAAGTAAATGAAGTGGAGATGAAAAACAAGATAAACCTTTTATCTCCCTCACTACTAAGCTAGATACAGTATTCTTATCTTTGTTAACAACCTTTAAAAGAGTCAGGAGTGGATGAGAAGAGAACCATTTCGGATGTGATACTTCAGTACAAAGCAAACTGGATCGGACACATCTTTTAGTAGAAGGAGAATTAAAATATAAGATGACTTGAAGGAAAGAAGAAAATTCTGGGAGCTGAAGGAAGAGGCAGAGGACAGGTATTGGCAGTCTAAGCTCACTTAACAAAAGGAATGTACCTGTGGGAAGACAAAACAAATAATAATAATAATAATAATACTCCTCAAATCTATTTAGAGTGATCTTCACCTTAATCTTTTTTTTTTACAGCGACATTCCTCTAGAATTTATTTGAAGTGGTCTTCTCCCACAACTTTTGGAAATTTAATGCATCTAGAAATAATTCGGAATTTGATTTAAGGCTATTTTTCAGCTTCATATTTAATAATATCAGAGGATATTAGTTATTTCGGGAGAGAGTGAGGGGGGAGGCAAATTTATTACAGGGGTGTACATTTTTAAAGGAGGAGGCCATATCCTCCTGAACCAACCCCCACCTACTCCCCCAGGCTCTACCTACACTGATTGTATTAAAAGTGACACCAAAATTAAAATTAGAGACAAATTACTGAAATAATAGCTTTGTTACACTGTATTTAGGAGCATATCCACAAATTTATGTCAGGGTGGGGGTGGAGGAACCAAACTAAGATTAAACCACTGACTCTGAGCAATGGCGGAGGGAAATGGGCATGAGGAGTTTGTTAATGTTCTCAATGACTCGACACCAGCTAGGTCCCTCTAAGACCCACCCAAATTTGTTCTTTAAATATATTGCTATTGATAATTATAGGAAACTCATTTTGTCAATAACCCACCACTGATTTGATACCCCCTTCAAAAGTTATTTTATGACTGCCACAACATTTCAATAGATACACATCCTTCAGATTGTTAAATTGCCTCGACAGGCTCCACTATGACTTAGCCTAACAGATAGGGCCATAGTTTAATCATTCAAGGTACAATTGTCGTTAGCAGAGAGAAGACACATCCTCCTCCCCCAATAATATGCTCAGGCTGGACACTTTTTAATAAAGTGTTGAATTTGGGAAAAACTGGTTCTCACATTGGGGATGTAAATAAATCACTTTAGATATTAAAGATGCTAATACAATATCTTACTGCTTATCTTATTATTATTATTATTATCACCGCGTCTTACTACCCATTCGGGTTATACGCACTTACGCTAATGTGTAATGGTAGGGTGATTGTGAGATGAAATGAAGGACCTACAGTTTAACGTGGAATCCGAACCACGGTAGAGGCCTGGCATTCCACACATTCACAAGTTGTGATTAATACACATCTTGTCAGAGGTGAAGGAAGGGTTTGGCAATCAGATAAATCTGTGCCGGGACCGAGGATTGAACCCCGGACCCTCAGCACAGAAGTCTAACACCTTACCCCTAGACCACCAGGTCACTAATTGCTTATCTTATTATATATAAAATATGTGCAACGCCGGGTACTTCCACTAGTCTCTAATTGAATATCAACAGTATAGACCAGGGGTTCCCAAACTTCTTGAAACTGAGCCGCCCTCCACGTATCAGATTTTCTGTGTGACGTCCCTCTACCCAATATATATATTTTTTAAATTGCCCAAATTTGATTTGGTGGCATATTTTAAAAATAAAATTGCCATTTACATTACCGGCTTGTATTCTTTTAAATGTAAAAATACAAAATTACAGAACTGATAAGAAGGAATTGGAGTAGACAAAATTTTATTGTACATGATCTCATGTGTACAGTTTGTTCATAATGGCAAAACATCTCATCCTGTATTTTATTATTTCAATTTCACTTTTTCACTAACATTTAAAAATTATACTATACATTATAAGTTTTAATTTTTCCTTATAGCCGCAACGTCCCAGACTAAGACCGGTGACGCCCCAGGGCGTTGCGACGCACAGTTTGGGAACTCCTAGGTATAGACTATAAATTAGCAATGTCTGAAACCTTGTTAGGAAACAATTCCGGGGTTCACCATCATTTTCTCTGCGGAGATGAAGCGATGTGTGGGGAATCCCACGCCCTTGATAAAAGCGAGGAGAAGAAGGGGGGGTGGGTAGAGGATTAATTCGCGGGTGAATGGTCTTCACGCACCTTCCCGTTCTAACTTCAGTTCGCGTCCGCTGGTTGGTTTGATGTGATCACTCGCTCCGTCGTATCTTCGACAAACAGCGCTGCTATCTAGCGGAAAAAGCGCTCCTCACCTTTGGGCTCGAATAGTTTAAGATCGGAAGGGACCACCAGTCTGCGAGACATTTCATTCAGTTTCATGCTTAGCTCCCGATCTGAGAGCATGACAGCGCCGTACGTCGCCGCGTTCTTGAGCCTCGTCGTCGCAGCGGGTCGCCTCATCTCACCTGTTTCCTGCGAGCTGTGCCCCAATGGGATTTGTCCCCCGCCCCAGATGGGGTCGTGCCCCGAGAACTCGACCTTGCCTTGTGTCCCCAAGTGTTGTCCCTTGGGGCAAAGCCTCGGTTCGGACAAGACGTGTCAGCCGAGCGCCTCCCCGTTCAGACCCTATTTCTCGGAAGGGGTGGGGGTGCTCGGGAACGGTAGTGAAGACGCGGAGGTTCCAGCACTCAACGATGGGAACAGCCACCTGCTAATCGGCGACCCATGTCACAACACCAGGTTATTATTATCATTATTACTATCGGTAGACTAATTCTGTGCAACCTTCTTTTGTGTTTTTGTTTTTTTTGTTATTTTATAAGCGCTTATTATATAGTTGCCTAACAGCACCATGGATCACACTTTTATTTAACCAAATTAATAGTATCCCTCGAATATATTCGCGTTCGTAGATATCTATTATTAATATCACCACGTCTTACTACCCGTTAGGGTTGTACGCATTTACGCTAATTTGTAATGGTAGGATGATTGTGAGATGAAATGGAGGACCTACAGTTTAACGTGGGATCCGAACCACGGTGGAGGCCTGGCATTCCACACATTCACAAGTTGTGATTAATACACGTCTTGTCAGAGGTGAAGGAAGGGTTTGGCAGTCAGATAAATCTGTGCCGGGACCGAGGATTGAACCTCAGACCCCCAGTACATAAGTGTGACACTTTACACCTAGACCACCAGGTCACCCGTAAATAGCTAAATGTTAATTTCACCGTGTTCCACGTCTTACTGCCCTTCCGGACTATCCGCATATTTACTCTAACGGGGTAGGGATGAAGAAGGTATGATTTAGAATAAGTGTACCCACAATTGCGTATAAGGCGAGTGGTAAAACACTTAGGGGTAAACACCTCAAAACACACTGACGAGATTCGGAATATCAAGCAGGATGAGACTAGCTAACGTAGTTATTGGGTTGTAAAACACGCGTATAGGTTGACGGGGTACGTGCAGTCCACTTTTCATAGGGAGAGCGTTTTAGAAAATAACTCTTTTCGATGTCAACAATGATAACATTTTACTCAAGTATTACTGTTTGTTGTATATGTATTTATTTTTATCACCGCGTCTTACTTCCTGTTCAGGTTATACGTATATATTATAATCTACCCGCACTAACTTGGAAGGAGAGTGGAAAACCACCCTTAGTGGACCCGCCCGGGATTCGAACCCCGAACTCCCTGTCATCAGCAGGCAAGTCTAACTCGAGAGTGACGCCTTAGAGTTTAGACCATTCGGCAATTGAAGCGGATTGTATAAGTGTTTACAGGCCCGGCGCAAGGGTTTAATGTGTCCTAAGCGAGACTTAAAATTTGTGCCCCATCTCTGTATAATATATCATGTAAATATATATTACATCCTGTGTAACGATAAGTAATAATAATAATAATAATAATAATAATAATAATAATAATAATAATAATAATAATAATAATAATAGGGTTTCAAAATACTGGATGCAAAAGATAAAAATAAATCAAAAATAAGTCGCAACCCCCTTACCTCCCCTCTTCCGCCCCTTTAATCGATGTGTGCAAAACATTATTTTTCTTCCCTTCCTTTTCTCTTAATATTACCAGAAGCTTTCAATTAAAATGTATCAAAGTGATTCGTCGAAAAAGTGATCCCGAATGTCATAAAACCATAAAAGATATTATGTTAATCAATCTTTGTTTTAAAATATAGTCTTAATATTAGATAAAATACTTTGATGGTATATCTTTATTTGGATGTTATTTCTTTATTTAGAAATAACTATTAGATTATTTAATTTGAATAATTATTTGTAATCACTATACTATTTTAAACGGCTTTGGGTGCATTTACCAATAGTGCGTGCTGCAGATCAAATTACCTGACGTATGATTGGATGAAAGTAGACTTAGTCACTTTCCTCGCTATCTGATAGGATTTTTCTTGTGATAAGTTTGTGGATAAATATCCCTTTTGAAACCTTCTTCCGAACGTCCTACCTAGGCTAAGCTTAGAATATTTGTAAAGTAGTTAGTTGTCTGTCAAAATCTAAGTAGATATAACTAATCGCCCATATAAAAATCGTTTAGCTTAGTTTCATTACCTTGATGTGTTTAACTTCGCACGCATCGAAGGCTACATTATGCCTCCTAAACTAAACTAATAATGCTTGCCTAGCAATGCAAAGATTTCAAGGCTGACCCTAATCATAAGTAAATGTATCATTATCATAAGCTACATTTGAATTGCAATACTGCCAAAACAGCAGGCTTTTTAGTTTTAGTTTTCACGAGACATAAATAATAGTTTTAAACCCCGCTTCGGTGACCGCATGGCTTAAGGCACTACTCTCTCAATAGACTAGACTGCCAAAGACTGGGAGATAAGGGTTCGATCCCTCTCGGGTGTATTGAGGGGGTTTCCTATATGGTTTTCCACTCTCCACGTAAATGCGGGTACACATTAGTGCGTATACATACAACCCGAGCGGTTAGTAAGACGTGGTGCTAAAAAAAACTATCATGTTTGAACAGATACAGAATTGTAAGGCCCGCCTTTTTTAGTTGAAGGACACCAAAAACTTCAAAAATCCATCATAATATTTATGCATAAATTTGTAACGATTGCATTACCACTTATTTTTTGTCCAGAGCTTTACATACACAGTATTTTAACTAAATCTAAACTTTTTAATACCTTACAGATGCCTCGTAATTACGCTTTATTTAATTCGATTACGTGCTAGTTATGCAAGTTTACGTTATCTAAGTACTAAGGTCACAACAAGAGTGAATCGTTTTCAATAAAAAATATTTTCGTAATCTCAATCTTTTGATCTTTTTTGCGAGGTTGACTTGGAGGAATTGCACCCGCATTAGCGCAGAGACGGGATAGAAAAACCACTGTGAAATGTTTCTCTTAATGTTACGCTAAATATAATTGTTGTTAGCGGCTTAGTTTTGAGAAGTAGGAATAAGGAAAGTAGCTAATTTAAAGGAAGTAGGTCTACACTCGCATAAGTGTGGAGAGAGGATGTAAAAACTAGTGATAAATGACATGTAGATAGTCACACCATTACCCCCGGGGATGTTCGAAACTAGAATTTTCGTCACTTGAAAACCAGTATATTGTGAGCCCGATCCCTTAAACCACGTGACCACAAGTACAATATTTATAAAGGGAAAGGGAGATATTAGAGGCAAGAAAAGTAGGTAAAAGAAAATGCATCAGTGTTCACCTGGAGAGATGACCGGAAACCTCCGTTCAAGATTCGATCCAATTCCGGGTAAATAAATACTGAGCACACCAGTCGAGCTCGCTGGCGATAAGCCTGACTTTTTTTGCCAACTTCAGATGGATGGCCAGGAAATTTTGACGGACGTTTTAGGCCCTATACTATAATTCTGGTAGGAAGCGCATGTTAAAAAATACAAGCCTATTTTGCGATCAACATTGATAACATTTTATCGTATTATTAGTATTATTCTATAAGTATAGACAATAGGAATCAAGAATAACAGCTGAAGAACATACGACTTGACGTATGGATACTTGAAAGTAAATCTAGTAACTTTTCTATATGCCATATAAGATTCTTTCCATGAATATTAAACTATAGTAAGACAAGGAGCAAAAAAAAAATTATCTAAAATGGTCACTCTGTCGCGAAATGTAGCAACTTTGTAATAAAACACGTGTGTGACGTCATGTGTGACGAATGACGGCCGTACTACGTACCGAGCAACGCCCACTAACAACACTGGTTTGTATTTTGGGAGGCATGAATTCGTTGGCATTGGATCAAACTGCCGGTGGTTTGTGTGACCGAGAGCACTTAGGCGCTAGTTTAACATTTCTGACAGCTTCACAAGAAGCTATTTTTTCTATTATATGTGTTACTTGAGGTGTACTTGTTGAGCCCAACCAATTATATCAAAACGTGGCTTTAAAAAAACTCATATTTACACTAATAGGATAGGGGTGAACGAGAACGAATTTAGATAAAATGTAGCTGCATTTTTATGAAGCTACAATGAAAAATAAATTAGGAAAAAAAACACTATAGTGCAGCGTGCAGGGATTAGAATCTTAACCACCTTGTCACCGGCAAACAATATTAAGGTGGAGTGGAAGAGAAGGCGATTTGAGGGCAATGTATTTCCAGTTTTTAAGCACAAACTTTGTTGTTTTTTTTGCCAAAATAAATAAAATATTGCTCCGGTAGAAACATGGAATTAAATCTTTTTTCTCATGGTGAAATCAACAGCTATTGAATATTTTTCATTTAAATGAAGAGAAAAAGTTGTCATTAAATTCCAGGACATCTTTGACTGATATTCAACCATTATTGAGGTCACTATGTGAAGAAAATCAAACTCCATATTCTACTGGATAATTATTTGATTCCTTTTGACCAAAAATGTGCTTTGATATAAAAACTGCAAAAATACTGCCCTTATCTGGTGTTTCCTACACTCCCACCTTAAATGAGCTTGACATTTAGAGCACGTGGCCGCCGGCTCGGATAGCTGTCGGAATTGACACCTGTCAAAAGTGAGAGCTATAGGACACACATCCTACGACTTATAAATGTATAGGACGAGTACAGCTATAGTAGGATTCTGTTAGAAAGGAACATTTAGAAAAATACATGCATATTTATTTTGCGTCCAACATCACATTTAATATCATAAATAGCCGCTTCGATGTCCGTGTGGTCTAAGGCGATACTCTCGCAATAGATTAGACGGCCGTTGAGGAGATCAAGGTTCGAATCTAAGTCGAATATACTGAGGGTGGTTTTCCAAAATGGTTTTCCACTCTCCCTTCACGCAAATGCAGGTAATCTCTTATTTAATACGTGTCAATATTATCTATGAAAAATGACAGTTATCGAACACATGACATGACGTTTGAATATATTTAAAATTGTTTAGTAACTATTTTAACTGTCAAAAAATTCCTTCTTCTCAAAATAGGATTAAAGTAATTTTATAAAACATAAAAGATTATTGACTGAGTGTAGCGAGGTTCTTAGGTTGTTTACCGCTAGACAGATAAACCACTTGGGATCGCACGGTCTAAAGCAGGGGTCGACAAACTGTTGATCGCGAGCCACCCGGAGCTCGCGGCAATTTTTCGGTAGCTCATGCGAGAAATTTATTTCGCACTTCTCTAAAGTGACTTATCGTTGATGATTGACTCCAGTTGAGGGTATTTGTCGGTATTTTGTCCAGATGGGAAAGGAGCCATTTCTGGTTTGTATTGCACTCTGAGGGAAGGCATGTTACTCTACTCTTATCTTTCCGAGTTATCATTTCCAATTAAAGCCGGTGGAAAACAAATACGAAAGTAGGCTCGTCTATATACCTATTGATATCTGCATTCAAATGGGAGTGTCAAGTTACTTACGAAACATCGTGATTCAAACAAATGGTCGACAAAAGTGAATGCCGTTCTTCTCAATAAGCTGCACACCAAGTTTAAAAAATATGTTGTTTAAAAAATTAATAATATCTAGTTTATCTACTAGCATTTGTTACGCTATTTCCACTACAGTTACAAATCCAAGCCATAGAGCACCCCATCTCTCCCTCCAAGCCCCAATTAATCAAAGTGTTGATACCAAAATTATTATTATTATTATTATTATTATTAATTATTCACCGCGTCTTACTACCCGTTCGGGTTATACGCACTTACGCTAATATGTGATGGTAGTGTGATTGTGAGGTGAAATGGAGGACCTACAGTTTAACGTGGAATCCGAACCTCGGTGGAGGCCTGGCATTCCTCACATTCACAAGTTGTGATTAATACACATATTGTCAGAGGTGAAGGAAGGGTTTGGTAATCAGATAAATCTGTGCCGGGACCGAGGATTGAACCCCGGACGCCAGCTCAGAAGTCCGACACCTTACCCTAGACCACCAGGTCACCCTTGGTACCAAATGATCAGTACAGTTACTATACAATAATAACCGATATGTGATACGGCAAATTTTTGTATTGAGCAGCTCACAAAAACATTTGACTTTTTTGAAAGTAGCTCCTATACTCATTAAGTTTAGCGACTCTTGATCTAAAGCGTCAACCCCGCAGAAAAATGAATTATCAGGAGACGTCTACAACCCTTCTCCATGTAATGTATAGGTGTATTTCTTCTAAGTTGCATAATTAGAAGCCAATAGCCTGGGTACTCGTTCAGGTTATTTGCTTATGTACAAATTACGCTCATGTGTTAAAGAATTAAGAAGGTTATATTTAGAGGAAGTGTACCCGCATTTGCATAGAGGAGAGTGGAAAACAATCTTGGAAAAAACTCAGCACACCTGACCGAGATTCGAACCTCGATCTCCCCATCATCGGCAGTCTAGTCTACTACGAGAGTAGCGCGTTTGACCTATTGGCCCAACCGATTTTTTTAGATATTGCATTATTCAACTATGATAAATCTTATAAGATAGATATTGTGTAATCCAATGGTTCTCAAGGATGTGCCACGAAATATCAACGTTATGTTATCGTTGATAAAAAAATTAATAAAAAATAGTCGCATTCAATATTATTATTTTCAAACAAATAAGATAAAAATGTTCGAAAGCTTTAATATACAGCAGGGCTCCCGCATCCGCTGATTCAATATCCGCGGTTTCATTTATCCGTGGTTTACCACTGCTCAATTTTATGTTTTTTTAATTAAAGAAAATAAATTGTTTGCAAGTCACAATGCCTACACCATCACCCCACTTCATCTCTTTATCGTGGGAACATGTTGTAACCTTGACTCACATTTTAATGTGTTAATTTATTATGTCCTGATATATTTTTAATCATCTATGTGTAAATAATAACTATCCATTTAATCAAGTTAATTAATGAATGAAATAATTGTAAATTAAAATTATGTTTTGATATCAAATATCATATATGTATTAATCAAATCAATCATCTTAATTAATTTATATAAACATACAGTTCAAATTTCTACAATTTCATTTAAATCTTTTCTCATATATTTTATCATACCAAATAATTTGTATTGAATTCTATAAAATTGATTTATGTATGTTAGATGAATATCACGTTATATAATAGTTCGGTAATATCTGCAGTTTCACGTAGCCGCGGTAGATCTAGGAACGTATTATCCGCGGATATGGGGGCTCTACTGTATTTATTTTCCAGAGAATTTAATGGCTTGCAATCAAAGAGTTGATTAATTAATGAGAATCTTGTCATTTCTTACACAATTCGAGGTCGAATAGAGGACAAACACACGGCTAATAGAAGTGTCTCGGAGTACGTCCGAATCTCTCGTATTGTCTGCAGCTTGCACACGTTCTGTGTGCAGCATATCGTCCAGGAATATTGTAGAAAAAGACAGGTAAACCCGGACAAAATTCGTAGAAAGCTGAAAATTTCAGGATCGGCTCAGAATTACATGCCTTACAACATATCAAAAGTCCCCTAAAGTCCGAGGCTTGGCTTTTTTTAGAAGACCCCCAAAGTTCAAAAAGTCCATAAAAACCTAAAAATTATTTTAAGGTGGGAGAAAATTATAAGAATGCAGAAAATTTCAGGATTGCCTCAGAATTATATGTTTTACAACATATCAAAAGTCCTCCTAAGCCCCATCCTCTTCTAGTTCTTAATACATTCATGACCTCCATCCTCTTCCCCCGAAATGATATCCTGGATAAGCTAGAGATATCTTGTGAATCTCTCAAGCGTGCCAATATATCAACAACAGCTATTTAATCGTATTGTTTGTGTATTCCGATCTGAACCTGAGTTAATGCAGTTCTTTTCAAATGAGCTAGCACCTAGACCTATGTCTTTGTTTGACGAAATATTGATGAGGAAGACGAGGAAATCAGCCCTCACTGAAGTCTTGGAATCTGTTTCTCCTTGCAAAGAAAATGCACCAAAAGACACAGTGTTTGTTGTAGATGGTCGGTAGCTTCTTCATATCATAATTTAGCCGAGACCAGTGACTTGCAGGATTATTTGCATGGCATACTCATCTTATATGATGAAACGTTTTAAGTGCTCATCAACATAGTGTTTGATGGATATTAGGATCCATCGAACACTAAAGCGGAGGAGCAGAAGCACCAGAGCAGCAAGAAAACTTCATTAGATTTAAAACTAGATCTTGACATGGTTGCCACATCCTCTCAGGAAGAGTTTCTAGCAAATTGCAAAAACATATCACTTCTTATCAAACTTCTAACACCCATCATACGGAATTGTGGCATCTTGGTCCAGTTAGCAAGCGGAGATGGAGATTGTATTAATGTTTCGACAGCCATTGAGTTATCAGCTGGGCATCATGTAACAGTTATAGCAACTGATACAGATATCCTTACCATGCTAGCAGTGCGTACACTTTCAAGAAGTAAGCTACCTCTCTCCTAATTCCTGGAAAAACAGCAAACCTGATAAAATTCACAATATCTTGGAGCTCCAAGAAGCTCTAGGTCCTGTAAAAAAACACCCTCCTGTTTACGCATGCAATGACAGGTTGTGATCCTTTTCGGAAAAGGAAAGAAATTGGTTTTTGACCTCCTCCAAAATGATAAAGAACTGTCCAGGAAAATGCTAATTTTCAATTATGCTTCCTCCTGCTCCTGATGAAGTAGCTTCAGGGGAGCACTGTTTATTTTGTATTTGTACAAAAAAGGAAACTGCAACTCCCTAGACGAGCTGCGTTATAAAATATATCTAAACTGTAGCTCGTATACCAATGCTGCTGCCCGTCAACATTCACTTAGAGTGTATCTACAGGTGCAACAGTGGTTAGATAATCTGCTCACACCAATGGACTGGGGCTGGCAGCTTATTGGAAAGGTAAATATATTATTAAACTGAGGCAATATTTTTTTGTTCTTATTTACATTTTAATTTATTCTATCTAAATTTATATAATATATTTTAAAGAAAGCTGCAAAATTTCGAATTATTCGTCTTGTTGTGCTGACAGGAGCTTGTTTCTGCTAAGACATTTCTCTCTCCAACCCCAAAAAAGCTCTTGCATCTTATCAGTTGTGGCTGCAAGAAAGGTTGCGAATGTAAGAAGAGCGGGTTGGCGTGCTCTACAATGTGTCGCTGTTCGGAGAAGTGTCCAGCAACTCCCCTTCACCGTCTATCACTATGGATAGTGAAGAAAACGTGGACGATCTCATTAATATATTTTGAAAAATAAACTCTTGCATTAAATTTATTAATGAGAGGAGAGAATTTTGTGTGTTAACTTTAAGGAATTCACTTGGGGATGAATTTAGCTGAGACACGAGTGAAACTCATTTTTATTCATGCCTTGGAGGCTAATTTACTAGTGTATTTTTGAACTTTTGGGTCTTCTACCATAAAATCCAAGCCTCGGACTTTAGGATACTTTTGATATGTTGTAAAGCATTTGATTATGAGTCGATCCTGAAATTTTCAGCGTTCAGATCATTTTTTACCACTTTAAAATAATTTAGAATTAAGGTACTTATGGACTTTTGAGCTTTAGGGTCTTCTACCAAACAATCCAAGCTTCGGACTTTATGGGACTTTTGATTTTGTAAATCATATAATTTTGAGTCAATCCTGAAATTTTCAGCCTTCTTATAATGTTCCCCGCCTTAAAATAATGTATTAGTACTTATGGACTTTTTGAAATTTGGGGTTTTCTAAAAAAAAAAGTCAAGCATCGGACTTTAGGGGACTTTTGATGTGTTGTAAAGCATGTAATTCTGAGCCAATCCTGAAATTTTCAGCTTTCTACGAATTTTGTCCGGGTTATTTGCTAATAATCCTGGGCTAATAAAACTCACGACATATAATAGTTGGCCATGAAAAAAGTAAAAAAAAATTGAGTACTACTGGCGTAATTCATCAAGGTAAAATTGCTACATTTCAGATTAAACGAGGGTGTACACGATATGTTTACGTTTACAACAAAGTTTTTTACTATGTAATATGAATGTAATAATTAAATTAGCTAAGGTACTTTTTACAGTTAAAAACATGTATTTTATTTTTTCCTTTTATTCGATGTAATTTGAGTTTTTTTATAGTTCAAGTTGGGCTCATTCCCATTCAATTAAGACTATCGAGAGTCTTGAGAACCAAAATGATAGCATAAAAAGTATTTTGGACTAATAAAACATTCCATGCCCTCAAGCGATCCTTACTCACCGATCGGTCGCTGTTTTTTGGTGAAGATAGTGCCAACATTTGCGTATAGGGGGTGTCATGTGGTCAGCACAACGATTCTTCTTGCCACTAAGCCATGTTTTCTAGGACGCAACCGCTACTTTTTTATTTCAAGTAGCTCTTTATTTGTCCTCACTAGGCTGAGTTGACCCCGTTCCAGACGCACTGCTTCACAGAAAAATCTGGAAGTGCCAGGGATCGAACCCGGGACCTATGAATCTGTAGTTATCAGAGATAGTCCTATAGTGTTGTTTAATTACTCACCACGCCATCTATAATCTAAAAGGCTGTTATTTCGTGGAAACACTGTGGAATTTCTCAGAATTCGAGACAAAAGACCTTCTGCCATAAGTTCGTTGAGGTTGCATCTTGGTTTTCCGTCACACTGATTTTAAGAACTCCTTGATAAAGTAGGGCGGACAGAGAGAAAGCGAGAGATCACTTCAGTGTAACTCGTTGAATGGTCGACTGTCATTCAGAACAGTTTAAGAATGGATTTGTCCACAACCAAGTTCATCCCACACATTTCAACGAGCTAGGAGATTTAAAGAGTAAAGAAAGGAATTACATTAGGCTACATCGATTAGCTACAGTCCAATTTTCATATAAAGAACCCTTTATAAAATACAAACCTATATTTTTTCTGTCAACATTGTTAACATTTTGACTATTTTATTGGTATTATTTTATAGGTATTTATATTATAAATAAAAAAATGACAATGGCAGACAACATAACTTAAAGTTTGTTTGTTTGATAGGATTATTTTGTTGTAACAATATAACATACATGAAACACAGATACACATAGAGAAATACATATTACGAACACCCGCCCCCGAGGGGCTCTCGATCCTTGCCCGACATAGAACATATACATAAAAAACAAGAATACATGTAGCGCCCTGGAAAACGTGAAGGTAGAGCTATTAGCTGTTATAGCTGTCACATGAGTCCTTTCCTACGAAAATTGGATTAAAGATAGGTGCATTTGCGCAGGAACAAACCAAAGTATGTTTAAAAGTTTTCCTTAATTTTCCACGCTGAATAATATTTTTATTTTCATTGGAATGGGGTCAAATTTCAGCCTCTTGAGGACGAAGAGCTACTTGAATAAATAAGTAGCAGCTCCGGTCTAGAAAACTGAGATTCGATGGCCGAAGTGTTTCTTTGTGCTGCCCAAATGACACCTTCTATCCTCAAATGTTGGCATTATCATTGTTAACAGTGGTGACCGCTCGGTCGGTATGGCTCGATTGTGGGTTTGAGTTATGGAGTGTTTATGGGATTATTTATTATTAAGCTCTGGGTACTTGACGTGCTTTTTCTAACCAATTGACCATATCAGCATAAGAAATAAACTCTTTTTCTAAAACAGATAGAGCACCCATTCCTCTTATCATTACTTTATAAACTTGTGAAAGGGAAAATCCTAATTTCATCAGAAATTCAATCCAACACCTTAGTTAGATTGGTAGCCCATCTTCTCCATAAAATTTAGAATCCCGGGTTCTATTTCTGACATGAAGAAAAAATATATTATTGATGAAATTGGGTTTCACCTTTCACAGTGCGTACTAACGCTGGAGGACTGTGTTTTTGTATGTTCTATATTTAAGTTATAATTCAGAAAGTGCACGTTAAATAGCCCAAATAAACTAAAACTAGATTGACCATGCAGATAATCGAGCCGTTAACATTAATTTTGAATCAAGATCCGCCATCGAATGAACTTTGCTAAACCAACCCTATCCTGTTCACAGCAAACCATCTGGCAACAACAATTTGCAAGGAATGTCATAACCTCTCAAGACTCTGTTTTGGGAATTTTTCAAGTGGTTGTCATGGAAATACACTTGAATACGAATGTCCACTTTACATTTATAAGTAAAGAGTATTTACATTTGCCCTAATCCTTAATTATGTATGTTCTCAAGCAATGCATTTTGTTTGTCATCCTGCTCATAGGTGTCGCTGGCTTTTTTTTTAAGCACCGCGTTTTACTACTTGTTCAGGTTGTACGCAGATACATTAATTACGCTATTAGTTAAGGATAATTAGGTTAGATTTAGATGAAGTGCACCCACATTTGTGTGGAGGGGAGTGTAAAACCCTCTAGAAAACCTCTTATACTCCCGGCCGAGATTCGAACCCCAATCTCCCCGTCATCTGCAGTCTAGTCCATTGTGAGAGTGACGCCTTAAACCAGACGCCCATCGAAGAAGGTCACTAGCATTCTAATAGAAACGTTTGAGTCAGTAATCTTTGATTTATTTCGGCCCAAATGTTTTTGTTATAAAAACAATCAAAATACAAACCTTAACTCACGTTTTCCTCACCTCATCTTAGTTATTTCGGGCTAGGGGGGACAAATTTTCAGACTAAATTAAAAAAATGAAAATAATTTTGCACCTCTCAAAAAAGTACGTTAATAATAGGTTCGATTCATTGTGTTCTGGTGTGTCACTAGTCAAACCAGACTAGATCAAACAGATATTCATCCTGCATGCTCATCCATGTGGTGTCAAAATAATAATAATTTTTATAAAAGGGGAAGTCCCTAATTTCAGCAATGAATTTTTCTTTTCTGCCATGTCTGGAGTCAAAACGGGAATACTTTGGTCGAGTGGACAAACGCGTTACTTATGGTTGAGCTAAAGATGTCGGACTTGTAGATTATTCAAAACATGTCTGAGATAGATATGTAAAAAAAAACCGCAGCGCAGCTGGGAAATTTTTTGATCGCCGATATTTCCTAGAAAGTTGCAGTTCTGTATTTAACGTAACAGCCCTGGCATATTCTCGACACTGTTGGCTTTTCCCAGAACGAAAACCGGCACAAGAGGAAAATGTAGGTCGTAGTCGTGAAGATGATTGAATTCATTCTGAACGGGACAAATACACTGACCAGGACACGTCATTCTATGCTCGAAAGCATTTGACTTCAGTTTCTTTGAAAGATGTGAAGGACCTATCACTTGAATCAATTCTACTGAGAAATCAAAAGGGGAAGCTTATATTAACCTCGTCACTCAAGATTAAATAGCGAATGTTTGGTGGTCGTAATTTACAGTCCAATTTTAATAGTGAGAACCTTGTCTGACAGAAATGTTACTAGATCTACACGTGTTCATACGTCGAGTCATCTGATATGCAACTGTCAATTTTGATAGATATTATCAATACCTATAAAATAACACTAATAAAATAGTAAAATGTTATAATTGTTGGCAGAAAAAAATATGTTTGTATTATTATATAAAGGGCTCTTTTTATGAAAATTGCGCTGTAGCACGTTCAACTGTTGACATTATCACAGTTTTAGATCTGATCGAGTCCATGATAACACTCTTGTCTGCTTGCTTTAAATGATGTAATAATCCAATTGACTCTCACAGAAAACTTAAAAAGTTGTTTACGCTTTGAAAAACCGTAGCCTTGGCCAATACGTTTAAGGCGTTAGACTCGTATTGTACTTTAATGAAGTTAATGGGGAGGTAAAAGTTCCAATTCTGACTGGTTGCACCGAGTGTGGGTTTTCCAAAAATGCATTTTATCCTGATTTTTTTAAATTCCTCTTCACGTTAATGCAGATGCATTCTCCCTGAGCTACCATTTAAAATATATTTCCAAATGTCCTTTTGTAAAAATATGGAGGTATACCTTTTCCGGTATCAATCCGTGATTTTAGAGTTGCTTGCCCAAAAAATTCCAATAAAAGAGTGGTCACTTTGGGTTAAGAGACAAAGTGTTCACGACTGACGTAACTTCATTTTGTTTAAGTTTTATTGACTAGGGAATATTTAGCAATTAAAGTCTAAACATCAGTATCTTCAAATTGATTGACGCGGTTAAATTCCGAGAAGAAAATTATTCAATAGTATAAATTACAAAAGTGTTTATTGTTTTACGAACTACGTCACTCGCAATAAGCAATAATCGATGTTAGTCAGGTTAGTGATAAGGTTAGTTTTATCAGTGGAACGTTTGTTACACAAGATGTCCAATTTACGGTCTATTGTTCATAGGAAGGGCCTTTTAGAAAATACAATACACTTTTTTTTTGTGACTAACATTGAAAACAATTTACTATATTTGGGATATCCATAAATTATGTACGCATATAGAGGAGGTGGAGTGATTATGGCTCTGTGTGACAAAGTGAGACGGGTGGTAAGCGGGGGTAAGATAATGCATGACGTCACAATACAATCAAACGTATTGGGCAGCGTTCTGTGATGGTAAACCCGAGTGCGCGCACGTATAAACAAAGATAAACTCATCGACTTCGATCGTCGATCTTAGTGAACACGTACGAACACGTTTCAATAAAAGGGTTATATAGTTCTCACAATTAAAAATACTTTTTAAATGGGGGGAAGGAGGCGTGATATTGTGACGTAATATCAGAAGAGGGCTCACAAAATTGTGACAAGGGGGGAAGGGTGTAAAAAATAATTAGTGTAATGTAGTTTACTTGAATGAAAAAGTAGCGGCTCCAATCTAGAAAACTGAGATAAATGGCCCAAGAGGTCGTTATGTTGACCACATGACACCTTCTACCCACAACATCTGGCACTATATTCGCCAGTAGACGATAGCTGCTCGGACGGTATATACTGAATAATACCTCTGAGGGAATTGAAAGTCTAATGGAAGAAAGCTTTATCTACGCTCTGTCTCAGTTAATTGTTGCCAAATCTCATTTTCAGTTATGTCTGGAGGTGGTGTGATTGGGTAAGAAGAAGCAACCGGCAACATCGACATGCCAGCGTTGCAAAATTTGTTTCTTTTTTTTTTTAGCACCACATCCGTTCGGGCTATACGCCTATGTACTGATTACTCTAATAGTATAAGGGATTAAGGAGATTATATTTATAGGAATTGTACCCACATTTGCATGGAGGGAAAGTGGGAAACCATTTTGGAAAACCACCCTCAGTACACCCGACCGAGATTCGAACCTCGATATTCCCATCATTGGCAGTCTAGTTTAATGCAAGAATAGCGACTTATACCATGCGGTCACCGTAGTGGCTCATATTTAAATTAATATGTTAGGTATGCCTATAAGGCAGAACTTAGAGGAAAATATAATCACATTTTCGTAGAAAGAGTGGAAAACTATTTAGATTAAAACGCTTCATTACAAATGGTGGGGATTTGTCTCTCCTATCTCCACATAGCCGGCAAAGTAGATAAGACAAGAGTGACGCATCTATGCACACTCCCACCAGCTGGGAAGGTTAGCTCTAGTCCACGGCCATAAGAACATTTGAGAAGACATAACCCGCCTCGGTGGCGTAGTTGGCTAACGCGCAAGTCGTGTTGAGCCCGACTGCCGAGGACGGGGAGATCGAGGTTCGAATCTCGGTCGGGTGAACTGGGGGTGGTTTTTCCTAAATGGTTTTCCACTCTTCCTCCACGCAAATGCGGGTTCACTTCCTCTATTCAACCTTTCCAATTCCTAATCCATTAGCGTAATTAGTACTTAAGCGTATAACCCGAACGGGTAGTAAGACGCGGTGCTAAATAATAATTTGAGAAGACATAAGAAATCATTGGAGATGTCACTTTATTTTAAATTGGCACTTTCAAAACAAAATCTACATTATTCGTCTTAAATAGCAACTGAAAAAAAAAGCGTCTTGGTATATGAATGCACAAATTTTTTTTATCTAGACTCAACATTAAAGTTTTATGCACTTGAATAAAAGGTACGGCACAATATTAAATAGCCTACATTATCATTGTTTTGATTACTGATTAGGAACAAAATATTTAAAAATCGGTTATCAGTAAACTGACCTTGAATTATTTTTTCCTTGGAAAATGAATTTTATAATGATATGAAACTTAATTGCTTCTGTGGCCGCATGATTTAAGGCGTCACTCCCGTAATAGACTAGACTCCCAATGACGATGAGATCGGGGTTCGAATCCTGGCTGGGTGAACTAAGGGAGGTTTACCCTAAATTATTTTTCACTCTTCCTCCACGCAAATGCGTAAACACGTCCTCTAAACTTAACCTTCCTCATCCCCAGCACATTAGAATAATTATATGCGTACAACCAGAAAAGGTAGTAAGACGTGGTGCTAGCAAAAAAAAAACTTTTTTCACATAAAATTTTTTAATAAAATTGTTAAAACTATTTTTTTTAATTCAAATTTGAAAAAAAATCAGTAATCAGTCAACTAATATCACATGATGATTTTTTATAAACACAAAAATACATTCTTATTTATCATGTAAAACACTCTACAAATAGCCTACTCTTTTAAATAAAAAAATAGATAAGCGAAATATTTCAAATTTCCTATAATCAATCAACACTAAAACATGGCTCGGTACATCCGACCGAGATTCAAACCTCGATCTCCCAGTCATCGGCAGACTTCGGAAGTATAGTATATTGCGATAATAGCGCTTTATACCATGCGGCCACCGAATTGGTTACCAAGTATCTATTCATCAAAGGAAGAACCTCTGGTATACCAGGAAACGACCCTCGTCCCTCAGCAAATATCTCCAGGTTATCCGGAGACTATCCTTATATAATTCCTGGTTTCCGCTGCCCGTCTTTATAGTCCATCCCACATTTATCATTGTTATTTTGCAGTGAATTTCTTATTGTTATTATTACTATTCTATTGGCTGTTTCTATCTTATCGTTCGGGGGTACATAAAACATCAAGATCCATCATAATATCGAGATCGAAAATGTTCACGATTACAATCAGGGTCAGATTTATAGTTGTGGAAGCCTCGGAGTTATAAAAAATTAGAGATCCCAACAGCCAAAAGATTTTTTTTTATTAATGCAACAGTTTGTGGAGGTCCTGATGAATTATCCCCTGTCACCCTTCCTTAAATCTGGGCATGATCACAATACCTTCTTTAAATGTGTCAAACAACTCTCTCGAAACTCAGTTCAGGTTTATCTTGTTTTTGTCTTGTCTGCATCTTCCTATTTAGTTATCTTGCTACAAGTCACTAATTGAGAGGTTGTTTGTCCACACTTCTGTTCAAAGTACGTTCCACTGCCACTTTACGTGGGCTGATAACAAGAATCAACAAACACCTTTACATCTGCGCGGCGCCTAAAATAGTATTTATTGTATTGTAATAGTGTATATCTAATTTGCACTCCAGACTTCTTAGCTATTGGAGATCTGCATCAGTGGCCGAATGGCCTAAGGCGATACTCTCGGGTTGGACTGGTCTGTTTTAACGGAGAGATCAGGTTTCGAATCTCGGTCAGGTTTACTGAGGGTGGTTTTTTCTAAATAGTTTTCCACTCTCCTTTCAGGCAAATGCGGGTAGACTTCCTCTAAATGCTTCTTCCTTCATTCCTACGCCATTAAAGTAATTATTTTCTCTTTTTTGGGGGGCGCGGGGGGTGGGGGGGTGGGGTATTTAACGTGTACTTTCTGAACTGACTGGTTATATCAGCATACGACTTAAAAACTAGCTCAAATCTATAACAGACGCAACATCCAGCCCCCGGCCATTAATTCATCACTGTGAAAGGGTAAACCCACATTTTACCAATGGTAAGTTTTTCAGCCATGCCAGAAATCGAACCTGGAGTCCTTAGCTCAGTAGACAGACATACTACCGACTGAACTAAGGTGTCGGACTAGAGTAATTATATATGCATACAACGTGAACAGTTAGTATGAAGTGGTAGTAAAAAAATTAGGGGAAGGGGTGGGACAGAATAAACCCATTTCCGCTGTTATTTCATAAAAACTGAATCAAATAGTGTAACGGAATTAATTATATAAGTCATAAAAAATATACCTTAATCGTTTATGAATAGCTCCAAACGTAAATTCTAAATTTTCTGACTGAAACAATTCACTGTTTCATACGGTACTAGGAGAGTCCCATTTAAACCAATTATTTAGGGGTGCGTGTCCCCCTGTACCCCCTACTAATGACGCTCGTGCTCCATTTAAATGAAATATACCTTGAATTTAACCTATTAAACATGAAAAACATTGATTTCATAAAATATATAATAACAGATCTGAGGCTGCCTTTGATGAAAGATGTATTATTACACATCTATTTCAAAGTATGTACAATAGACGTAGTCCAATATGATTATTAGCTGTATGTTATATTAATTTGTAATCGGAGACTCGGAATAATATTAAAAATGTATATATAATGTTTCAAATGCCACAATTTTATTTTATAAAACTCTTAGCGCATGTTCCATAATGTAGATATGTTATAAATATTTGTGAAATATATTATATTTTAATCAAATATCTTTAATAGATCGTCAAATATAAATCATATATGTTTTTATCAAAGAACTTTTATAAAAGAAACACGACTGCGTAACAACATTCTAAGATTAACTATGGTGAAACCAGCTAAGGGCAGCGTGTTAGTTTTCAAGGGAAAATCTGTCAGTTTCGTCTAGTTTATCTTTGCTTGTGACGAAGAGGTTTGAGTTAAGATCTTAGCCGGGTGTATTGAGGGTTTTTTTTTTTTACATTATTGGTTTATCACTCTCCCTCTACATGAATCTCGGTATGGTTTCTCTAAATTACACTTTCCTTAACCTTAGATATGCGGCCAAACCGGAATGGTGCCAATATATGGAACACGTGGGGGGAATTCTATCCTTTATTACGTTTTATATAAGCTAGTAATCGCTGTCATTGCTTAATTATTTTTTTCAAGCACCGCGTCTTACTACCCTTTCGGGTAATAGGCCTGCGTGGAGGGAGAGTGGAAAACTATTTAGGGAAAACAACCCTCAGTACAACCGAACGGGATCGACCCTCGATCTCCCCGTCTTGGCAGTCTAGTCTAACATGAAAGCAGCGCGTTAGTCTATGCGTCCACCGAAGCGGGTGCTTAATTATTTCTCATGTGGTAATGTTTCTGATGCTAAAGTCCTTAGAATAAATTAAACTGAAGAGGGTAGTTTTATAAAACCTGGGATGTCTTAATTACATTAGTTCCATAATTAGGAACCCTCTTTGGTGGTCGAATGGTTTAAATTCTAAGGTGTCACTCTCGCAATAAGCTAGATTGACGATGTCGGTGAGACCAGGGTTCGAATCCTGGTAGGTTGTACTGAGGATGGATTTTTCCTCAATTATTTTCCACTCTCCCTCCTCGCAAATGCGGGTATAATTCCTCTAAATTCAACCTTTCTTACCCCTAACACATTAGCGTGGTTATTAGGCTACATACAAGAATCGGTGATTTCGAGTTCCTCCACAAAATAATTAATTAGTCCGCTAGCAATGATCTAGTTCCTCCACCAGATAATTAATGAGTCCGATAGCAATTATCTAGTTCCTCTACCAAGATAATTAATTAGTCCGATAGCATTGTTCGAGCTCCTCCACCAAGATAATTAATTAGTCCAATAGCATTGTTCGAGTTCCTCCACGAGATAATTAATTAGTCCGATAGCATTGATCTAGTTCCTCCACCAATATAATTAATTAGTCCGATAGCATTGTTCGAGCTCCTCCACCAAGATAATTAATTAGTCCGATAGCATTGTTCGAGCTCCTCCACCATGAAAATTAATTAGTCCGATAGCATTGTTCGAGTTCCTCCACAAGATAATTAATTAGTCCGATAGCAATGATCTAGTTCCTCCACCAATATAATTAATTAGTCCGATAGCATTGCTCGAGTTCCTCCACCAAAATAATTAATTAGTCCGATATAAATGAACTAGCTCCTTCACGAAACCTAAAGTAAGCGATTATAAATAGCCCGAATGTAATAGTCTAGTTCCTATACTTTTATAGGGGGAAGGGGAATGGCGGTCGAGGATGCATGGAAGTGCACGGGGATAAGAAGGAACTTCGCTTACAAAATTAAATAACAACAAAATTCATAAACGCAAGAAAGTTTAGGTTAAACTAGGTTGGGTAAGAGCAAAATTATATGTAGAAATTATGGAACGTTTTAAATCTAATCTTGTATCATAATAATTATTTTTAGCAATATTTTCTGAATTGGTCTTCTATCATGAACCAAGGAATCATCAATGCATGAAAGGTTAGGTTAAGTTTGGTTGGGCAGGAACCATAATTATATATATACATTATCGAAGGATTGAAAGTTAGGCTTATGCTTGGCTTTTGATCTTTGACTTTTTATAATCCTTTCCTTGAGTCATTGTGGAAAACTCAACACACTTTCCCCAACCTCCTTCAGTGGAGGAACACGTTTCCCCCAGTGGAGGATTTCGAACCACCTAGTGGAGAAACTCGAGAGACTAGACCATGGAATTAAGGAACCTCACAAAAAGGAAGTACTTATAATATGGGGTGTTTCACTCGCTCTCGGCCCCTTTGTGCTTATCATACACCAATTACGTCCATTGTAAGGGAAACTTGGGGGCAGAGATCAAGCGAAACACCCTGTATATTTTCCTTTACCCATTTCAAGGTCAGCTTGTTGGTGGGTATAGTATGATTTTGTTTCGATGAAACTTATAGAAATGTATACAAACCTATTTTATTACGGTAAACACTGCTACTGTTTACTATATTATTAGTGTTATTTCGTAGGTATTATTTATAAAAAGTGACAATTACAAGTTACACAAGACTTGTATTATAAATATATGAAAATTGTTTTAATAACTTTATTGGTGTCAAAAACTTGCCTTCCTATTTAAATCGGACTCTAGTGTCTTTTTAGAGGAAGTTTAATTAAAAATTTGCTCCACTGAACATAATCTAACGATCACTAATCTATATCTAGAGTTTATAAATCCAGCGTTCATCTGGCGAGGTGCCCGGGTCTAGTGGGAGTTTCGGCATCGCGTCGCACTTGCTCACCTTGATTTCCTAGAAGACACACATGCATACCTACAGGAACAACTTCCCACCTTTTACTGGGACAATGATAAAATGATGGATTAATTTGACAGCAGTAGAAAAATATATATAAAAAAAAACACGTTGGCCTGCACGAGAAAGTTGTGGAAATGGCAGACACTGCCTTGTTTGATAATCCGGAGAACATCGAAAGCGCACGAGAGGGAGAAACCTAATATCAAAAGCCCACTAAGATAGAGATCAAAAGCTCACCTAGATCTTGTATCAAACGCGCACGGACCGTGTAAAGAGGATGGCCTAGACTAATAGACTAAAAGAAGGGCTTTTAGCGAGAGTATATCGTAATCGTTGAGTATGCACTCCAACTAGCTAATGGACAAAAGTTTTTTGCAATCATACTTATTCATGTATAGACTCAGGGAGTAATTTGAGGGGGGAAATATGGGAAATATTGCAAGAAAACTAATTGATGTAACATGATATAATATTATGTTCTCCCGGCGTTGCGCCGCCAAAGGGGTATTTGTAAATTTTTTGTAAAAATTTGCTAATTTTTTTACACGGGCCTAATGTATGACGTAGAGTATTTTAAAATACCAACTTCAAAAAAACAGTTTTTTATCCACCGCGTCTAAGTATTCGTTCATTCGGATTACATACATACATACATATTAATTAATGTACTTAGGGATAAGGAACATAGAATGTAAAGTAAATGTACCTGCATTTGCGGGGAAGGAGATTAGAAAACTATTAAGGGAAAACTCAGTAAAACCAACAGGGATTCGACCCATGATCTCCCTGTCACCAGTAACACAGTCATGACTGATTAGAACATTATACCACCGATGCGTGTCAATTTTGGTGAAGCATATATTTATTGTGAGGTGAGCGGGAAAACAAGATAATATAACGATTGGTTAGCCGGCGATGGGAAGGTTGGGGTCCGCATTCTAGCCGAATTCACTCAGATGTTTTATCCTTAACGATTCCCCTCTTTTTCTTTGCGCAGATTCGTATACATTGCCTTTGAATTCTACCTTCCTCATCCCTACTTCATTGGTGTCAATACTCAGACAGCCCGTACAGACAGTAAGACGTGCAGAACGTAAACAAATGGTTAAACATATCATAAAAAAACTGTTAAGGAATAAATATGGCTAAAATGTTAATAGGTAATAAACAACACGCAATAGATCCGTGTGGGTGTGCACAGTGGAAAACAAACTGGTTAGATTCAAACTGTGAGATAGTCTAGCAAAGCTTGCCAAAGTAGGACACTGGCTGGAAGAAACTTTTAGAAAATAAAAACTTTTTTGCCGTAATTTCTTTTATTTATTTTTTATTTTACGTGTACTTTCTGAACCGACTAATTATATCAGCACACGAGGATTTCTATGAGCGAGAGCGAAAGGGCCTAACAGTTTTGCCGGGAAAGGTACTTTCATATACCTTACAAGACTATTTTACATGCCACAATCAACATGAGACCAACGCCTTTACTTCCACACTGAAGGAAGTTGTGCTACGGCTTTTTATTGATCAATAAATATCCGTTGATCTCAGCTGGGTACGAGCCCATGATCGTTGGGTCCTGAAGTGAGCACTTTGCCCCAAGACCACCGAGGTCGATGTTAAAATTGGTAGCATTTTACAATATTATTAGTGTTATTTATATGTCGATAGTATCTTTCAAAATCTACTGCTCAAGGTCACATGACTTGATTTATGAATACGTGAATGTAGAACCGGTAACTTTTCTAGCTCTCAGATAAGGTTTGTAGTTCTGAGAATACTGTGACTCTCAGAATGTTTAGCACAAAGTTCGTAAATCCTGCCGGCATTTATATAATTAATGCATGGCTGTCCATTCAATGTGTTTCTTAAATGTACACTCCCTCCCAGTTTGTTGTTAAGGCCAGTAGCAGGGAATGTCCACAACTTGAATTGTTCAAGCGAGGTCATAAGCAAGATTATATCAACAAAAGAGTACAGGAAAAAAAAGGTGAAAAGATTTCAGAATAATCACTCACGTAGCACACACACGTGGCCACGACACTACAATCTAATTTCATAGTTGAGGGAACTGCAGGTCTTATGGAGAAAATATTTATATTCGCTCTCTCTCTCTCTGTTACCGGTTGCCAAACCTCCTAGCTTTCGGTTGTTGGGAAGTGAGGGGGGAGGGTTTACTTGGAAATCCCTCATTGTAAACAATGCGGCATGTGGTGGTTGGGGGGTTCAAAAACATTTCCTATCGGTGTACAGCCTTTTCTAGAAACCTCAACTATTTCCACAATAGTATTTTTACTTGCTATCTTACAGGTAGGGAAAGTATTATGATAGTTAAAAAAAATCAAAGTTGATATTTTTATGAATCTCGATATTTCATGACCCCCCCCCCCCCCTCAATCCACCGCCCCACCGAATCCGAAAATATTGTTTTTTAATTTCCATCTGTCTGTCTGTCTGTCTATCTGTCCTACAACTAGAGACTAAACTATTTTACCGATTGGGCTAAAACTTGGTAGCTAGGGTTTTCATAGTGTTGCCCTGAGGGGTTTTTGGAATTGGATATCTAACCCTAAAACTAAGGGTAGTTTACTGAGGGAAAAAAAAGAGAAAAAGTTGATTTTCTCAAAATCGGCTTTAACGATTTTGATTAAATTTAATTTCAAAACATTTATAAATATTCCAAACAAAATGGCTACTCTCAATATTTCGGCAAAATAACTTTAAGGGCTCCGGTCTGATGCGTAAATTATCATTTTTTATCATATCTCCGAAACTATTTGAGATGTGAAATTACTTATCATTACAAATATGTAGATCTATTTATAATACAAATATTTTATTCCAAGAATATTTTTATAAAACCAATAACTTTCAAACTATACGCATTTATATATATATATATATGCGTATTAAAATTATATATATATAATATGCGTATTAAAATTATATATATATATATAATTTTACTTTTCGAACACTAAATGTAAAGTATTGAGACCGTAAAAAAATCTAACCTGAAATGTTGATGGATGTCGACGTCTCATGACCCCCCGGACCCTAAAAAGTGGTCTTGCAATGCCGTCTGTCTGTGTGTCTGTTTCAACTTAAAATTAAGAGTAGTTTAGTAAAGGGCGAAAAGAGAAAAAATCAATTTTATCAAAATCGGCTCTAGTGATTTTGATTAAAACTTGTATTTAGGCGTTGATTAAGTTTATAAATAAAGTGGCTAATTTTATTTTCCCATGAAAATGACTTTTAGGGTACTTAACAAAAGCGGAAATTTCCGTATCTCTGCAACCATTTGAGATACTAAATAACTTATCATTGCAAAATTGTAGTACTATTAAAAATAAAAATCCTTTATATGAAATATATTTATACAAAACTGACAATTTCAAAGATATTGGCAAATATATTAATACAATTTTGTAAGCTCTAGTTGTAAAGAGATACTACTTAAGTTTTAATGCAATAATTCTCCAATGCCATAGAGTAATTAAATATAAGTAAGTCTCTCAAAAAGTTTGTTATCTTTCCTTAAACCTCTTAGGAGAAATGTTTGTACAACAATGATCTATCTCCTTCATTTTAGACTCAATAGTCAATATTTACATTTTTAATTGGTAAAAATTTATAAATGAGGAATTTAATAGCAATGCGATAACACGAAGATGTGCAACACCTAATAAAATGTCGAGAATGTTAACCGGAAGTCGAAATTTTAATACGAAGTGTTGACCCTTGTTGACCCAATATTGATCTTTTTTATAGGCTCAAACATACAAATGAGGACATTAATTCTCTAAAAAATTATAAAATTTAAAACCGGGACTCAAAAAAATGTTTTACACAAGTATAGTGCAATTTATGCTTGGTTTGCTAGTGTATATTATTTCGTTTCACATATATTACGAGTTTTTAGTAAATATCTTCATTTTTAAACAATAGAGCGAGAAAGTCTGTGCGGAGTTCCGTACCATTTATTTTCAAGACTGAAGTTTATTAACTTTTTCTATTCCCCACGTAATTATGCTTAAAACTATTAAATGTATAAAGCTTTTTTCCTCATAATTAATATACAAACAAATATATTACAACATTCATTTCATACTAAATGCTATAAATTACATTCTTACTTGTTCTTAATCAGAAAATTAGGAAGGTCACTATCAACATCAATCAAAGCTTTAATTTTCTTTAGCGTAGGTAATTCATTGTTAAGGTAAAGGGAATGTACCTTTCTGCGGATTACTGCTTGAGTAAAAGTGTCATATTTATCCAAACGCTTCATTTGAGTGCAGTTATTTCCTTTTTTGATCGATGTCAGTAGCTTTCTCTTAGTTTTGAATTCTTGTTTAATAGATATTACTAACTTATAAGACACACCTGTAGCTTCTGCACTTTGCATTGCCACTTGATTTACTGAACAAGTTCCGTCTTAACGAAAATAGGTGTAGACTCTTAACACCATTGCCCTTTCTTTACTACTTAATATTTTCCTCTTGGAATGTAATTGTTTGTAACAAGCCGGAGATTCCATAATTTGTGTCATATTTTAACTGTTAACAATACACTATTATTCAAATAAATATATTAATATGCACATAAAACTATAATTCCACAACCTTACGGCAAAAATACACCAACCAACACAATATAATACACACAAAATCTTAACGTGATCAATAACAAATATTTTTCTACACAGAGTAACTAATAAAATATGAGTGTTTATTTAGTTAATGTTTTTGAGCTAGCTATTAGGAACACGAGACTCGGACTACTATAATTTTACGACTGTGTTGGAGGAAGAAGCACCAATTACTGGCAACAATGACAGCCCAGCATTGCCAAATTTGAAATACATTCGAAGGAAGACTGATCACGGAAAACAAAAGAATGACAACGCTGTTGCTCAATAGTAGGCATGCAGTTCCCTCAGCAATGAAATTAGGTGTACTTCAGATTTCTAGTGCTCCAAATAGTTCGTATATACCGTGCTTCGCCTATTACTACTCGTCCGGGTTATTCCTACTGGAGTAGAAATAATGACGGTATAAATTAGATAAATGTACCCGGAATTGCTTGGAGGGAAAACGGGACACCATCTAGGAAAAACACTCAGTGCACTCGATCTGGAAGTGAACCCCAATCTCCCGTCACCTGAAATCGAATTTCATACAAAAGTGACGCGTTATACCACGCAGCCACTGGTTCTGACTACCTGTTAGGTATTTTAGCACCGCTTCTTACTACCTGTTCGGTATGCGCTTATGTACTAATCACGCTAATCGTTTTAGGGATTATGGAGGTTATATTTAAAGTAAGTGTGCCCGTATTTGCGTGGAAAACACATTTTAAAAACTACCCTCAGTACACCCGATCGAGATTCGAATCTCGATCTCCCCGTCATCAGCAATCTAGTCTAGTGCAAGTGTAGCACCTTAGACCATGCGGCCACCGAAGCGGGTCACCTGTTAATTAATATTTGACCCATAATGGTGGCCACGTGAAATTAGGCTCGCATTATACTGGAATTCTGGTCAGGCTGAGATACGATTTTTAGGTGACCTGGCGGTCTAGAGGTAAGGTGTCATACCTCTGTGCTGGGGGTCCGGGGTTCAATCCTCGGTCCCGGCACAGATTTATCTCATTGACAAACCCTTCCTTCACCTCTGACAAGATGTATATTAATCACAACTTGTGAATGTGTGGAATGCCAGGCCTCCACCGTGGTTCGGATTCCACGTTAAACTGTAGGTCCTCCATTTCATCTCACAATCGCCCTACCATTGCACATTAGCGTAAGTGCGTAAAACCAGAACGGATAGTAAGACAGGGTGCTATTAATAATGAATAATAATATATACATTTTTAAATCCCTACCGGGTAAATTAGAGGTGGTTTTCTAGTGTGATTTATCAATGTGGTTTTCCCGGTCCTAGGTCGTTAGGTGATATCCCTCTGATTAGCTGCCCTTTTGGACCAACCTAGAAAGGACGAGTGGTGCAGCATATGCCCATTCGGTTAGCATGGCAAACCAATTTTGATTCTGAAAATGTGGTGGGACAACTTGGACACCAATCTAGCCCGACACATTAAAATCTTTATCACGGACGTAATTGGACAGCATAAAAGCTAAATATTGGGCACACGTGAGGACAAACGGAGCATAGTCGATTGACATAGACAAATTGTAAGTCTGAAAATGTGGCGGGAAAAATTAAACATCAGGCTGTCCCGCCACATTAAAATCGTTACCAAAAGCCTAATTTGATGGCACAAAAGCTGAATTTCGAACACACATGAGCACACATGAGCACAGTCGACTGTATGAATTTCAACCCAGGGGCGTTGCACCGGGACGGCGGGAGGGGGTTTTAAAAGCTTGAAAGTTGGGAATTATGTGAGATTTGAGATCTGTAGTTGGGAAAATTCTAGGCTTATTCTGTACCCCATTACTTTATAATATGAAAGTCCTTAACCACAGACTTGTACTGACAAATTTAAAATTTCCCAATTGTTGATCCCTACTCTACAAAAAATCCCAACTTCAAAATCATCAAACATTGAAAGGAGATTCCTTCTGTAATAAATATTGTAGAAAGCTTAGTTAATCAAGTAGTATAGTAGCGCCGTTGTCAGTAGGAAAAGACAACGGCCGGTGAGCGTATGCCGAACGCGGTATCGAAACGAATCATAAGAGAACATGAGCTGCCCAGTAGCAAAATTTTACTCAGCCAACAATGCTTGAAGTGGCAGCATTGTCAGCCAATGTTTTGTTTTTTGGTTTAGTGTTTTTAATTGTGACTTTCGTGGCTGCAAGACTGTCGCAGTTTTATGATTCAAATGATCATATGTTATACAGCCATTGCCTTAATTAGGGCTTTATTAAATTTTGAAGGCATAAATGAAAGGAATGTTACGCAACATTTTATTGTTCTCTTATCGAAAGCTCTGACTGATGAAATGAGGAAATTGAGGTTAGTGTTAATGTTTGACTTATGAAATACAAACTAATTTTTCTAGCAAGTATCCATACTAGTTTAAATTGAACTGATGTATCTTATTTCATTGTTTATTAAAATAGGCTTTCATGAAAGTAATTTAAATAGGCTCAAAGCAACAATGAAAGAAGAAGAGTAATAGGGGTGTGTTACATTGTTACAACTCTTATAATTTTTCATTTGATTAATAAGACTACATTAAACAAAAACTAAGTTTTTTTTTCACGCTTTAACATTTTCAAATTTGGGATACATTTTTAAATTCGTTATTTAGTGTTCGATTTGCATAAAATTTCATATAACCATGTTGTTTAGAGTGCTTATTTCGAATTTGCCTCAAGTTGTTTAATAAAATTTCAAGGTACTTCACCCTCATGCGCTAAATTACAATATGTTTTGAATAGTTTATTGACGTACCAGTATTAACATTTTAGGGCAACTTCCATGAGGTTATGAAGCAGGACATTGGTTTGACTGGTATCAAAATAATGTAGAAATATCGATAAATTCCATTTTTGTTGCTTTATTTTACAGTTGAAAATGTTTTTAAATAAATATGGCCAAATTGCTAAAAAAATTTTATAAAGTGATGAGCGAGTTCTACATCTCAGGGAGCTAACTAGCTAAATATTGCTTCCAAGTGTGTTATAATATAGCAGCGGTTTCCAACCTGAGGGCCACAGCGTGTTTTAGCTTAATATTTTCTTTTTCAAGGATGTTAATGATTATAGGAAGATAGGTAATTCTAATAGAAACGTAAGTTGTTAAAGTGCTAAAAACGACCTAGTTACTGCTTAGGTTCCTTTTGGCTATTCCATTCTGATAGCTTCTTGCTGACTTGTTTACTGTGGCAGCCTTGTAATGCTGCTAGCATAATATAAAATCATCCCCCAACCCCGGGCTTGTTGATTCTATTTTACTACATATTAGTCGCATATAATCATTATTATAAGCAATTTATAATATTTAAAACAAGCATTAGTGGACATGCGGGTTTAATTTCACGCTCTTTTGGTTTGGTTTGTTAGTGAAGGTGAAGTAAGGGTTTTAATTCTGGCCAGGGGTAGTTTATACTAATATCCCTCCAAGCAAATAAGGGTACATTTCCTCTAAATTTTACCTATCCCACTAGTGTAGTTAGCTGTAGATAGTCCGTGTTGGTGGTAATAGAAAGTAAAAAAACTTAAAAACTGGGGTTTGAACGCTTTTAAGTTATCAAAGGGTCGCGATAGCCGCAGAGAGAAAATGTGTGGTCATAAACTACAAAATGTTGGAAAGCGCTGTAATAAAGTCAGTTATATTTTGTAATCTAAAATACACGATTTGAACGATATCTGCAAATATAAATAAATATATTTAAGCTGAATTGGATATTTAGCTCAGATGCAGGTAAACTGAAATAAATAATAATTCAAGTTATTTCCTTGTGCAATGAAAAAGCCTTGTAGCTTTAAAAAACCAGTATGAACAATTAAATAAATAAATTTAAAAATACAGTTGCCTAAAAGCTCGGTTCAAGGCTTGGTTATTGGGAATTTTTCTAATTTCGAAATGCTTAGAGTTGGGAAAAACACTGGTTCACCACCCTGCCCTCCCCCCCCCCCCCCCCCCCCAAATATATTTCGTGCAACGCCTTTGTTTGAACCTATTTTTAGAAGGTGGTGGGCCAACTTGATGTACGTAAATTCTCATGCCATTCGCTCCTTAACAGATATAGGTTAAAGACCCATACCTTGATTTTCATACAATTCCATTTCATCTCACAATCACCCTACCATTGCACATTAGCGTAAGTGCGTATAACCCGAACGGGTAGTAAGACGCGGTGCTAGTAATAATAATAATAATAATAATAATAATAATAATAATAATAATAATAATAATTCATACAATTAATGTACATTGGAGCAACTTTTAGAAAATACAAACAAATTTTCTGCAGTCAACATTGATCACATTTCACTATGGTATTAGTATTATTTTATAGGTGTCCATTTTTTTTATCAATAGTGACAGCCGTAGCTCACATGACTTGACGCATTAATTATGTGAAAGTAAATCAAGTAACAGTTCTAGCTGGGATACAAATCTTGGGGTGAAATAAACTTGTTCTCTCAATTTTTTATTTTTTTTATTTTAACACAGCCTTTCGGGTTGGACGCCATTTCCTCAAATTACTTGCATACAAGGCCGTAGCCAGGGGGGGGTTTGGAGGTTCAAGCCCCCCCGCGAAATTTTATGAACAAATTATATATGGCTTTATTTATGGTTCAAACAATATTAAAATTAAGATACAAACTCAAATTAGGGGGCAGTGTTACCATAAGAGCACTTCAGAGAGCTTCTAGAGGTGTTAAATATTTAGAAAATTTACCATCCTTCGGCATTTTGGGAGTTATTTTACCATTAAAAAAACCCTTCACAGAGCTTCAAAAAGTGTTTAATATTTATAAATTTTCCAAGCCTTTGGCAGCTAGGGGATTATTTTATCATGGAAATAAAACCACTTAAGAGAGCTTCTAGATTTATCATTTAGAATTTTTTTCTAGTTTACAGCAATTGGGGGATGTGCCCACCAAACCCCCCCTGAAGTTATTGGCTGGCTACGGCCTTGGTTGCATATATATTTTCTTTTTATAATGTAACTTATAATACTAATTTATTTTTTAAGTAACGACCCTCATTGGTTGATACGCTTACTAAGATGTCTGAATCCTCTATCTAGTCTGATTTGTTGATTATTGGGGAGGTCGGGTTCGAATCTCGGCTGGTTGTATTGAGTATGGTTCGTCCTAAATGGTTTCCCACTCTTCCATCGTTAATGTAATTACATGCGGATGGCTCGGATAAGCAGTAAGACTCTGTGCGGATACATAATTTATGTTAGTGTGTTTTTGTTTTTTTGAAATGATTTATTTGTGCATCTTTGCATCTTTTTAGAATACAACTGTAACTGTGATCAAAGATGTTTAAATTGTGCCGACATTTGCATAAAAATAAATAAACTTTCTTTGTTTACTTTGTCCATTAATTAAGTCTAAGCCCGGATCGGTGATCGAATGCTTTAATTCGTCACTTTCGCAGGTAATGGAGAGGTAGAGGCTAGAATCCCGGCCGTGTGAACTGAGTTAACAGGGAGATTGGGTTTAGAATCCCGGTCGGGTATTTTGAGGGTGTTTTTCACATAATGGTTTTTCACTTCCCTCCACTCAAATGCGGGTAGGCCTACACTTCCTCTAAATTCAACCTTCCTCATCAGCAGCTCATTAGTGTAATTAGTACATATGCTTATAACCTGAAAAGGTATTAAGACGCGGTTCTAAAAAAAATTATCCTCTCTCTTTCCCCAAACAATGTTGGGTACATTTCTTCTAAAATATACCTAGCTCCTCCCTACTTTAGAAGTGTAAAACACGAGTACAGCCCGAACGGATAGTAAGATGAGTCCTCCCCCATCCCCACCCCCCAGCACCCAAAAGACTAAGATGAAATACTGTATCGTAATCTCTTCTTGACGCGACACATGCATGTGATTCAGAGGAACGACATGAAGGAATGCTAGCACCTGAAGGTTGTGTTGAAGACCACAGATAACAAGTAGTCCCGCCTCACTTGGTGTAGGTCACATACAGTATTTATCACGTCACAGAACATTGCTCCCCATGTGTGGCTTTCTCACGCTTTACCGCGCATGAGCAGAGTCATGCGGGTGTTTTACCTGGAGGTGCGAGTCACGAAGTCACTCTTTCTGACGCAAGACCATGAAATCTGTCCAAAAAAAAGGTTGTGTTTTTTTTATTATCGTTTTAACAAGTCGCTTACAAGCTGACCACGTGGTCTAAGGCACTAGACTCACATCTTACAATATTTTTCCTTACAGCCGCTATTGACGAGAAAGTAAAAATTTAAATCTCCGCCTTGTAGAATGAAGGTTATATTTCACATTTGATTCATCATTGTTGTTTTCCCACCTTCTCTCCACGCTAATGCAGGCGATAATCTGAGCTAATATTCTCAATCCAACCAGTTAAATTAAACAGCGATGGTAGGCTTGTGGATAGGAACGTTAAGAATATAGGCCTACAATCTTTTTTTGGTCAATATTGATGAAATTTTACAATATCATTAGTTTTATTTCATAAAAAAATTGTTTTGTTTGAAAAGTTGCCGTTACAGATCACACGACTTTGCGTATAATATATGAAAGTTGTTTTAATAATTTTTATATAGTGTAAAAATTTCATTCCTATCTAAATCGAACCAATTAAAAATATATAAAATTAAAGGTGCTTTGCTTAAAATATATAAGAACAAGCGCCGCTAAGGTAATTTACCAGACCGAGATTCGAACACCAATCTTTCCGTAATCAGCAATCCAGTTTATTGCGTGGACGACGCCATAAAACAATCGATCACCGATGAGGATTGCAAATGTGTTGATTAAATTTTATTATTAGCACCGCGTCATACTACTTCTTCAGATTATACGCATATATAATAATCACGCTAATGAGTTTAGAGATAAGGAAGGTTGAATTTAGAGGAAGTACACCCGCCCTTGCGTGGAGGGAAAGTGTAAAGCAATTTAGGAAAAACAGCCCTTAGTACACCCGAGAGGGGTTAGAACCCCGATCTCTCTGTTATATTCGTTAAAGTAATGATAATATAGACATGTTCATAATCATGACATTTTTTCATTGTTTTTGTGTTTCCTGTCCAACGCTGAAGTGGGTGGGTCCCACATGTTACGGTACGCCTGTATAGTTAGTCGTGAAGATTTATTCGTTGAAATACGTTATTTTTTACCAACTACATATCGAATATAACGTTTCCCAGAGTGCAATCTGCGTAACTTTCATTTAAAAATTGAAGAATTTCTTGCCTTCACTGGTTAGGGGTCTGCGTCCCTGCCGCCTCGCCCCTCCCCCAAACACATTCTACCATTAATTAGGATACTGTGAACACTTGTATTATTTTTAAGATAATTTAAACACTTAATACAAAAAATATTTCCTGATCCAAAAACTATTCATTTTTAGTCTCTTACAGTATTTTCGATGTTCTGGAGTGTAAAAACCGACTGTAACAGACAAGATAATACACGTTTCCGTTGCTAATCCCATGTGCGTTGTTGTCAAAGTAATATCTTCATTTAGGTGACCCTGGCGGTCAAGGGGTAAGGTGTCGGACTTCTGTGCTAGGGTCCGGGTTCAATCCTCGGTCCAGCACAGATTTATCTGATTGCCAAACCCTTCCTTCACCGCTGACAAGACGTGTATTAATCACAACTTGTGAATGTGAGGAATGCCAGGCCTCCACCGTGGTTCGGATTCCACGTTAAACTGTAGGTCCTCCATTCATCTCACAATCACACTACTATTACACATTAGCGTAAGTGCGTATAAACCGAATGGGTAGTAAGACGCGGTGCTAATAATAATATTAATAATATCTTCATTTAAAATTGAATTTCTGCAAAACAAAAACAATGTAATATTTTATCAAAGAAGGCTCAGATTCCTTCTCTAGCTACCTTCCTGGTGTAAGGTGTACTGGCTTGGATTAAGTTAGTTTATAAGTCGTTTATACTAATATACCGTGACCTGTGTGTTTATATCGTCCAACACAAAATAAAGCTGTGACTATGAATCAACAAACTTGTGGTTCATAAAAACGCGTGGTAGTAATTAAATATGTTATATAATGTTGCCTGTGGCAGCATGATTTACAAACTTGTACTGAAAGGATGAAGGTCACCCTGTCTGTTGTGTACCGGTACTTCCCATGTAGGGGTGTTTTCAACTCGTGTGTGTGATCATTCAAATACGTCATAGAAACTAGCGACTTTTGCTTCTTCGAGCAACATACTCAACTGATTCACTATGTTGTTATTGTGATGCCCTCCATCTTGTGGATACAGTTCAATTTTCATAGAAAGAACCTTATCTGACAGCTAGAAAAAAAAACTATATCTACTTTGGCGTATTCATAAGTCAGCTCATGTGAACTTCAGCTGTCAATTTTTATTAATACGAGTATTACCAATACCTACAAAATAATACTAATAAGCTGGGCTCGCATTTTGATGAACTAAAAATGATAAAAAATGACCTTGAAATTCTAAGAAATTACTTCCAATTTTCGTAAAATGACCTAAAAATATGATTAAAAACTCTAATATATGCACACGACTAATCATATACGTACTTTACAAGGGTAAAATGCAATTAAAATACTTTAACAACTTAACTCTTGCATTCTACTAAATATAACATTGCTTTACAAAATACAGTAGCCCATGGCTTCTTTGGTGCTGACTGACAGTTCACAGCTGACTTCTGACAGTCAACATTTAGGTAGGTATATACCTAAATTTTGACTGTCAAAAGTGACAGCTGCTAAACACATGTTTTTTGCAGATCATATGGTTCGTCGTAGGGATACATAATTTGGTCTGGTAGCTTTTTAAAGACGTCAGCTGTCAGCTGTAGCTGTCAGTCAGCACCAAAGAAGCCATGGGGCTACTGATGCTACAGAAGTAATAGTTACCCCCTCCCAACGCAACCCTCTCCAGCTTAGTTGCAGTGTATCGCCAAGGAATGTATATTTTACAACCAAACAAGTGAAAAAGGATACAAAGCTAAAGGCCTACACTATATTCTTATTCACAAGTGTGAGGTGAAAAAAAAATTGAGCATTTATACATCTGTAAAATATTGATAGTATTAAAAAATATATAATAATTCAATATAAAAGCCTTAAAATAGCTCAACAATATTCTTATAAGTTCCTAAGAAAAAATCGCGAAAAATGACAAGGAGGCTTAGGAATAGAGTTTATGTATCTATGAGCACTGTAGGCGACGAAAAAAAACAAACACTTCTTCAGTAGCCACGTGATCTAACGCGCTACTCTCGCAGTAGACTAGACTGCCGATGATGGGGAGATTGAGGTTCGAATCTTAGGGTGGGTTTAAAAAAATGGTTTTCCACTCTCCCACCACGCAATTTCTGGTACACTTCCATTAAATATAGCCTTCCTAATCCCTAAAACCATTAGCGTAACTAGTACAATGGTGCTAAAAAAATGACATCTCATCAAAATCTGGGCCCTGCTAATAAATAATAATATAGTAAAATGTTATTAATGTTGTCAGGAATGTAAACAAAAAAGTAATTAACTAAATTGTATTTTATCGAAGTTTCTTTCTGCCAAAATCCATTTTTGTAGACACTGCTCCTCTTAATGTGTCCTCTTGTTGTCGTCAGGTTCCGTCTGGAACCGCACTACGAAGACACCGACGAGTTTCACGTGTTGAGGAATGGCTCCCTTAGCGTGCCCTACCTGTACCCCGACTACTACCTGACCCCTCACAACTACTGCCTCGAGACCTTCTACGTCGTCGAACTGAAAGGAGAGATCGTCCTCCCTCTCGTCTGTTTCGAGGAATCTTCAACTGTGGAGGAGCCCTTCTCGCTCCACTTGATACTTTACCCGATGGGTGAGTCCAGCAACCCCACCCGTAAATAGGTTCAGGGTTGCCAGGAGGATTTAGGGGAACCTGGGGTGAATTTAGGCCTCCATTCACATAGAATATTCACAACGATTTCTGACCTTTGATTATTTTTATTAGCATTTATACATACATCATTTACAGTAGAATTTTTGGTTTATACAATACAAACATATTTTTTGCAGCCAACACAAACAACATTGTGTTATTTTATAGGTATTTATATATAAAGCTATGTTATATCTCTTTCTATATATAGTATTATTATATTAGCACCGCGTCTTACTACCGTTCGGTTTATACGCACTTACGCTAAAGTGCAATGTAGGGTGATTGTGAGATAAATGAGGACCTACAGTTTAACGTGGATCCGAACCACGGTGGAGGCCTGCATTCCTCACATTCACAAGTTGTATTAATACACGTCTGTCAGAGGTGAAGAAGGGTTTGGCAATCAGATAAATCTGTGCCTGGACCGAGGATTGAACCCGACCTCAAACAGAAGTCTGACACCTTACCCCTAGACCACCAGGTCACCTATATAATAGTAGATCTAGTAGCTTTTCTAGCTGTCACTTCTAGGCATTTGGACGATATATGCGTAATAATGACTGGGGCAAGACTTGTTGCTTGCAAAAAAATACATGTGGAATATACAGGACTCTCAGCTTTGCAATCTACCCCCTTTTGTGCCCTCTTGGATGACCTTGGCCTTGTGAGGCAAGGTAGGAAACCTGACTATATTGTTCAGATATATATATATATATATATACACATTTTACTTTTGGTTGAACTACTACTCTAAATACACAAAGTGTTTACACAAATACTTTGCTCATGGTATCCAGCATGTTGGTCTACTGCCTCATACCTCATCTATGTCGAGTTAAACACTACTTGCTTATTGATGGAGTCTTACATTTCCAGGTCTGCTGATATCTGTACCATTCTTGGTGTCCACCATGCTGGTCTACTGCCTCATACCTCAGCTAAGAGATCTGCACGGCAAGACTCTATCCTGCCACGTCATCTTGTCCTTGCCGCTGCCTACTTCTTCATGGCCTCGTACAGTTGGCGGAAGGACTTATACCGACCACTTGTGCCATTATAGGTGAGCTCTAAATGTATTTTCTTTGGCCATTACACAAGCTAAAAATTGGAAATTATAGACAGAAAATTATTCTCAAACTTTAGAACATATATTGAAGTGCGATGTTTCTCCTTTTATTTGTAAAACAGTGAAATTAAGATCAAGTTAATGGGTTTTTTTAATTTTAAAATAAGTAATCTTCAATTTTGTTGTATACATTTTTTAAATATGGTAAAAATGTTCTACTGGTCTCATTTCCACGGCTATCCGGGCTGTGAGACATGTCCTTAATACACGCCCGGTCCATCCGCATATTAGCACTAATATAGCAGTAAAAAATGTAAAATCCACAGGTATTTAATATACATTCCAGATTTCGTGTTAAAGAGGAGTAAGAAACATTTTCTATAAAAAAAAATTCACTATACCCGGCCAATATTACAACCCCGACCTCTCCATCACCAACAAACCAAGATATTACGAGACTGACACCTTTATACACGTGCCCACCAATGTGGGTTTTATGTGTATCAAATTTGGTATAGTCGAAAATATTTGTGCTTACTCAAAATGGAAACACAGCCGCAAACCACAAAAATGTCTTTAAATTCATAATTTAAATTTGTCCATTTTTATAGTATAATATTTTAAAATAATTTTCGGCCCTACGATTATGATTAAATTCATGTAATATTAATATACATGATTATATATATACATGAATTATATATATACATATACTATATATAAATAATATATAACTATTAATTAATTACATACCTATATGTGTGAATATACAAATATATTAATTAATTATAAATGTACATATAAATTGTTTTTGTAAAAAAGTTTTTTAATATCCACAGGTGAATTTACGATTATAAAAACCACAAAATATTTGAATAGTAAAAAAAAAGTTTCTGCAGTGGAGTGCATTTTTTTATAGAACACTAAAAAATAATTTCTTTAGTCTGGAATATTAAACCTGCCCAATTTAGATATTTTTAGATATCGACATGACTTAGAAACATTTTTGACTACAAACTTAATTCAACTTTAGTTACTAACGTTCAAATTCTGACCCGATTGATTATTTCATCACACTACTTGCAGACTTATCTAACTTTAGAACAGACACAACACCCTGTCCTCCAGCCGTTAATTCAGCACTGTGGTAGTAAAAACAAATTATTTCATTAACGATAAGCTTATCGTCAATCGTATTAAAATCGATCCCTGGACACATCTCTCTGGGGCAGACGTGTTTAGCGACTGGATTAGGATGCCGGACATCAAAACAAATGATTCATCACAAAATTGTATTGTCATAGACCGTAGCTTGTTTGTTCCTGTTTGTAGTGTTTACAACACTTAACTAACTGTATGTTATGTTTTTATTTTAACTACTGACACTATCCCAAGAACAGGCCAGGCAATTTGGTGGGCGTCCAAAATGTTATTCGTCATGACGGAATTCTGTGAACAAAGCGCTTTCGACCGTTTTGGTGGCCACATCGTCTAAGGCGTCATTCTCACAATAGACTAGAGTGCCTATGACAGTGAGACCAGGGTTTCAATCCCAGTTGGGTGTACTGAGGGTGGGTTTCTCCATGATTTCCTACTCTCTCTCTCTCTCCACGCAAATACGGTTACACTTCCTCTAAATTCAACCTTCCTCATCCTTAGTATATTAGCGTAACTAATACATATGGTGAGTATAACCTGAACAGGTAGTAAGACGCAGTGTTAAAATATAATAAAGAGTTTTAAACTAATTTCTTTCATCCTGTATGATCATTCACTATACAGATACTAGAACAAATATGTAGGACATTTTACATGTCAAAAATAAAGTAGAGTACTATAAACACTTTGGACATAAGTTTATAGTTATTGTGAGATTCTAGTAGAAGGAATTTTTAGAAGATTCAAACATATTTTTTACAGTAAACATTGATCATTTTACTTTATTACTAGTAGTACTATATACTATTAAATATGAAAGTGACACATAAAGATCACATAGCTTCACGTATGACTCTATTATCATGTATCCTGGTTTGTCAGTGATGGAGAGGTTGAGGTTCGAATACGAACTGCTAAGTGAGGTGTTATTCCTAAATAATTTTCCACTCTACTTCCAATCAAATTCGGGTTCGTTTCCTCAAAATTTTACCTCCCTCATCTCCACCCAATTAGTATGAATATGCGCAAAGCCTGGACTTGTAGCACACCCAAAACAATTTATACAATTTATTTAAGTCTTAGTTCTAAGGTGTAGGGATAATAAAGGTAATTTATAGGAAATGTATTAGCTTTGAGAGGGATTGGAAAAACAACAGCAATATATCACAGATGGGGAAACGCCCCCCCCCCCCACCCCCAATGCACCAAGACAAGATTATAACCTCTACCGCCATGTCACCTGTGTTCCAGGCTATTGCAAGACTGATACCTTAAACTACGTGATCCCATGTTTGGGTGAGGCAGTGTTTAGAAAAAAAAACTTTTTGGCTGGCAATGAGATTTCAGTGGTTGAGTGACGTCATTCACGTGTGCTCCAATTTCCGAATAACCACGTTTTCTTTTCTTAAAGTTGTTTATTTTACGTCCTTTTTTTTTCCTCCCGCAATCCTCTGCCAAGATAGCATTCTCGAAAGGATTCACCGTCACAATCCATCAAAACTCACAGCGTAGCCCGAGACGCTAGCGACGCGATAAAAAGACAAGAGGTGAATTAAATGCTGTAAACTTTCAAGGTTAATTGTCTGTTGCGAGTATGAGAGATTCTTCTCGTCAAATCTAACTTGGGAACAGACGCAAGTCTTCGGGCTATTCCGGTAACTGCGACTCAACAGTTAGGGGTTCATTATTTTCTTACGTTTTCTTACGAAGGGTGTGGGATGGTCAGAATCTATATTACGTAAGGTTGTCTATCAATGTTTATGTTGAGACAAAATCTATTTATTTTTTGTCAGAAAATAAATTATTAATAATTATAAAATTCCACTTATATTTTGTTTTATTTCTTTCTAAAATTTTATAATCCTAACGTCTAGAAATAATCAAACGATTAAAATAATTTAACTTACCAAATCGTTCAATATTACTTAAAATAGAGGAGGAGGGGGGACGGAAAACCTTACGATCCCTTACGCATCACAAATTATACGCCTGCGTACTAATTACGCTAATATGCTTGGGGTTAGGAAGGCTGAATTTAGGGGAAGTTTACTCGAATTTGCGTGGAAGGAGAGTAGTAGAAAGCCGTATAAGGAAAACCACCCTCAGTACAGCCGACCGGTATTCGAACCCTGATCTCCCCGTCTAGTCTATTGTGCGAGAGACGCCTTAGACCATGCGATCACCAAAGCGGCTTGTAAAGGTTACTATACGCATACATTAATTACGCGAATGGGATAGAGATGCGAAAGATAGAACTTTATTAAAAAAATTAACACTAAAATTATATCAACAAAAAAAAATTTCTCCGCGTAATAGAACTTATGTAAATTTCTCCATATTTCCGCAGCGTCCCCTTTGAGATCCGTTCAGTAATTGTAGAGGATCTATGCAGCATGTATGGCTGTACAGAAATATACACTATGTGTGCTTGAATATCTTGTACACACTTTTACAGACAAAATAATGTTTCTTCCTCAGAACAAAAATATCATCTTGTACAAACGCGTGTTCGTTTTATTTTCTCAAATGAAACCTCTTGTGGAAACTTCAAGTTAAAAGCCACAAAGTCTTAATACTCTCATATATGTGGAAGGTTTAGTTTTCCAAAAGCTAGTTTATGCTTGACCTTAACTGAAATAGGAGAAAACGGTTTCATATTTATATATATATATATATATATATATATAGAGAGAGAGAGAGAGAGAGAGAGAGAGAGAGATAAGATAATTTTGACCAGGATCGATATATTATATAGAATATAGTTCTCTCGCGTGTGTGTGTAGTGTAGACTTTTAGCTGCTCTGGAACCACAGAACGTTGCCCAGGGTACACCATAGGAGGTTGTCTACACGTCGTATCCACAATGAGATGATGTGATGTTAGTGATTATGAAGGTGTGGATCCTGGGAGAGTATCCCTGAGTATATTCAGAGCCAAATCGAAGGTTTTTCCCATTCAACTTTTCAAAGCAAACCCCTCGGATGCTCAAGAATGCACCCAGGAATACAGACCCAGGAGTGATCTTTATGAAATTTTTGTTGTCTTAATCACATTTCCTCACTACCCATTTAGGCTATGTGATATATACACACATGCTCGTATGTTAACTAACAAATAGTATACCCTGTTTGGAGGGTAGGGGGGAACCATTTAGGAAAAACCACCCTCAGTAACCCACCCGGATTAGAACCCCAATCTCCCAGTTATCATTAACTAGTCTAAGACGAGAATGATGGTCAGAACGATGCAGGTTGATTATAGTCTTATCAAGGGCCGCCCAGAGAGCTCAGGGGGCCTGGGGCAACATAGTTTGGGGGGGGGCCCTTTCACAAAAATAATAAACATAAACCTGCTTTTCTTCCTCTTATCAATCTCTAAGTTGTCACACTTACAGTTGACTAGACTGCTGATGATGAGTTTGGGGTTTGAATCTCACTCAATGCACTGGGGGTGGTTTTCATAAATGGTTTTCCATTCTTTCTCAATGTAAATATGGGTGCACTTTCTCTTAAATTAACCTTCCTATCCCTAACATATTAGCATAGTTAGTAGTTATGACATAGGTTATACTCTATACATATAACTCGAATGGGTACCAGTGAAATACAGCGAGATATTTTTTAAATGTAATCAATATATTTTTATCAAGGGTAAGCTTAAGCTGTGTACATTATATAAAAGTTTTCTTCCAAAAATGTTAAGCTACATTGGTAATTTCATTGAAATGTTTAAGAACGTTCCACTTTCATATCATTTAAGAACAATTTTTCGAGCTTTCATTGCAGCAATTCTTCAATAGGTATAATATCCTCAAATACTTATTTCCTTAACAAGATTAGTTCAATGCTCAACTAGCAAATGGTTTAGTCTATCCTCACCGGTGGCTGAACGCAAACGTTTTTAAATTAAAGACAACTTACCGAAAGTGCGCTCCCCTGACGCTACTGAAACAGGTAATACTGTCAGGAGTCTTAAATAAATGCAAATTTGTGGAAAAAACTGTTTCTAGACCCTTTTGAAACATACAATTGGCAGTTCAAGGGCAGAGCTAACATTCCATTAACACACAAGTTCAATTTTGTCCGTATTTTGTAAAAGAGCCTAATTTATTCCATGAGATCTTCTTTTTGAAGGTCCTGAGGATATGCTGCATTCAAAGCTTCGGCATGAGTGACTATGGCTGAGGTGTTCACATCATATGTTGGGTTCAAAATAGGCGAGACTAATACTGACAATTCTGCCATTCTATCAGCCAGGTTACATAATTCAGACAAGAACATATCTAATGTAGGAATGAACACCTGCACTTTGAATCTAGTTTCTGGAGAGTCAAACTTGTAGTCAACATTCCCTCTCTCATCATGGAATTTTCGTTTATTACGAATTCTTGAGACATTCAACCCTGGTTTGATTCTGAAGTTTGAAGCGAATTCCTTTGATTCTATAAGCAAACTTGGCCAGGATTCTTTCAAAAATTGAATCTTCTTCACTAGGCTCTTCACATTTTGTGTTCCCTCTTCCATTGTTAGTTTAGAACTTTTAAGGACTCTGTTCCTATCATAAATGCACTGCAAGACTTTGTACCATATTATAGTGAGAAGGATGAATTCAAACGATTGCAGCCACTCAATTAGACCCGATACACCTACTTGGGGCCAGTGGCATGTTAAGCTCCTCCTCAATCCTAATTAAAGAGTCTAGAAAACATCTGTGATTTTTCGTCAGAGGACCAACAGCGTCAACTATTGCACTCCATCTAGTTTTCAATATAGAGTGAAGAGAGATATTAGCAGTATTTTGTAGAATTTTTCATCTCGCAGGACCGACAGAAAATACATTGTAGAGTTTCTGTATATTGCCAAAATAGGTTTTCACCTTTAAACTGTATTCCATAGCATGTGTACCACAAAGATTTAACTGGATGGTGAAAAATAGGCTTGAGGACTCTTTTCAAAAATTCTTGATTTTACACCTTAAAATTTACCTGACAGGTTAAAGGCATTATCATAACCTTGTCCTCTACACTGTGCTAGCTCTAAGTTACACTCTTCTAAGCTTACTCGATCTGTTCTGCAATATATGCTCCTTTCTTCTTGTCAAAGCCTATCAGCCTGATGAATCTTTAATAAACCATCCATTTTCCGTTTCGTTATATTACATATCTGAGAACAAAAGCTAACTGCTCGATATGTGATACATCAGGCGTGCCATCAACGATAATGGTATAATATATTTTATAAATACAATGGAGGAGTGAAAAAAATATTTTAATAATTAATATTGTAACAACCTTTAATTTTACTTAAACTACCTTAAAAAACTAGGATTAAGAAAAGAGTAAAAAAATCATACTATTAACTTTTATAAAATAAAAATTGTTTGGGTCATCGGGGCCCCCTGCTGAGCGGGGCTTGGGGCAAACTGCCCCATTTGCCCCCCCCTCCTCTGGGTGGCCCAGGTCTTATCTTTTACTAATTTGACACTTAAAAAAACCACATACCAATAATTAATTAGTTAGCATTTTTCATAAACTTCTTATGAATACTGATTTAGTTTAAATATTTTCATAAGTTAATTTAGTGAAAGCTGCATGCTCCCATGATAAAATATGCACATTTAAAAAAAAAATTTAAATACAAAAACAGCCCTGGTATTAATATATTTGAAATCCATACTATTAATTTTTTTTAAATCTAAGAGTATAGGTCAATGCACGTTTTAAAACTTTTACTATAACTATGCTTAGTATCTATTTTGATGTGTCATCCAGTTTGAAGAATCTTAACTTTACATTTAAGTATGTTTTATTTGAGATAACACAACCACAATACCCCATTGAAACAATTTTTAAAATATTAAAACTTTGGACAGTCATTTCTATTTTTGAAAACATTATATTTAACAATTTTGGTTGTATTCTTTCTCTCTTCTCATTCATTTTAGAAAAACATCATAGACTATATGTAGCATAAAATACATTTACTTTTTCAGTTTGAATTGTTTCTTTTTGATGGTCTTATTACACCTGCTAACGGACACCTTGTTCAAACAAACATGAGTAATGTTAGTTAAACACTGATTCACTCTACAAGATTACCTCACCGCTCTTTATTGTCATAGGCTTCTTTACAGAATCACGTTTATTTGCAATATAGCTCCAATCTTTTGCAACACTTTAGTTATGGTATTATAGAATTTTCATATGAAGAAACCTTTAGAAAAAATAAACTTTTTTTTTTTGCATTCAACAATATCAACATTATGCTATACAGTAAGGCGGGCTAGGTTCCAGAACCTCATTGTAAAGCAGAATATCATAGCCTTTTTTTTAAACTTTAAAGTGTATATAAGATCCTAATAACATGTTTACACTATCATATTATATAAAGTGCTCAATTGAGATAGGCTTAAGAAATAATACGAAAGTAGTCAAATGAAATCGATTGAAAACTAATGAATGATCATTCGATAAACAATAGCTAAAATCATTGGATAGTGCCCAACATTATAAACAAACTGAACTACCAACATTAAATGGCGGCCAAAGACATTCACTGAGAATAACATGCTGAAAAACACTGGAAGAGAGTGACACACGCCAAACATAGTGAACATATGATTTAAAATCGCTGTATTAGCAGAATGCAGTAAATCGGAAGACTGTAAAGCAGGGACCTACTATACTATTAGTATTTTTTTCTTATTTTTATTTTTAGCAATGCATCTTACTACCCATTTGGGTTATACACTTATGTAATAATTCACTAAGGGGTTAGGAATAAGGAAGGTTGAATTGAGAGGAAGTGTTCCCACATTCGTGTGGAGAGAGAGAGAGCGCTAGAGGGAGTGTAGGAAACCACCCTCAGTACCCCTGACCAGTATCGAACCATGAACTTCCTGTCATCAGCATTCTAGTCTATTATGAGGGTGATGCCTTAGACCATGTGGCCACCAAAGCGGGTATTATTATTTTATAGCCCTTGGTAATATCTTTCAAAAGTGACAGATGCCATGATATAGCTTGATATATAAAAACTTGAAAGTAGATATAGTAAGTAGACTTTATAGCTGTCAGATACGGAGGCTCTTCCTATGAAAATTGGACTGTAGATGTACACTAATATCTTTGACTGACTCTCGGGGCTGGTTTCCTTGCCTTCTTCACTGGGAGTTTTTTTTTTACACAAATGATTAACCATCCTTTCATATGAATGTTGCTAAAATTTTGTTTAATTTTACTCCTCGCATTATGTCTCTCTACACTATAGGTAGTTAAAGAAACTTGCATTAAGTCATTCTACTAAAAATACAAAAACTTAAGATTATTGGTTTATGATTTTTTTATTGTTTAGTACCATGTCTTACTACCCATTCGGGTTATATGCTTCTATGAATCTTAATCAGCCTAAATATTTTATTTTGCTAGATGTTTATTGATTAATTTTTTGTATATTTTTTACACACACTTAAAATATATCTTGTACCGGTACCATTTTTCTAAAGGTGATTTAAATTTTAATTCAAATTATCAGTTTTTGTTTAGTTTTGGCATGATGCAAACATATGCGAAACAATCAAAATAAATGGCAATTTTATTGCAAAGGAATTTAGGAATAACATAAAATACATATAATCAAGTTCTTGACAAATTCAACCTAGCAAAATTTTAAGACCCGCATCGATGGTCACATGGTTTAACAAATCTCTCTTGTGTTAAACTGGATTGCTGGTGACGGGAAAATCAGGATTCAAATGCTGACCTTTGTACTGAGGGAATTTTTTCCTAAATGTTTAACCATTCTTCTCCACATAAATGCGGTTACCTTTCTTATAAAATTCTATCTTCCTCATACTTATACTATTAGTGTATTAACCCAAATAGATTTTAAGAAGTGGTGGGAAAAAAATCACAAAAAAATTACAAATGGTTTAACGAAACAAAAATTAAAGGTTACTATGACACAGTGATTATTTTAAAAGAAAAGTGTATTAAACATTAAATTAAGAAGAATTATTATGTTTTGTTCCTTTGAATGCTGACATAATGTTCTATTTATTTCCGGTGGGTGGGGAATTATTACCTTCCATAAATAGTGTGTAGAAAGAGAATGTTATTCACATTAACCGTGGGATGGATTATATTATTCGCAATACTACTTCAAATACATATATTACATAACTTAATAAATGATTGAAGACAACACTTCATAAAGCATTTCCTTGAAATGTGGTGAAATATATAAATCAATAATAAAATAAATAATATATTCAAAGAGAACACCTTTTCTGAGTTGAAATATTTCATAATATACTTTTTAATAATTTTTTATGCCTATGAGTCGTCTAAACATTAATATATTTTGTTTTATTTCAGCATTCCTGACACAGTTTACATTCCAAGCCTGTTTCTTCTGGTTACAAGTGATGTGTTTTGACACTTTCTGGGTTATACGGTGAGTACAAACTCATGATTTTGAGTTTCAATAAGATATTTTATTAATTTATGTACATCTATTTAATATAAATTTTACAAACTAACTAAAACTTCCTCAGCACATCTAAAAGAATATGAATATATGCATAACCTACCTAGCAACTTAAGCTCATGAACCTGCAAAGATATAGATTGATGTCATTTTATAAAATTATTTAAAATCATATTAATAACAGCATAAATATTATATTGCAAGTATTAAGGATATTTATGGTGTAACAAATGAATTTTTAAATAGGTAGGTCCTCAAAAATAAAAAAAATTATTAAAATAAATAATTTCAATTTTTGGCCTAGCTAGTGACTTTTAACATTTAAAATTCTATATAGATTAGAACCCTAATAAAATATATATTCAGATAAAGAGAAACATAGAGAGACAGAAAAACAAAGATAAAGAGACATAAACTTTACTCTCTAGGTCCAAATACAGTAATCAATATTAATAACTCTAAGTGATGAGTTTAAATATTTAGCAACAATTTTAAATAGCAATAACGATATTATTAGGAAAAGAATAGTCAGGAAATGCATGGCATTACTCGGTCAGTAAGTTGTTATCTCGCCTGCTTTTAAGGAACGTAAAACTCAGAATATACCAAACATTAATTTTACTGATTCTTCTCTATGAATGTGAAACGTCTTGCCTTACATGATAACAAAAAGCTTAGGGTGTTCAAAAACAAGTTGCTTAGGAAGATATTTGGTCCAAAAAGTGATGAGGATACTGGAGAATGGATGAGGTTACACATAATGATGAGTTACATACCCTGTGATAATCACAAGACATTATTCGGATAATCAAGTCTCGTAGATTACGGTGGGCAGGACATAAAGTCAATGGAAGAGACAAAACCGTGCTCAGGGTACTGATTGGCAAACCCTATAGGAAGACCTAGACGCAGATGGGAGGATAACATTAGAATGGACCTGAAAGAGATAGTGTGTAATGAGGTGGACTGGATGGAACTAGGGATAGGTGGTGTTCTTTTGTAAGTGCGGCAATGAGCTTTCAAGTTCCTAACGTCATAGAGTAAGTAAGTAAATTATAAAACCACTTATTTGAATAAACTTCAACCTACTTTGTTGTTTGTACAGCTCTTCTTACATCAACAAGACATCAATACAACTGAAACCGTATATTGAAAACAAAGCAAAAGAAATGGCCGGGATAGATAATGAAACATTTGACGACGTGGACAATTCCTTGGAGATGAAACGTGTGTTCTGCCTTCCCACTCTCATGGTAGGGGGGAAACTACCTTCCAAAAGCATCGAGAGGAGGGTGTTTCTATGCTACTCGATCTACGCTTGGTGCTGGCCCATCGTGCTCATCATTGTCTCAACCATGATTGACCTCATACCAACCATCCCTTCATCTTACATCAAGCCGAACTTTGGTCATGTCAAGTGCTGGTACAGCTGTAAGTAATCAATAGTGGAAAAAAACCTTTAGTCAGCTATAGTAGGATTATGGTTGAAAGGAGCTTTTAGAAAATACAAGTATATTTATTTAGTTTATTTGTTTGAGGTATTTAACGTGCACTTTCTGAACCGACTGATTATATCAGCACACAAGTATTTCTATGAGTGAGAGCTGAAGAACCCACACATTTTGCCAGGTAAAGTATTTTCACATAGACTGCCGGCTTTATTTCCCCTTTAAAGGAAGTTGTGCTTCGGATTTTTATTGTTTGTGGAAAATGTATCGACCCTGGCTTGGTTGTAATCCACTAACAACAGATTTCAGAGGCAAGCACTTAACCTCAAGACCCCCGAGGTCAACCAGCAACCATATATTTTACTTTATTAGTATTATTATCATATTTCTTAGATACCTATTGTAACTATATATAAAAAGAGACATTTGCAGGTCACATAACTTGACATACAACTCTATTAAAATTGTAATTATGAAATCACATTAGTTTGTTTAATTAGGTAACTAAGGTAGAGACTAGAATAAACTATGCCAGAAAAAAACTACTAAAGACAAACATTTAAATGGGATTGATATTCAGTGTTCTCTCTCTTTTGACAAACAATTAAACAAAAGTTCTACTGGATTTTTAGAAACCAGACAATTTTCATATGATAGCCTAGACCTAGAACAAATTTTCCATTTTTTAGCACCGCATCTTACTACCCGTTTGGGATGTATGCATATGTACCAATTACTTTACTGTGTTAGGGATAAGGAAGGGCGAATTTAGATGAAGTGCATCCACATTATTTTAGAGGGAGAGTGGAATTTTTTTTATAGCAAAAACCCCTCCCAGTACACCTAACCAAGATTGAACCCTGATCTACCCATTATTGACAGTCTAATCTATTGTGAGAGTGATGCCTTAGACCATGTGACCACTGAAGAGGGTAGGATTAAATTTATGTATAGGCAAGTTTAGACAACTGTCCTAGGCAACAAAGCTCATGGAATGGTAAATGTGCAGAGTTGAAATCAAAATAAATGTTCGCTGTGCCCTCAGCATGTCTGTCTAAATTGTATCTGAGGTAAGATGTTACTTGACATCTTTGGAGGTGGTAATGAAATCATTTCTATAGGAGGGTCAAATACTTAAATGCGGTCCTATTTTTTTTTAGTTTTAATAACATATTTTAATGTAAGTACAGAGATAATTTTAGTTTTACTTGCTCAAGAAAAATAACTTTATGCTGAAGTGTCATTATATTTTATTTGTATTTTTTCAGCCCAAGAAGCAGAACTCAACTATTTCTATGGTCCTATCATTTTTGTGCTGGTTACAAATCTGATAATGTTCGTTTTATCTGCCCTAATGATCTGGAAATCACAATGGCAGGAGGGTTCTGGCCGCACGGAACGTCAAACGTAAGATGAATATACTAATATATAACTTGTATCTTGACTTATTAAATGACAATTTATTGTAAAAAGTTAATGTATTTGATTTTAAGACAGCATTAGTAGAATTTTCTCAAAGCCTTAATATATTGAATCACATTTAGCTCAAGCTAGAACATTAAAAGTGAAAACATATCAAGCAGTAAATAAACATAGATTTAGTGATGTTTTAAGTAAATTTGGTTCTAAATTTTGGAACTGTTTACACGCCAATGTCATCACAGTTTTCAGAGTCATTAAAGTTAACTACATTCTTAACACAATACTACCATTCATCATTGACAACAACGATATTTTTAGCACCGCGTCTTACTAACCTTTCGGGTTATACACCTATGTTCTAGTTATACTAATGTTAGAGATTAGGAAGTTCAATTGAAAGGAAGTGCACCTGCATTTGTATGGAGGGTGAGTGAAAAACCATTTAAGAAAAACCACCCTCAGTACACCCGACCGGAATAGAACCTCGATCTCCCCATCATCGGTGGTATAGTTTAAGACAGGAACAGAGCATTAGACCATGTGGCCACCGAAGCGTGTGACAATAAAATTGAGTCTTAATTGATATTTAGATAGATACCAGTACTTGATATTTTTATTTCACAGGCATTTCATGATATCATCAATGCATAGGAACTCACAATTCCAAACCATTCTTATTCTGGCTGATAAATCTTAAAGTTAATGCTCATAGATTGGATTCTAATATGAATCTCATGGAGAGCCTTAGGTGGAAAATTCACTTATTAAAAGAGCTAAGTATCTATCCGTGTCATTTCCAACTGATGACTTTCAGTTCAGCCTTCATTACATGTTGATGTGTAGTATGAAAACTGTGTGCGATTTCAATGACAGGAAATAGGCCATAAAATATTTTAATTTAAAATTATTCCTTTAATATTGGTTATCATTAGGTTAACCATACACACATATTGATCAAAAGTACACCGGCACATGTGTTTATGTGACATTTTGCCTTAATGCAGTAAAGTACTTTTTTTCACTCCTTAAATGACATATATCCCTGAAAGTAAAACTAAAAATAGTTTTTGTGGTTTTAGTTTCCGTCTGAGTTTCTCCTTGTTCTTTGTGATGGGTATCAACTGGATAATGGAGGTAATATCATGGGCAGCTGGAGGTCCCAAGCACATTTGGTACGTGACCGACACCATCAACACTCTTCAAGGGGTCATCATTTTTGCTATCTTCGTATTGGACAAGCGAGTCCTGGAACTGGTCCAGCGGCAGCTGTGGCCTCAGATCTCACATTACCTGTGCAAGTGTAGGAAAAACACTGCTGGGAGTAGCATTAAGCCCCAGGTCATGAATAACAATGGATTTCCTCATAATGTTACATATACCTCAGTATCTACTAACGAAGCACCATGAAGCCTATTTTATTAAAATACTATGCCAGTATTTTTGTTTCTTGGCAATTTTAATGAGACTGATAGATGATATAGTTGACTAGAAAATAGATGTCTATTTTTATAATCTGATGTAACTAGAAGTATTAAACAAAGTCGAAAAATTATTACATTTAAGCAGTAGAATGTAATGTTTTAATTTATTAGCCAAGTATAAAATAATGAATAAGAAGCGTTTGTTCAATTTTAAATGCCTGAGTGACTATAACTACAGAAACGTATTTTTTTTAGGGTCACCCATTCGGCTATCCACATATTTCCAAATAATGGGGCAGGTATTAGAGGTGTGGAGTCGGTATGCCAAGCCTTCAACTTGTCTATTTTTCTACTGGCTGATTTCGGCTCCTTCAGAAATGGCTAAAGCATTTTAATTAATAATAACAAATTTACTGCAGGTCTCCTATACAGATTACTTCATGGGAAGCTTCTTTGGAAGTGTGAATTCATATTTGAGTAAATTTGTCAACCCAAATTACAAATATTGGTTCTAAAGAATAAAAAAAAAGTATAAAACTAAAATAAAATATTTACCACTTATTTTATAATATGTTTGTATTTTGAAGCCAAAAGCTCTATATTTTTACCAACCCCGACTCCACTCAAAACTGCTTCCGACTCAGACTCCGATTCTACAACCCTGGTAGTGGGAGAAATTTAGGATTTAATTAAATGTATCCAAATTTGAATGAAGGTAGATTGTAAAACCATTTAGGATGAACCATACTCAGTACACTCAAATGATATTTGAACAAAGACTTCTCTTTCACAAGCAAACTAGACAAGATGAGGCTGGCGCATGAACCTGTGTTCCCGCTATTGTAGGTGCCAAGACCTCCTAACAACCAGGGAGTTGAACTGGAACCATACCAATTGCCAAAATTAAGTTATTTTTAAGCAACTAGAACCAAAACAGGATTTCAAAAAGTAAATTGCTTAAGAACTGGAACTGATATATATTTTAAGTTAAGGTTCTTACATTTTATATAAAAAAAAAATCTTATGCCGTTCTTTCTGAAATTTAATTTTATTTTGAAAATAAAATTTTCCCTTTTCTCAAGAATTTTTGTGGGAGTAGGATATATCTATTTTCCAAGGGATTATAAAAGTATCAATGAGCACATATAAGCACTAATGAGTTCGAAATTTTGAGGAATGTTTACGGTCACATTGTGTAGGATTTTCTCATTTTACTCTATAGGCTATGAATTTAGTAAGATGTATTTAGCTTTTAGTTCTTTAAGATAATATTATTCTTACATTAAAATGTAATGTGATTTTATAGCTTCCATAATATATTTTCATAAAATGTTAATTTATTTACATATTTATATTTATGTGTTTTGAAAATAAAGTGTATTATGCATATAAACTTACCACATGTAATTTGTTGTCTCTTTGAAATACACATGTTTTATTGATTAGTAAAAAAAAAACTAAAAATCTGTCAAATCCACTTTTTTATTAATGTCAAATCTAAAATTTGAACTTTCATTTTACATATGAATTCCAATTTTCTAACATAAAATATTTAAGTAAACATGATAAGTGTGGTATAATTTTTTTCCGCACAATATTGATTTTCCATTAATTCTTATGTTGCTTTAAAGAATAAGTTTTTTTGTTAGAATGTAAATACCCATTCAGTTAATCGTAATATATACTTGGAAGAAGGTACAGAAAAGGTGGATAGAAAACATATAAAAGGGAATGAACAAAATATGGCTGTTACAATGAAAAGAAGAACAAGTTCAAACTCTACATTGCTGCTACTGGACAAAGAGGTATTGACTGCCTCTTTAAGAAATCGATTGTCAACCCCCTTCATATGTTTTCTATCCACCTTTCCTGTACCAGTACCTTCTTCCATATATATATAAATATATTTTACAAATTACCTCAAAAATTGATTTATTATTTATATTCGCTTGAATGGTAACTTAATGTCTGAGCTTTAATTGGTCCTAAAATGATAGATGGGGCAAACCACTAAGCTGCATAATTGCTTTTTCCTTTAGTTGCAAGTGACATTTCTCCTAACAAATTACCTTTAGGATTTGTGAGACAAAGGACTTATTTCTAATTTATGTAAAAAAGTGCACTCTGCTTTATTACTCGTTTGTCTATCTGCATTTGATTACACTCTTGGATCAGTGATAGGAAGGTAGAATGTTGTGTTAATGTGCCCACATTTATATTCTTAGCATTCTTAACCAAAGCCGAGACCAAATCGACCTAATACCTGGAAGTGATTGACGTGTCCTTCCTCCTTGTGGTGACAAGTGGCTACTTCTAAGTGAATAATAAAAGATTTATCCCATTTTGCCCCTTTAATAATGAAAATGATTTATCATCTTTTTTCAGGCAAAGTTTAGTATGTATTCTTTTTAGCACCACAGCTACTACCTTTTCAGGACTGCCTGTTTAGGTTACACACATATGTACTAATTACACTAATGAGTTAGGGATGAGGAAGGTTGAATTTGATGGGAAGTGTACCTGCATTTATGTGGCAAGTGGAAAACCATTTTGGAAAAACCACCCTCTGTACACCTGACTGAGATTCTAACCCTAATCTCCCTGTTAGTTGCAGTCTAGTCTAACATGAGAGTTACACCTTAGACCATGCGGTCACTGAAGCAGATAAATTTATTCTTAATTACACTTTATAATATCCTTATTTAAATGTATCTAAGTCATTATTAACTTCTGTTTAGAAAGTTCATAGCGAAAAAAAAGATATTAATAACTTAGTATCATTCTTGACAAATAAACTACCTAGTATAGTTGTTTTACGGTGTGGTTTAATCATATTATTATCTTTCACATTACATGCTTGAAAAACCAACTAAATTTAACCTGACCAATTATTTAAATATTTAAAATAATGGTTCTTGATTAGACAATAACCTGTTATAATGGAAATTTTAACAAACATTTAATATTCATAATGAAATATAAAACTGACAAAAAAATATTTTTTTATAAGGTTTGATGTTTTGGAAATATTTGTAGGTACTAGTTAAAAATGAACTGGACAATCATTTGGATAGTTTGAGTGATAAAATTTGATAATTTAGAAACCTTTAAAAATTTCATTTACCATCCTTAGTTCGTAAATACAAAACATTTGCTTTATAAGTAGCATACCGTCGCACAGAAGGCCCGAGGTTGGGCCATTGAGAGAGTAACACTAACAACATGTTAATGTCGTCCAAAACATCCGATGGTTTCATCCTGGCCGAAGCCTCCTTCAGATATTGTCCTAGTTTCTGTACCCTTTTGTCAGATAGAAAGAGTGAGGGAAGTCTAATTGGTAGTAGATCTTGCCAAACCAAATCCAAAGCCCCAAACTCTGATCTTTGTTTTTTATTGAGACTAAAGGATGGTTCGTTGCTCTGCAAAGCTAGTAAGAGTTCTTTGTTGATCCCCATTAGGTTATCAACAGTTGTCAGCAGCAAAGGTATTTGTTCTTGACACTCCGCCACACTGGCTAGCATCTCCCTTGTCTCAGAAGGATGACTCGACAGTAATTTATCAAATCTTGACATTCTTCCGCAATGTATGCAAGTGCTGTACACACATAATGATATTACTCTAATCTACTATATATATAATTATTATTATTTGTTGGCGACTGTCCTTAAACTACTTGAGGCTTTTTTTCATGATTTCCAAAAACCCCACTCTTCCCTGTACATATTTTTTTCATGATTTGATAAATTAGGCTATCTTAATTGTATTAATTTAAGACATAATAAGGCGTGATATGAAATTTTATAATTAATATATTTTCCAAAAAAAATTGTCTTATCATAAACATTGATGTTAAAAACCTTGCATAAGATGGATTTTGACCCCTCGATCCCTTTGTAAGAAAATATAAGAAAATACTGACCCCCCTTCCCTTTCTCGAAACCCTCAGGTACTTAATTTAAGGAGGGCCCCTGGGCTGAATGGGCTTAAATGCATGTCTCTGAGATCTCATTTTTATATATTTTTCCTTAATATTTTTAGCACAATGATTATTAACAACCTAATCTGGGGATGCATATGAAAAGGATAGTTTGGAAGAAGTGCATTCCCATTAGCATGTAAAGAGGATGGAAAAAATCACCCCCTAATTCACCCATCCAAGATCCAAACCTCCACCCTCATGTCACAGGCAATCCAGTTATTTGCATGCTTGACACCTTGGAGATAGTGATCACAGATGTGAGCATTTCGCTTCTTCAGAATGACTCGAAATTGCACATACATTGCCTGTCTCTTTTAACATTTTTTAGCTTTGGATTTATATTCTACTATCTATCTAATGTGTTTCACTAAATTTAAAATCAAACCTATAGTATTGCTAATTCCTAAAAAAAAAAGTCGGTAGTACGTAGTCCTATTACAAGTAACCCCATTTTAAAGTAGCTTTGTACTTATTTGAATTTAGAAAAAAATTAATGAAATAATATATGTATATTTTATTGATGCGTTTCAGACGATTAATGCGCATGAGTTATTAGTATAGGGTGACCAAATCCTTTTGGTGCAAAGGAGGGCAAGTACTCTAAAAATGTAGGACGTTCAGGAAAAATGTATGACACATGTTACAGAAATAACAGTAAAGAATTAGGACGCTTACTTGATTGGTTGCGGATGGCATACATGGATCCAATATAAATCACAAATTTTATCATGTGAATACTGCAATGTGAGTTTGCTGACGAAAATACACAAAGACTACTAGTGATAACCAAAATACCTTCTTACGATATAATTTCTAAATTATGTGTAATTATTTTGAAAGCAAATAACACCATAAAATGACAATATTATTTATTTTGTCAAAATAGAGGATATTTTTGAAAATTCCTCCCGACAGGACAAAAGGTTGAAACATAGGACATAGCTGGGGAAAGGAGTATGTCTGGTCATCCTGTATTAGCACCCAAAACATCCTATAGTTAAATAGGCCCTACACTTTGAACCCTCTTTGCATTTATTTATTATTATTAGCACTGTGTCTTACTACCCGTCCAGGTTATACGCACATTTACTTATTAAAATAAGTAGGATTAGAGCACATGCATTTTAATAAATGTTAAATTAAAGTTTAGGTGAAAAGTTATCAATATTCAAATGGAATGAAAGTGTCAGAGACATCAGTAGGATCTGATAAATATTGTGATCATCTCAATACCAGCCTGAATGTTTGTCACGTGCCCTAGGGGTCGAACATTTTTAAGTTTGTGGTTTTCTATTCTTATCTTCAGGAAAACGCTAACACATCTCCTTAAAAACTATCCTAGTATTGTGTTGAGTTTATATTCCAGATAATAAAAAAACAAGCATTTTTAAACATAAAGTCAGAAACAGAATAATAAGTGTCTAGGCTTTGTTGCAGTCGAAATTGGGCCCTGTTGTTGAAGTAGAAGCAGTATCAAGCAATTTGGAAAAAAAAAATAAAAAAAAAATAGCACCGTGTTTTAATACTTATTTGGGTTATATGCTTACATACTAATTAGTAATTACGCCAATGGATAAGGGATGAGGAAGGTCAAATTGAGATGAAGTGTAAATGCATTTGGGTGGAGAGATTGGGGAACTATTTAGGGAAAACCACCCTTATTACACCCGATCGGGATCAAACCATGATCTTCCAGCCATTGGCAGTCTTCTATTGCGAAAGTAGTGCCTCAAGTCATGTGGCCACAGAAGCGGGTCAGTTTAAATAGTAGCTGCCTAGTAGGCCAATATTTTAATTGGGGGAAAACTTGTTGCCATTCTAACAAATAGCACCAGCATGACTCATGATCCAGATGGCTAAGGTTTTACATCACTTCACTAGAGAACCACATTTTTCAATGTATTCAGATTTTATAGCTCCCTTTTTATATTCCTACAACAAAACAACTGAAAAATGCTTATCTTGTTTGGTCAACTATATAAGATAATGCAAGTAGCCAGATTGCTGTTTTTCCAGTTAAAACAAAAATTAAGACTTACAGAAATTATTTCAGTCAACATTCTAAAACCAAAGACTTATTTATATGTCATAAACTTAAATTTTTAGTTTTAAAAAAGATTTTTTTAAAAGTATTAAATACATAATATTGCCTACCTTAACAAATGCCAAATATAAGATAAATTCATCATGTAATGAAATGAAAGCTTATAGACTTATTTATTACTAAACCCAAATGATAGCTCATGTTTTAATCAATATAGTCTTTCTCAGGTGCCCAAACTATTTAAATAGTGTCAATAAAGTTAGAGATTTAGAAATTTGATTGTTTTTTTGTTTGTTTATTTAGATGCAAAGAGAATTACTTTAGGAAAACCAAATAAAATGCTTGGAAACTAACTAAAGCATGAAAGAAAGTAAATCAAAGGTCTTGATGCTCTGACAATTTTTCATGTTTGAACTGAAAGCTCAAAATTTTACGGGGTGGCTATAGTTTTCTATAAATTTTTAACTTCCTCCGACTTGACCTTTTTCCTACTTTGATTTGGTGGTAGTATTTTTTCTGTTTATTACAATGATGACATTTAATAAATAAGTTATCAGCTTAACATAAATATTCATATAATTTCCAGTATTTGATGTTTAACCTATTGTTTGTGATACTGTGTAAATGAAATATAAAAATCTATCAAATAAAATATATTTTTTGCTATATATGAAAGGTGTAACAAGGACTCAGTGCTGTAGTTGAGCCAGAGCGCCACCCTGGCTTGAGTCCTGATTGGATCAACGAGACTCAGTTCAAGAAGAGTTTAAGAAAGTTTAAAAGCATCTCAGAGAGCATCCACGACACCAACCATTAAATAGGATCAGTTGAAATTCTTGAGTAAAATTATAGACAGTTTAAGAGCAAAATGTTTCACAACCATTCCAAGATGTGGAATGAAAGAGAGTGGCGTTTGTCAAGAAGGATATTCCAACATTTTGAAGGATTTTAAAATACTGACCTCAGACTTGTGGCCTAATAATAATGGAAATGACATGGCAAAGAATCTATAAGCAACCTTTGCAGCTGCTACAGAATAGAACTAAAAAAAAAGTATTTCGAATGAATTTCTGGACTACGCTGACTCTGGAGAAAGACTTATTTCTGAGTTTATTAAACCTTTAACAGACTTCTTAAAATCAATTCCTTGTAGTTCCGCTGAGTGTGAATGTAATTTTAGTGAAATTAACTTAATAAATACTCTATTATGCTGATAATTAACTAGGTTGCATCATTATGTTCATTAAAGTAAATGGACCACTTACAAGGGAATGGTACCTTACTACCATATGTTCACACCTGGTTGCTGCATCAATGGTCAGCTGTGGAGACAAAATCACGTCATGTCAGTTATGAAGCTGTTCCTGAGCATAATATAAATGAATTTGCGCATTGCTTTAAAGAGTTATAAAATTTATACACTGAGTTACATTACCATTACCTATTTATATTTATAAAATTGTATTCTTATTGTTAAACATTAAAATCTCAATTCAATTTTATATCTAACCCGATTCAGTGGCTGCATGGCCTAAGGCACTACTTTCGTAATAGACTGGTTGCCGATGACAGGGAGGCTGAGGTTTGATCCTGGTTGGGTGCACTGAAGGTGGTTTTTGCTAAGTTATTTTCCACTCTCCTGCCACGTAAATGTGGGTACATTTTCTCTAAAATTCAACCTTACTCATTTGTATCACATTATGAGTAAGTAGTACATAAAGTGTATATGGTAACTCGAACGGGTAGTAAGATGTGTTGCTAAAGTATAATATATATTTAGAATGTTTGTATATAAAGTTAATTTAAATTGTGGGAATGATCGCCCAAGTATCTTTTTCTTTATGACTACACCAATAAAAAATGTTTCATACATAACAAATCAAAGACTACCTAAAATGGTGAAAAGGTTTCCATTAAAGAGATAAATAACAATTTGAAATAGTTTTTATTAATGTTTTATTCACTAAATAAAACACTAAAAGCTAAGCACCTCTATTCATGCTTGCATAGCAGTTAGTCACGAATGCTATACATTTTATTTTTAGTTTATTTGAGGTATTAGTGTGCACTTTCTGAATCAACTGATTATTTCAGCACATGAGAATTTCTATGAGAGAGAGCGAAAGAGCATGCCAATTTCGCCAGTAAAGGTATTTTCACATACCTTCTAGGTTTCTTTTACATGCCACAATCGACACGGGACCAACGGCTTTACTTCTCCCCCAAAGGAAGTTGTGCTATGAATTTGTATTGCTAAGATAAATTCGTCAATCCCAGCCGGGTTTGAACCCACGCACATCGGGTTCTGAGGCGAGCACTCCCCCCCCCCCCCACAAATGCTGTAAAACATTACATGTAGTAAACCATGCCCAAGCAAGGGGGGGGGGGGGACCCTAAAAAAACCTGGCTACGGCTTTGTGTGAAAGTATATTTAATAACTTTTCTAGTTGTCATATAAGGTTCTTTGTCTGAAAATTGGAATGTAGCTCCTGTGAAATAATTTAATGCACTAGTCTGTAAACTGTCTTCATCCAATAAACAAGATATATTGTAATGCCAACTAACCTGCAGTCAATGCAGCTCCACCTAGAAAACCTGAATGATACAGAAAGTATAGAGGTTCAAATCTTTGCTAAGTTCATAGTTTCTTTTCCCATTACATTGTAATTTTCCATCCTCTGTAAATTCTTAAAACTTCAGCCTATCCCTCCCGTTTCCCTGGACTCATACCATTGTTAGGCACCACACTGGCAACAAAACTTACTAAAAATAGTGTAACTAATAAGATGTAGGCCCTACTGTTAGGCTTGCTCTCTCATAAAAAAATAATTGAAAATCAAAAGTTGCTCATGACTGTATTAATGTTGTAGACACTAACTTACTATTACAAAATATCCCTTGCTTTTAGAGAATAGTGCGCTGGGAAGGAACATACTACTTTCAAATTTGATTGTTACAATATTACTGAAAATGTTACCTTTCTCATGCGCTGCAAATTGAAGAGTATTTTACCGATGCTCCTAGTTTGATGTAACACAAATCTAATAGACCCTTTTTTTTTAAAAAAAACAGTGTGGAAACACAGTAAAATAATGTGTTAGGATATGAAGCCAACTTGAAAGAAAACATTAGATTAGACCTTGATTAAAACAAATTTATTTCTTCATACTCTCGTCACAATTACATTATTACATCACTTTCATTGTGTGGGTTTTTTCTGTTTCTTGAGATAAAGTAATATTTTCAAAAATTAAAAAGGAATATTTTCAAAAATTAAAGATTATGTGCAACTGTGAAACAAAAGAGAAGATTTAAGTGTGAGGAGTGCATGAAGAAATGAAAAGTATATTTGTTTTTTATCAGAGCCTAACTTACTAACCTTTCTGGTCTAAGTCCTTTCCTTTCAGATTAATTTACCATTTTTCCACACTGTTTTCATGAATTTTCTTAGTCAATAGGCTTTTTTTTTAAATAGCAAATATTTAGTAACCTAGGTTTTATTAATGAGACCTACTTTAATTTTGAACAGACTGTAAAGTGGTCAGGGTTTTGGGCTCCTAGCTCTCAACCATTTCATCTATAGCATATTTGTTTGTCATTGTTTATTTTGTTAATTTAATAGTATTCTTGAAATACATAAATTCACTGTTCATATAATAGGCTTGCAAGTGCACAGCAGTTATAATGTCCAGGAACATTTATAAACAGTTTATATTTCATTTTATAAAATTCTTCCCCCTCAAATTTATTAGAAATTATGTTTTCATTATCATTATATCATACTTGTGGTATATTATTGTTAGCCACTCAGCTAGGCCTATTGTAATATAAATATTCTTCAGCATCTACTAGGCGTTAGGCTATTCTAGGCTTAGTTTAATCTGTATTTATCATTATCAAATTGTTCAGCTAAAATGGTTAATTATAAGAAAGTGTGGGGTTTTTTGGAAGTAGCCCAAACCATAATCAAAGTATCCAAGCGACATATAATCTAAGTTTCAATCCTTTGTAATGTAATTGATTTGACCATAAGGAGTATTTGAAAGCATTGACCATATTATCGTTCTAATTATTTATATATTAAAACATTTTTTTATCATTCTAATTTTATACATAATTAAACATATTTTACTTTATTTAAATTTCGTAATCTATTACTTGGCGCTTAAATCACGTCTTCCTCTAAATTATTTACTAGTTAATTTAACACCCTGAGGTAAGATGGCAGCACTTAATGGACAACCTCAGTTAATGTCTTTTTTCCCCCTCTGACCAAGTTAAGACCTTTTAAAGTAATTTACTGTTTTGGAAGAATGTTCTCCACGCAGGAAGTATTTTTTTTGAGTTTGTAGGTGTGTATTCACCGTTAGAAAATGTCCCTTCTAGAAGCTTCTATTGAGCTGGGATATATACAGTGGTTTTGAAATTTCTCTTCACTGTGAAATCAGTCGTGATTACAGACGGACGTGTGTTCGGTCATAAATGGACATATTTTAAGCGCTCGGTGATAATCGGTTGCTAGGCCCTCGGCATGATCGCATTTCAATTTAAATAAAAACATAAACATGTTTTTTCTTTTAACGGAATAAAGTAATATTAAATTTTATGCAAAGTGTTATCATTTTTTTTGGTTAAGTGATAAGACAAAGGAGGGATCATAAGTAAAGCGCACTGTTGTGCAATAGAAATGACGACTTACTGTGGGGCATAATATAAACTATAATAAATTACTTCCAACCGAGGAGCTATAAAAGGATAATATAACAAATGGCGTTCCAACGGGGTGCATTTAACATGCTATAAAAGGATATTATAACAAGTGGCGACACAATATTAAACATGATACGTAACTAATAACACCTTCCACAAAAGAACAATAACATAACGAAAGCAAATGTTATAAAATGGCGCTACAACTTAGGGGCACGAATACCGCGAACTGAGACAGAGGTGCGTCAACGGAGCTAAAGGGACGAGACGGCACACCAGGAGACGGCACACCAAGAGACTGCATACCAAGGAGACGGCACATTCAAGAAACAGCGCAAAGGACGGTTCGAGACGGCACACCAAGTAAGGAACACCGACGGCACACCTACAAGAGACGGCACACCTGCACGAGACGGCACACTGACGGCACACCTGCAAGGAACGGTGCTGAGCACCTTTTGGAGACGGCATGCAGTCAAGAAACAATGTCGAGGACAGATAAGTGGTCAACAGAAACTGTAACCATAATTTAAAAAAATTATCTAATTTCAATTGTGTATTTTGGGGGTAGTAAATTTTTTTTTCTAGATGTTGGGGTTTCAAATAATGATACAAATTAAATTAAAAGCAACAATATAAAAGTGTATAGGCCTAATTTTAAATTAAATTTATCACTATAAAAAAGTAATTCTTAGATTAATAGTACTTGAATTTTGTCAAGGCCTAACACAAAATTAATTCATAGGTTAACTTAAGAAAAATTTATTTAAATTATCAACATGGCAGAAAAGGTGGTACAAACATCAGAACAAGTAGATTTTTTCAAAATTTTATTAGAAAAAATGAGGGAAATAGGAGCTAAGATTGAGCGAACTGCATCAGAAAATTGCGATAAAATAAAAAATATGGGACAAAATTTAGAAACTATACTCAACCAAAAGATGGAAGAACAATCAAAGAATATAAATAAAAAATTTGAGAATTTAGAATTAATTAATCAAAATTTTATCAAACAAATTAATGAAACTAATGACAGGGTTTCAGCAGGAGAAAAAAGGCAAGGAAATTTAGAGGTTAGGCAGGAAGATCTAAGAGAGGGACAGTTTAAGTTAAAAAATTTAGATAAGGAAACCAGTAAATTAGAAAAACAAATACAAACACATGATATACAGATAGAACACAACAAATCAGCTGTTCAGGTAATGCAATCCAATTTGGAAATTCAGATAAAAAAGGTGAGGTTAGAAATTGAAGGGCAAGAGGATGCTAATAGGCAATTTATTAAGGAAAATATTAATGAGAAGATTCAAATAAAAAGTAAAGAAATTGTGGAGATAAAAGAAATTGTAAATGAAAACAAAAAAACTGTTGGCACCTTAGATCAGAAAATAAACAACTTAGCTGATCAAGTACAACTTAATAAAGGTAAGGGGACATATAACAAAATTGTGTGTAGTCACAATCTAGTAACAAAAAATACCAATGACCTCACTTTGTCACTCATTCCTAGGTATAGGGGAGTAAAGGGTAAAATATCGGCAGCTCGATATTTGCAAAACGTTGAAAGGGCTTGTAAAGTAAGTATGCATACCAATCAGAGGGCAGTAGGTCACATTGTCATGTTTTTTTGGAAAATTGTCCAAATTGTTTTGAGCCAGGAGAGGGGTACGGGGTACACCAACTCACTGAGCAGAGGTAGGCCACCAGAGTTAGGCCCAAGTCTGTCACTGACAAGACCGAGTGTTATCATGTTGTGGTTGGTTTATAGTGTAATCAGTTTACTCAGCCAGCAGAACATTCAAAAGTTGATACAGTGGGGAGCCATTTTTTTATTGTAAGGATAGGTGTGGAAAGTAACCCACCTCCTTTACACTTCAATACAGTCCAACTCTGTAAAGTAAAATTCCAGGTTAGGCTAACTAAAGGATAAAAGAAAGAGAGAGATAGAAAAAGAGGGGGTGAGAAATAAAAATAATGTAATTAAAATTATTAAGCGACAAGCTCTTAATATATTATGTAATTTTATCTTTTTAACCTTGTAAATAAGGGCCATTTCATTATAAAGATTAGTGTGGAAAGAGAACCACCTCCTTAAGATTTCAATAAAATCCAACTATAAAAAGTAAGGACAAGTATTTTATTTTGTTTTCATTATTAATGACAAATTTAGGGAAAGCACCAGCAGGAGGGAAGCATCCTCTGAAGTGCTTGGTGAAGGAAGGAGTAGGAATGGATTTATGACAAAGTATAGTCAGTTTGGGGGTGGGGGTGTACCCGGAAAGCACCAGGTCAGACAAGTAATTTAAGACAAGCTTATAATAAAAATTGGGTTGAAACAAGTATTTTAAGACAAACTTATAATAAAAATTGGGTTGAAACAGGTAATCTAAGGCAAGCTTATAATAAAAATTGCGTTGAGACAGGTAATCTAAGGCAAGCTTATAATAAAAATTGAGTTGAGGCAGGTAATTTCTGCTATACAGTGGCATGTTGTGATGTCAGGACTTGGACTCTTCGACGTTTGGCAAGAGAGTAGTTTTGTCGCAGAGGTCTGACTACCTTGTAAGTTTAGGGGGCAGGAATTGAACCTGGGCCACCCGAGTTATGGGAATTTTGTGTTAGGGGGCAGGCATTGAACCTGGGCCACCCGAGTTAAGTATTGTGAGTTTTAGGGGGCAGGCATTGAACCTGGGCCACCCGAATTAGAGTTTTGAGAGTTTTTCTGGGCCAAGGGGTCAGCAAAGTTCTGAACCGCCTGTGGTTACCAGACATTTGAACGAGGTTTGGACCGTTAAGAGAACGCTCTTGTGTGTTTAGATGGCCTGAGAAATGAGATTGTCGGTCACTGTATGCCGGGAAGTATTACGAGGATACGTTCATGTTTTTGGGAGTTAGCCTTTATTGAGCCTGTTATAAAAATAAATAATTATTATGCCACAAGTTTAAAGCTACTTTCTCTAAATAAATGTTTTTTTAAAGGAATAAAAATAAATAATAATTAATTATAAGAATATTTCAAAATGTGAGCTTGTATTAAACCACTAAGGTCTTGTTAGAGATTGTGTATACTAGGGTTATCTGTACTGTAGAGAGATTCAGCATCGAGTTGTTGTTTTTCATTTTGTTTTACTAGGGGTTAAGTGTCCTAATTAAATCAATGATATGTGTATGATAATAATATTTTTCTGTTATTAGACAATGATATGTGTATGATATTGCCATTTCTATGATTTAAACAATGTACTTATATGTTTTACCAGTTAATTGTGTTTATATAAAAAAAAAATTATGTTAAGTTAAGCTATTCTCAGGAAATGTGGTTCTCATATAGCAAATTTTAGGTAACCGTTAAGTACATAAAGTTGCAAATGTTTGTGCTCATATAGCAATTTTGGTCAAGAGTAAGAGTAAGTGTAACAAAGTGTTAAGAGCCTTGTTAAGTGTGTGAAAATAATCACAAAAGTGGATTCGTGAAGGATCACGAAACTAAGTGCAACAAATATTTAAAGAAAATTATATAAAAAATAATAATAAATTTAATTAAAAGACACTTCGATTTGTGACAATTGAATTAAATTTTCTTGATATAATAAACTTAGACCATATTATGTCAGTAATTACAATTAAGCTGACATTTTACTTAAATATTTTATTTCATTTAATCATAATTATACTTGATATTTTTATTAGATTATTTTATTTTAATTAATCATAATTATGACTAATAATTTTTATTTTATTGTTTAATTCATATAACTTCCACTTCAAAATATTGAACTTTAAACAATTTTGTTAATTTTATACAGGATGTTTAAAAATATTGGACTTTTAGTAAATTTTATGAAATTATACAGGATGTTTCAAAATATTGAAATCTTTGTAAAAATTGTGAAACTTATACAGAATGTGCGAAAAGTGATCATGTCTTCTTTTATTTTATTTTGACAAAGCGTATCAATAAGTATACGACTAGTCTCTACTTTCAGATACACTTTGGGGGGTAATTGTAATGTAATTGATTTGACCATAAGGAGTATTTGAAAGCATTGACCATATTATCGTTCTAATTATTTATATATTAAAACATTTTTTTATCATTCTAATTTTATACATAATTAAACATATTTTACTTTATTTAAATTTCGTAATCTATTACTTGGCGCTTAAATCACGTCTTCCTCTAAATTATTTACTAGTTAATTTAACACCCTGAGGTAAGATGGCAGCACTTAATGGACAACCTCAGTTAATGTCTTTTTTCCCCCTCTGACCAAGTTAAGACCTTTTAAAGTAATTTACTGTTTTGGAAGAATGTTCTCCACGCAGGAAGTATTTTTTTTGAGTTTGTAGGTGTGTATTCACCGTTAGAAAATGTCCCTTCTAGAAGCTTCTATTGAGCTGGGATATATACAGTGGTTTTGAAATTTCTCTTCACTGTGAAATCAGTCGTGATTACAGACGGACGTGTGTTCGGTCATAAATGGACATATTTTAAGCGCTCGGTGATAATCGGTTGCTAGGCCCTCGGCATGATCGCATTTCAATTTAAATAAAAACATAAACATGTTTTTTCTTTTAACGGAATAAAGTAATATTAAATTTTATGCAAAGTGTTATCATTTTTTTTGGTTAAGTGATAAGACAAAGGAGGGATCATAAGTAAAGCGCACTGTTGTGCAATAGAAATGACGACTTACTGTGGGGCATAATATAAACTATAATAAATTACTTCCAACCGAGGAGCTATAAAAGGATAATATAACAAATGGCGTTCCAACGGGGTGCATTTAACATGCTATAAAAGGATATTATAACAAGTGGCGACACAATATTAAACATGATACGTAACTAATAACACCTTCCACAAAAGAACAATAACATAACGAAAGCAAATGTTATACCTTTAACTACATTTTTAGGCCTTTAATTTTTAAATCTATTATTTTCCATTCTTAGAAAGTCGTTGTTAGAATATATCTTCATCTAAATTTATTTCTTTTACTTTTCATTTAAAAGTATTGTTCTCGTTTTGTTTTTTCCTACCCAGAAGCTGTGGCCTTTTTTGAGATGCATGTGTGGATTCACAGTGGAAAGGGGAGTTTTAGAGCGAACCTGCCAGCCAATCAGTGCATAGCTTTAACGTATGATTGTTTTCATTTGGTGAGGAATGAAGATGGATGTACACACTTCCCAAATAACAGACTCCTAGTAGGATAGGCTACACTTTCTAGTCAAACTTACAATCATTTTGGGGCGAGGGAAAAGAAATGCAGGAATGAGGGTCCACCGTGGTGGGTTTTAACTCCCATATGACTAATTTGTTTTGAGGTGGATTATCATTGTATGCAATTTATTAAAAGTTTTGTGTAATACTTTTTTTTAATATAGTTTTGGTCGCTACTTTATGGCTAAAATACAGATTATAATTAATTAAAGTGCACTTATCAGGTCTGTAATTTCGGCTACTATCTCTAAGTCCATAGATAACTAAAACTCCTGCAATATCTTTTTTTTTCTCTTAAATACCCTCAACAAGTTCTTTTTGATGCTATACCACACCCGCAGACTGCCGTGGACCAACCTATATTAACAAGATGGAAATGAAGATTAGAGAAGGTGCTCAAGTACAAGGCACATAAACAACATATGAAGTGTTACGAGCATGACACATGATTTTAGTGGGCTATAAGATGCTTGTATGAAAACTAGTAAATACACACTTGAAAGTTTAAGCCATGGTATTTTAACATTAACCTCACAAGGACTTGGTTTAGCAGCGTGGTCCAACAATGAATCAACAAACTAAACATAGGGTAATATGAATAAAAATGAGTGTATAGTATAAACTTAACTTTTTTGAGTAAATACTTAAGTTTGTATGAATAAAACTATTAAGTATCTACTCACTTTTTGAGAATATACTCACATCATGGAATCTTACTAGTATATACTCAACTGCTAGCTCTCAGAGAGTAGATACTCATGTTTGGTAAGAATAAAGGAGAGTATATTCTCAGTTTGATGAGTTTATGCTCATTTTCTTTTGAGTGTGATTAGTAGCAGTCTCAACTGTGAGTATTTGCTGATCTGGGCAAAGTTTAAGGTTAAGCCTCAAAATAAATGGCTGAATTTATGAATAATATAGTGCCCCGTGAAAAAATATACAAAAGTGAATGTGGATTGGTTAAACCTATATTTTTTTGGGCCAGAGAAAGTGGAAACAAGAGGAGGTGCCATTAAGAACATAATTAAATTTAAGGCATTTTTAAGGTTGGTAGGTGACCCAGGGTTTCAAGTTGGCATTGGAGAAGACCTAGGTTTACATCAAACAACTGTTTCCAAAAACATTGTTGAGGTTATGGATGCCATCATAGCTAAAGCTCCAATTTGGATTAAATTTCCTCAGACTGAAAGGGATTTTGATGAACAAGAGTGGCAAAATAAATATAATTTCCCAGCAGCAGCAGGTGCAATTGACTGTCCTCATGTTAAAATTAACAAGCCAAAGGATTTTGGCGATGAATATATCAACAGAAAAGGCTACGCAAGTATTAATGTGCAAGCTACCTGCAATGCCAAGGAAGTTTTCACCAGTGTGGATGTATCATGGCCTGGCTCTGTGCATGATTCCAGAATTTGGAGAGCTTCCGAAATCCAGACAACAATAAGTCAGAATGGGGTTAATGCACTACTTCTAGCAGACAGTGGTTATGGTATTGCACCATGGCTTATGGTACCATATAGAAATCCACAAACACCACAAGAAATTGCCTGTAACAGGTGTATCACTAAAGAAAGAGTGATAATTGAACGCTGTTTTGGACAACTGAAACAACGTCTCCCAATTCTACAGCATACTGTGCGTTTATCTTTAATCAGAATACCCAAACTCATCATATGCTGTTTTGTCTTACACAACATAGCAAAATACTTAAATGATCCGTAACAACAAGATTTGCCGGCATTTGACGAGAACTTGACATTAGTGGAAGATGGGAATGAGGATGATCTAGCAGCTGTTCCAAATATCAGACGGAATGGTGAAGCAAGGCGAAATCAATTAGCAGAAATAATCTACTAGTAATGAAGGTTTTGATTGATGTATATAAATAATAGAACATCCCAGTTAACTTGTTATGGTTAAACTCTTTGTTAGAGAGTTTTCAAATTAATTATTTAAATCTATGAAATTGTTTATTAGTTTATAATATACAAATACATTGGTGTTATGTAAAGTTAATATAGTAGTTACTTCAATCAAACTGTTTCAGCAAAATCTTATTGTCACTTTTCTTCTCTATTATTATCAATAGATAAGGAAAAAACCTTAGCAAAATAATCATCAAAATTAGAAAAAGTTATTTATTGATCACAGTAAGAATACAGAAATACTTTATGGTATAAGCTGATTAACGGTGTTGTTATGACAAGCTCTACTAGAGGGTTTTGAATCTTTATAACGTGTAAAGTTTCATATTATTATAAAGATTTTTGGAATTAGATGAAATAAGTACTACTATAATAGTAGTCCTAAATTTTTTCCCCTTTGTGGAAGAAAATCCTTGAAATATATAAACCCTCCCGGTCAAGTTTATCGTAACCGTTACCTAATTAACCACCCTATTCCCCAAGCACTAACATTAATTTATTTTCTTTTAACTCCAAAACTCTTAACTGCTTTAATAAGACCAAGCGCTGTGAGTTCTGAATTGTTTAGTGGCTTCAATTCTTCAGTCTCATATTTCTCCAATACACTATTCTTATTCCTTTTTGGAGTTGGTTCATATGATTCCATCAATATGACATTCTCCATTGTGCTGCTTTCTTCTTCAAACCCTAATGGAATGCTGATATCAACTCCTGAATTTGGTGGAATGGGGTCCACTTCAACAGGCTGGTCCAATACACCAATCACAGTTGCTCCTAGAGTGCATTAGTGCAATAATACTCTTTTAATGCCATTAGTATTATTTGTTATGATTATTAATAAAGATAAATAACTGAACATTAAAGAATAGAACACGGCCACATGTGGATCTGTATAGTCTTAATTGGAATAAGGTTAGGCCTAGTTTATTTGATGAGTGTGTAGTTTATTATAGAAAATGTTGACTACAAAGTTTGGCTATTTATTAGTGTCAAACATAGAATATGCACAGATACTTGTTTAATATTAGAAATAAATAATAAATATATTATACCAATTGTATAACATACCTGGTATTGTTGTAATTGTCGGATTAGAATCTCCATCCAACAACTCGTGAATAATTTTCTCCCAGTCCTTTAATATAATTTTTTTATTCCCAGTTTGATTCAAATCCCACTTCTGCTTCACTTGCATTTTCATGTTGTTAATTCCTTTTTAGATGCCAATTTATTTCACATTATTAGTCTAGGCTAATTAAAATTAGAGATGGTTCGAATCCTGGTTTTCTTGAATCAAAATCTATATTTTTCCCTAAGAATCTTAGAAAACACAATAAGCACAATGGTATGATTGTATTTCTCCAATTCTGATTTTGTTTGCATTTAGTGGTTAATCAATGGTTTAGGGTCTGGTTGCTGGATTTTCTATTTTGATGGTATAAAATAAACAATAAATTAAACTAATAATTTAAAAAAGCTACTATGTCACTAGGCCTATATAATTTAATATTATTTTACTGTACAGGCCTATGTAGCCTAGCCTATATTTAACTTTGGATATTTTTTTTAATGTAACTAAGCTATTTTTTATATTGGAATGGGGACTTTATTATAGGACTACTATTGTATGTATTGAATTAACTAGGCTAAACAGGATTTCAAGCTGTAGGTGTGCTGCCCAAGGTACAATGGGCCATTTACAAAGCTTTATAAAAAAAAAATACCAAATATATTCAAGCGATGAATAATTAGAAAAAAAAAAGCTTAAATACAAGGAAAGAGTAGGCCTACTCTATTTTTTAGTGCAAAAACTTTGTAAATGGGTTAAACACAAAGAGACACAGCAGTTTTTTTTTAAATAGGCCCTATGTACAAGGATTTCCCCTAAAGTCCATCAATAGTGAAAGGACGGTTGATGCACCCCACTGAATGCAGGCTTGTCAAAATGGCAACATATTGGAGGGCAATCCCTGATCTGGTGTTAGGCACTCTCTCCATGTTAGGTGCCTTGCTGTGCTATTACTACCAGAGACTCTAAATAAGACTCTTCCAGTCACACTGGAAGATGTGGAGGCATTTCGGGAAGAAGGAAGGCATCTGGGAATGTTCGTGCTGTCAGAAGAAAGTGAATTCGTGACTAAAATTGCCATTAAATTGTTAACACACACTTTTGTTTCTTTGTTGTACAAATATTGTTATTTAATATTTAAGTATAATTTAAACATAAATATGAATATATTAAAAGGTCATATAGATTTGAAAGGTAAATTTAAATAGGCAGTAATTTGTTTAGTTAAATAATTAAGTATAGAAATCGAGGGGGAGAGAGTTTTTTTTTTCATGGTTGGCGGTGGTGGATGAATTTGTTTTGTTGATTGTTGGGACTAAAAAAAAGAAAGGGAAGAAAAATAATCAAGAGATGTAACTGATCGTTTTTTTTTTTAATGTGTGGAGATTGTCAATTCTTGTTGTTGTGGGGAATTATAAGTGTGTTTTTAAGTGTTTGTTTTAAGACCAATCTTTTATCTTGTTTTTTTTTTTTTACTTTATGGTGGAGGGTTGATGAACACGTAGTTTCGTTTGTCTCTCATCCATGATCTCTGTCAGTGAGGAGTCCGGGTACCCAGAAGCCCGAGATTAAGTCCTGGATGTCTCTGCACTGGCGCCAGCCGGGCAGGTATATAAATATTGTTCAGAACTGAGGGACCCTTACAATAGACATTGAAGCTCCCTTTGTGCTGTTAGGAGATGAAGACTATATATTGAAGTTATATTTATTAAAACCATACTCCAGCAAAACCTTGCAGATGAAAAGCGAATTTTTAATTACAGGCTATCAAGAGTTTGACATTGCATTGAGTGTGCATTTCAACTGCTAAGTGGAGGTGTTTAAAAAATGAATTGCAAATGGATTCAGAAAATGTGTACATTTTAGTAAAATGCATTTGTCTATTGCATAACATAATTATTGACAAGGAAGGTTTTACTACATCGCATGAACATAACAATATACCCTAGAAAAATATGTATGTTACAAGATAATATAATCATTATGGAACAACAGCTAATCAAGATAAATCTATAAAAAATACTTTGTCAGTCCAACAGGTCGAGTGCCGTTTCAAAACAACATTTTAAGCTAAACAATGTCCTATGGTACAATATGTACTTATCAAAAAATTATATAAAATTTTACATTTGTATTTTGTACTTTGTGTATTGTAATTTTGTAAAATTAATAAATTAATATACTTACGATTGCTGTCCATTTCTTGAAAGACGGTATAGGAAAGGTTTATAGAAACATATAAAAGAGAACGAACACAATATGGCTTTTACAATGAAAAGAAGAACACAGTTCACACTTTAAATTGCTGCCATTGGACCAAAAGGTAATGGTTGCCTCTTAAAGAAAATTGATCGTCACCGCCCAATCCTCCAACCTAGATTTCATTCTATCAGAACTTATCAGGGAGGAGTGTGAAACGCACAACGCTACTTCCTAAAAGAGGAAACCAAAAACCACAAAAGGGAGAAGATAGAAAATTGTAAGGAATGATAGGACACATGGATAGGAACATGTAAAAGGTATCAAGATTCATTACTAAACACAATAAAACAATGATGATGAACAGCAAGTATTAGTACGAATTTGGAAGAAATATCAAACTCATTGCATGACTAGCTTGTTCTGACGAGCTCGTGAATCATCTGCAGAACAATGTGTGGGCACTGTAAACGAGACGACTGAATTGTTTCCATCCTGAATGGTATCCATTCAGACATTTCTTAAACAAGCACCATAAATAAAAAGTCTGATTTGTATCCATTTTCATAATATCCACAAAATCCTCAATTGTATTCATTCTGAATTGTCTCCCTTCACACAGTTCTCAAATAAACGACTTTTAACAAAAATCCAGATTTGTATCCACTATAATTATTTGCATTATATCCACAAAATCCTGAATTATATCCATTCTTAATGGTCTCCATTCAGACATTTTCTTAAACAAGCACCACAAATAAAATGGCTGATTCATTTTCATTCTCATAATATCCACAAAATCCTGAATTGTATCCATTTAATTGTGGGGCCACTTGTCTTATAGATGGCAGTAGCAGAGACTTTCCGTAACTCATTCCGTGCTTACTAGAGAGCAGCACTATCTCTATTTTAATATAAAATAATATTTTTTTTATTTATCATCTTAATACTTTAAAATCTTTAAAATGTATCTTAAATTATTACTTATTTTTATAAACATTACATAATATACCTGTGTATAAGGTGGTTGTTTTATACACAATTAGCTATATATTTATATATAAATAGCCCTAGTATCATCTTGTTGGCGATCCAGTATTAAAATACTATATTATGAGTTTATGACAAATTGACAGCATTAGCTACTTTAACAATGCCATTTTATTTAACTTTTGCACACGCAAAACTATCACCCATTCTAATCAAAGATTAAAATAGGTTATATCTCACATAGGGCATGGCAATAAAGAAACAATGTTTTAGTAACTGTATGCTTCTAATCTTCATAAATTTGTCTTAAAGTGTTATAGCCTATTATCTACAGATAAATTCATCAGTTTATAATGTAGGGCTACCTGGGTTGAAGATGGATTAAGAAATCTTATTTATAGGCTATCATACTCAACTTGAACACAGACCTATGTTTTATGTACTAGTTTTGTTAAGTTTGATTGAAAAAACCCCCAAAAAGTGTTTATATTTACCACTCTCCGCAACAGCTATATGTCCAGACAATGTGAATTTATCCACATTTGGCCTACTATGAGTAGAAATGCCTAACCATTTATCCAGCTAAGTGAAACGAGAGGGAGAGCAGTGTTAAAAAATAAAAATCTTTACTTTTAACTGCTAAATAATAAAATTCATCCTGCGATTTGAAGGGAATTCTTGAGACTATGGTTAAAAGTGATTATGTACCAGTAAACATAAAAGTTAAGGACTTATGTTTATATCTATTATAGTAGGTATAAAAAGAGAGCAGGGTTCCTTGTTCTTCTTTGTCATCATATGACAAGTTTTATATTTTTTGCCATCTCTACACACAGAAGCAAAACAAATCTCCAAAAATAACAAAATTAATACTATAAAATCAATTATATATAATCCAAACATATCAACAAAACTCTCACATATCACAGAAGAACATTATTATTTATAACATGAATATTCAAAGAATGTCACATGGTACCTAAGTATTTAATAGGCAAAAGTTATAATTTTTAATATTACAAACGAACCCACCCGAACAAAACTTAACCTTTCAGGCATAAACACATTTTTCATGAAATTTTGGAATAAAAAAATATTACATTTTTCAAACTATTAATTTTAGGAAATTCTTCCCCATGTACCAATTTTAAACTAGATATAATTATTTTTTTAAATCAATCATTTGTAAAGTACTCTTATATAATTCTTTTAAAAGAAACATGAATAAGTATTTATCTTGTTTTATATATTATCATAGGGATAGTGCTGCTCTCTAGTAAGCACGGAATGAGTTAAGGAGAGTCTCTGCTGCTGCCACCTATCAGACAAGTGGCACCACAATTAAATGGATACAATTAAGAATTTTGTGGATATTATGAGAATGGATACAAATCAGACTTTTTATTTGTGATAGTTGTGTAAGAAAATGTATGAATGGAGACCATTCAGAATGGATACAATTCAGGATTTTGTGGATATAATGCAAATAATTACAGTGGATACAAATCAGGATTGTTGTTAAAGTCGTTTATTTGAAAACTGTCTGAATGGAGACCATTCAGAATGGATACAATTCAGGATTTTGTGGATATTATGAGAATGGATACAAATCAGACTTTTTATTTATGGTGCTTGTTTAAGAAATGTCTGAATGGATACCATTCAAAATAGTTACAATTCAGTTCCCCCCTGTAAACACCCACATGTTTCTATTGTGTGATTGTTCTGAAGGACACGTCATTACTATTTTTCGTCATAACACGCATCCACTATAACTATAGCCTAAAGTTCTTACCTTGTGAACTTTAAAGACAACAAAATATAACTTTAGAATTTTGTGGTTTTATAATGTACATGCCTTCTTAGTTTAGTATGCTAACTTTAAAATTAAAAATAAAACACATTTTTACACTTTGGACTCCTAAGTTTTAATTACATAGAAAAAGGATGCAGGTATATGATAGTTACTAAGATAAATAAAAATGCTAAATTTGTCAAAAAATAGCAATAAAAATTTGTCAAGGGAATATTTCCAAATTTAATTTGATCTTCATCAAAGACATTGTAGGAGAATAAAGCATATTTTAAATACTGTTTATCACAGTAAACAGTTTCTAATGATATCTGGTTTAATCACTGTCCTCCTCTTCTTCCTGGTTAATCTGGAAATATCTGAGCTCATAGGTATCCTTGTTTGGGGCCACCACACGAAGCCAGTCACGCAGGTTGTTCTTCTTCAAGTATTTCTTTGTCATGTACTTCAAATACCTCTTCGAGAATGGGATACTCGAGTTCACAGACAACTTGCCCTTGTTCCTTTCCAAGGTGACAGAGTTGCCCAGGTTATTGGTTTTGCCGTTCACCTTCAGGCGTTCCTTCAGGTATTTCTCAAAGCTAACCATATCCATAATGTTATCTTCAACTGGTCGGGTACAATCCACTGTGAAAACTAAGCTGACTTTTTTCACTTTCTTGTGGTTTTTACCACGAATCTGCGGCTTTTTGGATGGAGTAGATTTGGGCTTTGTAACTGCCATTTTCCCCTAAAATAAAAGATTAGGTATGAGTTTATTTACTTAGATACATAAATTTTAGAGATGTAGGCTACACATTAATTTATGTAATGTTAACATTCTCAACACAGGATTGTGTTCTCACCTGCATTACAACTAACACAACTAGAGAAAACACACTAGGTACACATTAAATCCTTAACTAAATCAACTTAGAATAAAGCCTATAAAAATTATTAAAATAAGTAAAGGCTTTGGTTTGAATTAGGACACACTTGTGACCTACAGTTAATTCTGTAAACATTCAGCCAAGATATTATGATTTAGGTCGATGAACTGGATGGTTTATTAATATGAGGAGTGTATTTTAAGTAAGGACCGTTTTGCAATTGAATAAGAACTACTAAATATTTTTGGGTAGTTGTTTTATTCCGATTCTACATACCTTCAGCTACTTTTCAACATAGTTTCAGTTGTTATCTATTTTGGGAGATATGTTTTTGTAGACCCTAGACACAGTTTGTCGCCAGCGAGGGAAACCATTCCTGAACAGTCATTTTCACTTCGTTGTCGGTGTGGAAATGCTTGCCGACAAGGAACCTTTTCAGATGCAGGAAAAGATAGTAGTCACTAGACACAAGGCCATGGCTGTATGGCCGGGGGTTTAAATTGCTGCCAGCCAAAAGATTTGAAGAGAGCTTGCGTTTGAACTTAATAGAGTGAGGCCTTACATTGTCATTAAGCAACACTCTGGCAGGCAGCAGGCCGCGGCGTTTATTCAGGATTACGCGGCAAAGTTTCATCAAGGTCAGACAATAAGCAGCTACCTTTATTGTCACTGCACATGCGTGAAAGATCAAACATGCAGAATTTCAAAATATGGGCAATCATTTCCACACCGATGACGAAATGAAAACGACGGTTCAGGAATGGCTTTCCTTGCTAGTGGCAGACTTCTATGACAAGGATCTACAAAAACAAATCTCAGGATACGACAAATGGTAAAATAACAATGGAAACTATGTTGAAAAGTAGCTGAAGATAATTATGTAGAATCGGATTTAAAAAAAATTACCCGAAAATATTTAATAGTTCCTATTTTATTGCAAAACGCAGAGGGCTAAAATTTTAAAATTATTAGCTCCTGTTCACAAACATGTGTACCTTAAAGCTTTAATTTTATATTATTGATTATATTTTTTTTAAATTTATTAAAAACTGGGCCGGAAGAAATAAAATGAAGAGAGTTCTTTTTTGTTTGTTTGAAGCAAATAAAAGTGGTGCCTGGGGTAGCCATGCAATTCAATGTGCAGTTACCCTGGGTACTTCTAGTATTACATAATGTTGAGCTTTTTTTGGCAAAACTTTAAAAATGCTAGGTATCAATGTAGGCCTACTATTCAAGCAAGTCATAGGCCCTAAGTTTGGAAATGTCTTTTGAGGATTGTAGAAGAAAGTATAGAGAGAATGGGAGAGGACTGCTATGTGCTGATTGTGATGGGTGGTACCATATCGCTATAAAAGGGAAAATCAAGAGTCAGAGACTGGGCAAAGGGAGATAATGAGGGAAAATGGATTTGGTAGAGGAAATGGATGTGGAAGGGAGAAGATGATCGAGAATGCAGCTCAGTCCTGTAGACTTGGAAAGCAGAGTGTGTGCTGAGGATAAACCCGTCAACAACTAGTTAGTAGATTTTAAAAAATGTGAGTGGGTTTAAAATAAACCAAGGAGAGCATGGGTGCAAAAAAACCAAAGATACCAGGTTCAATTACCATGCCTAGAATGTAATTTTTTACTCTTCTCAATTTGATTCTAGCACAAATACTGATCCTTATGGATAACACAGTAGCAATCGGTTTGTGACACACATGGATAAAAAAAGTTAAATAATAAATTAATGGACTGCCTCTGGGTCTAGTGGTCAGAGTTTGTGACTAAAGATCCAAAGGTCCCAGGTTCAATCCCCAGTTCTTCTAGATTGTGGAGCAGTGGGTGTGGAATAGGGTCAAATGAGTCTTTTAAGTACAAATGAGGAGCTACATGAATAAAGAAGTAATGGCTCCGTTAAGAAAATTGAGATTAAGAGCCGGAGGGTTCATTGTGCTGTCCACACGACATCCTCTGCAGGGGTGCGTCCGAACGCGCGAACGAGGTTTGGGGGAAATTAAAGCAGTCCTGGGGAAATTTGGGGCAGGGAAAAGTCCAACAATTTGTTGACGTTTTTAGTACATTCTGGTTCTGATATGGTAGTTTCATTTGTATGAAAAACTAAGGCCGATGACACTCAACACGACATTATCAGAATGTGCAATAGTGAGCAGTGCCGGTGTAACCACAAATAGTTGCTGTGTCAGGGCTAAGATAATGTGTCATAGTTCTAGATAAGTCAGAGGGTGAGTGAGATAAGGGGCAAAGGAAAAATCTAATAATTCAACTTGGCTAATGGCGTGATTGAGTGATGAGTCAATAGTCACCTACCCTACTGCAGGTTTTGGTAGCTATGGGGGCAGACGTGGAGGGTAGGGAAGGGTGAGCGATGTTTTGTTTTAGTTTGAATTCAGTCACCTGTTATATCGCGGCCTAATTACACGCAGTTTATTTAAACTAGTAACATGCTTGTAATAATTGTGTAGCCATGAAATTATTGTATTTAGTGGGCCTATTAGGGTTTGTAATTGTACAATAGATAAATGTTTATAAATAATTAGATGGTTTAGTGAAACAAATGTTTATTATGTCAACTGTGCTTATTGTGAATGGTGTGGCAGACGTGATAAGCTCGGATATCAGGTATCTAATAAACATCCCCAAGTAAAACCTAGAAGTAAGGATCAAGGGAGTATTGCAAGTTTTGTAAAACGTAAATTATGTGATCAGAAAAACTCATATTTGTAAATAGTGATAGTATTTCCCCTAGTGTGGTTGATAGTGATAGACCTTGCAGTAGTGGCGAGTCTATGAAAAAACGAAAAGTTTATGAAAATCCACCGTTAAACCAAGGCCTCCTGGAACCAAACTCCATTGCCTCTTACTCTCAAGATGTAAAATTAAATGTTGGTACCGGTAAGCCTACTGGTATCAATGAACAATTACTAACAATATGTAATGCACACAAGATGGGAGAAAACTAAATTTTTTATAAGGTAAGTACCAAACTATAAAAATAACTATGATTAAAAATATGTTTGAATTTGAATTTTCCAAACTATGTAGTAGTAGGTAATAATCCTTATTCCCTTCAGCCTCTCTAAAAAATTCAATGTTTTATTCTGGGAATTCTGGGAATTTTTTTTTAACAAATGTTATGTTCTGGGGAAATATTGGATCTCTGAATATATTCTGCACTCCTGATCCTCTGTCCTCTAATGTTAGCACTACCTTCACCAACAAGCAACAGCCACTTGGTCGATATAGCTCGGTTGCGGGCTGACACCATGAAGTTCTTTTTTATAGTTAGTGGGTAATTTATACTTATTTCTGGTCAAGGGTTCTTATTTTTTCTGCATAATTGTCATAGACATATAATGTGGAAGTGTTAAGTCTCATCTACATATTCAGTAAACTCTGTATCACCTTAATGCCCTGTGCCATTTTAATCGCATCTACAGTCCATATACCAAATCACGTGACTGCCCCAACCAATGACAAAGTTATAAACTGTCCAATAAAACACTCCGAAAGAAAATTGTCTACAGCCAGAAGCAGACAATAATTTAGAAAAGATTGCCAAAATTTGCATGAAGGAAGAGTGAAAACCACCCTCTGGATTCAGACCTGGTCTGGCCGTCATTGTCAGTTTAGTCCAGCAATTTTCAACCTTTTTCAACTCAGGGCACACTGAACAAGACACTAAAATTGTCAAGGCACACCACAATTTTTATATGATTTTTTTTAAATTTAAAAATCAATATTAAGATGGTTTAAAAAAATTATTTTATATTCCTAAAATTTTTTCTCACTTCTTTTTGATCTTTCCCCAAACTCCTGCAGCACAATTGAAAAATGCTGGTGTAGTCTATTGTGATAGTGATGCCATAAACTATTCAACCACGGAATTGAGTGGTTTGTAGTTGATTACTAATACACCAATAATAATATTAACCTGTCAAGTATCTATATGGGTTTATTATGATTATTAACAATGTATGAAAATGCTTTTGAAGTTATAAAAGCCTTTTTAAAAAAGAAATTAGGCCTGTGTGTGCCAAAGAGGCATTTTGTTTATCAAATCCTTGACTAACGGCTGTATCCAAATTATCTATTTATGCCTGTCCTTGATATTACCCTTGCCAGTTGCATCGGTAGTCAAGTGATCCAAGTATAGATCTGTCCAAATTGCCACAAGGGATGCCGATGCACCCCTCAAATGCCCTTAAGATTAATGACAGTAGCAATAATCATCGACACATCCTTAGTGAGTTTTATAATACTCTTTTAGCCTGATAAAGCTAAGAACATATGTAGGCCTCCATTTTAAATTATAGCCTACATGTTACTAAAGGAGACTTTTATATAACATTAAGAATATTGTTATATCGAAAAGTTGATTAATCAATCTAAGCCTACTATATCACCAAAGTATCAAATTGTTTATTGGCATGCTTTAATTCTCGCAAAACAATGGGAAAACTGTTGGAGGATACAAAATCGTGCCAAGATTAACCCGTAAACACCGCAGGCTACGTATTTTCATAGTAGTGTAATAATTTTTTAAGATCATTAGTAGGTAGTAGCACTGCGGTCCAAAGAATGTAGGCCTAGCAAGGCTTGTTGCTGTTTGAACTGGCTCATGCGGTCTTCGATATAAATACGTGGGGAGTATTAATTCATCAAGTCTATAAATCAAGAATCCTCAAGACTACAGATACAGCCTATAAAAGTTTGTCTATAGTGTTCTAATTTCTGCTTTTGACAAAATAAGTAATCTTAAGACATTTAAAATAGTATTTGAACTACCATCTGTTAAGGATGGCATAGCATAGCAAAAGATAAATTACTATTAATTTAGACTTGCAATATCATTATTGCCTCCAAAGACAAGGGCGAATAAAGGTAGTTGAAATATAATTTTCTAATTTTATCTTACCATGACTGATTAAATTTTAAATAATAAGTGGACTCAATTTTGTTTTGGCATACGGGGCCAATTCATTGGATGATAGCATAAAGGGCAGTTAGGGAAATGAGACTACTGTTTAGACAATTCATCCCAAATGCTTGTGCTTACAATTGAGATAGGTTTATATTCAATCATTTTACCTATACTTCAATTTATTAAAATAGTATAGTCACCTTATTAACAGCAAACGATGAAATTAATTGAAAGGAAACACGTGTTTTAAGGAAAAGTCGGCCAACTTGGTATGAACAGACAAATAAAGACAAGACACTACCAACATGATAAATAAAATTTTCTGAAAGTCGAAGAAAATACTAAAAAAAATAAAGCACTAGCTCTAAGTATTAATATTTAAAGCAAGGGTCACCTTCTTAGAAATTATTGCTTAAGTTTTTATTGATACCAGTGGCATATTAAGGAAATAGTAGGTAAGCGCCTCCCCAACCCTCCAAACCCAAAGACCTGATTCTACTATAAGATAAATATAAACTTAATAGATTTCTAAAATATTAGAAACAACTATAGAACTTATATAGATCACCTAGGATGTGTCAAATGTTTCGCTGAAATTTTAATACTAGATTCCAAAATCGATATTAATTAATTAGTTAGTTAATTTATTATGCCACAGAACATACAAAAGTGTCCTAATATTTAAAATAATGGTCAAACATTACAGACATGATAGCTTTCATTCTTCCAAAAATTGCTATTTCTAAATGTTCCCCTTTTAAGTACTAACTAGTATCAATCAAAATAAACGGTATTAGTTGTATTAATAAGTAAGAGGAATTACCGGTAATATAAATTATTAATAGAAGGAAAACGATAAAGTGGGTCAGTCTACATGTGACGAAGAGTAACTGTAGTATTCTGAATAATATTTGTGCTGCATATAATAGTGCACACTTTGGTTAAACTAATTCTTAAGTTAATCTAGCACTTGTTAATTGTAGCAGATTGTATTAGTACGCCACAAAGTTTGACACTGTTTTAGATTCATGTTTATCACAGCTCATCCATCTCCTGAATGTCCTTCCCAGTTGTGCCAACTAAATACTTCACTATCCCCCTCTCCCGTCAAAAAGGCGAAATTTGTGAGCCATCTTGGGGCTGCTTAATTTGTTCAGATGCTTGAGAACACTTAAAGGTCCGGTTTCACTTGGATCCCTTATTTATTTTGATCCCATCAATACTGGAAAACAATTCACTGTTTGCCACAACTTGTTTTGCAATATCCTTAGCTTTGGAAAACGTTAAGGTAATTTGATCCTCAGTGAATAATCTTTCTTTTATTTTCCCGTTTGCTAAGCCCATCACAAATTTGTATATGATATTTTACTCCAAATTGGTCCCAAAACTACAAGTTGCTGCTAAATGCTGGACTCTAGTAGCTCGATCTGCAATACTCTCCCCCTCAGATTTGGATGTCTGATAAAATAGATATCTATCCTTAAACACGGATACCTTCGGCGCATAATGAGATGACAGTAACATTTTAATCTCCTTATAAGTCTTATCTTCAGGCTTGTTGGGAACACATAAGTCTATTAATAACTTGTACGCGACCTTATGTAATAAACTTGTAGTCATGTAATTTGGAGCCAGATCTAACTACTATTTGTGGCTCCATATATACGTCTCTAATGAATTATTTACCATACTATTAATAGCTAATAAACCCATATACTCTTACCGCCCCCCCCCCCCCCCAAGAACAAGTATAGACCTAGAATTTTATTTATCGTGTAAAACACTCTCAAAATACCCATTTTAAACAAAATACTTAAAAAAACTTTTTTAAATTGAATTTTCAAAAATAAGTTGTCAGTAAACTACCCTAATTTGGAGACTTAGATAAAAAAATAAACGCCTCAAGGTTCTACCATAATATAATATATAAATATTAAAATTTAAAAGAAGTCCATCAAATCGTTTTCGCTCGAGCACCAGGGACATACATACAGGCAAAAGGTCAGACATAAATACAAAACCCGCCTTTAAGTTTTCGAGGGCACATAAAACGCTTGTTACCCTTGATCTAGATACAAAGTACTATACATATATAGTACTTATATATATAGTATTTATATATATATATATATACATTTTACACGTTCTGATTTTAATTGTTCAAGTAACACCCCCAACCTCTAAACCCATTGGGAAACTATTTTGAAAAACTCCGTATTTTACCCTTGGTCTATTTAACAAGGCCGTAGTCAGGGAGAGGTTTGGTGGTTTAAACCCCCCCACCCCCGAAATTTAATGAACAATAAATATATGGTTTATTTATAGTTCAAACAATATCAAAATTAAGGCACAAGTACAAATTAGGGGGCTGTGTTACCGTAAAAAACACTTCAGAGAGCTTCTAGAGATGTTTAATATTCTGAATTTTTTCTAGCCTTCAGCAGTTATGGTGTTATGTTGCCATAAAAAACCTTCAGTTAGCTTCTAGAGGTGTTTAATAGTTAAAAAAATTCTAGCCTTCGGCAGTTATGGTGTTGTGTTGCCATAAAAAAAAAGCACACTTCAGATAGCTTTTAGATATAATATATAATAACAATATTATACACCAAATACGAGTTTAGACCATCAGTAAAAACAAACACCCCAATTTGTCCTTTCGATTAAAAAACTATTGATATTAATCATTTAGTCATTTACTACAAGCCATGATTATTTATTCTTTCAGCTCTTCATAAAGCTCACTGTAAAATTTGAACGCCAGTCGCGAAGGTTTTCGGGCAATAAAGTAATTAATTAGTTATATATAAGGACAAGAACATACTAAGTTACCCTAAAAATGTTATTATTTCCTAATACCTCCTGAACACACAAACACACAAGTGAGTATGACCATATTGAATTATTGATTTTTTTTTGTTCAAAAAATGGATTGTATTTAAATAAAAATAAGAATGGAGTAATATATTGAGACTATCAAAATGTAACTATACTCAACAGATCAAGGGTTCCGAAAAAAAGCTATAGTAAATTCAAAACGCGTATTAAAATTTACTATTTAAATAAGTGTTCCATCTATAGTTCAAAGTTAATATTATAGAATTATAGGAATAAAGGATAATAGAGAACCCAAATTATTTGTAAGATGGCTACAAACATCTTCACCACCTAACCTCCACCACTAACAAAGGACACACACTTACCCCGTTTGACCGGGAAACCAGCGTCGTGTTTTGATCCTCCGTACACATCAACTCTCAGTGACTATTTGACAATCACATTATACAATAATGAAATCCCGGAGTCCTCCGTGATCCGCTCACCTTTCCCCAAGTGGCGAGTGATGCGCAGGCGCTAGGACTCAGAGAAAGATGTGCTCTGTGCTATCACGTGTTCCCCCCCCCCAACAGTCGCTCTTTCGACGTTGTGCGCAGGCGTCGAGGAGAGCCCAACGCTATGACTTGTTGAAGATGACATCATTGAACTTGTATCACCTTCCTCCCATATTTTCCCCGCTGGGCTAAATTGAATATAGGCTTGTACTCAGCATGTAGCAAACTCTCTTTGATGCAATTAGGATTTAGGACGTACAACATGTAAGTTGATATTAAGTTGGATAGGTTTATTATTATTATTTTTTATAGGAATACTGAGGAACGATTCTATTTCTTGCTAAATTGTGAAGGGATTCATTTGAATTGCTTCGGCATATTTATTTATTGGTATTGTACTAAATTTATTTATCTGATAATTAGGTTTGTTTAGTTTATGGGCTTGTTATGGTCTTATGCCTCTTTGTGCTGATTAGGTTATATTATTTGCAAATTAAATAATGTAAATTAATCTTTGCGCGCTATTTTGCCCGATAGTTTATATGGCTTACAGTTGTAGCGTGTCTTGGTAAATATAATATAGTTTGGTATTTCTACGCGAATAGGAAATTCAATAACGGATTATAATATGCTCAAGGTTTATTACGGAGTAAGAAAAGAAGTTAGGATGTTATTATGCTTGTTGGTCTTTAGGCTACCCCCGCCTCTCGGGTGTTAGATGGGAATAATGACCATGTTTGTATACATTGCAGCCTGGGGTATGGTTATGAGCAGAAGTTTATTATTTTATATGTATAAGTTAGGAGATACAATATGTACAGACTTTTTATAAATTAATTTATATATATATATATACAATTAAAATGATTATATATATATATAAAAACATTATATAATGATGGCTTAGATATGTTGATTAGGCGATAGAGTGTTTTCCCACTTTCATTTCTTTTTGATTATTGTTCTTGAACATGAACTTTTCTGTATTTGAATTGGTTCTGTTAAATTATCAAGCATGTTCTTTAATCTTGGCAATTGCCTTTATACGCTGTAACCTCATGACATTATACTTTTTATTTATGCACCTTCATTCGTTTCACGATAAATATTGTTGTATATTTACTATTGCGCATTGTCCGCAACCAACAATATAAATTTTGTTAACCATTTGATTATTATCTCTGATAGTAAAACGGCCTTCGGGACTTTATCAATTTCATGTTATTTGTTATGCATTCACATCAAGGAATCCTAACTTCCTTTAACTTGAACAGTTGTACACTTATTTTCTGATAGTTAACTCTGCTAGATTTGGGTACTAAATTTTACTGATTTGGGTCTGGGCCAAATAAAGATCCCTAGTGATCTTCTTGTTTATTCTTGTATTGCAACCGCATTCTCTATATTGAGAAAGTCTTGAGCTGCGCCAACAGCTCTAGTGCGGTTGGGCAGTAACAATTGATTTTCTTCAAGAGGCAGCCATTACCTTTTTATCCAATGGCAGCAATGTAAATAATTGTGAATAGTGTTCTTCTTTTCATCGTAAAAACCGTATTGTGCTATTTCCTTATAAAATATATTTATATCCATATTTACTGTACCTCTATTTTTCAAAATGTAATTCAATTGTCTCATATAGCGAAAAGAGGTTTTCCTTATAAAGATTCCTTAAAAAATCATCGTATATATTAGCTTACATCAACCTATTTAAAGAAAAAACTAACCAGTTTTTAACTTAGTTATGCTCTTCAAAGCTTTTACTAACACATCATTCATTTCATTTAACTAATCACCCATTGATATATCTCATATATTCAATCAAATTAATAAACGATTTCATAGTAATATTGTGGCGTAAAGAACCGTTATTTGTGTAGATATGCTTTGGAGAGCACGGAAATTAATGAAGTGTATACCATGTAAGGCAGGGGTAGGCAATAGGTCGAATGTGATTGGCCGGTCGATCTTGCAGCAATTTTCAGTCGATCCTTAAAAGAAAACTACATCGTCACGAAAAAACAAGCTTGACCTGTCATTACTCCACTATGGTACAGCTTATAAGATTGAGCCATAATTTAGTCTGTCAAGGAAAGACTGCTACCTCTCAAGGTAAACGGGTGTACAATTTATTTATTTTAAATATTTTCTTTAAAGACACGGACATAATTATTGGAGGAAATATTGAATTTAAGGGATAAATACAAGATGTGTAGGGGAAAAAAAGAATTAAAAGTGGAGTGGAAAAACGAAGGGTGATCGCAGGACCCTTGACAAATGTAAAAGTCGATCGTGGGCCCAAAAGGTTACTGCCCCTAATGTAAGGTATAATAAATGTGTTAAGTAAAATTATTAGTTAATATGAAAATAAAAATATTGTCAAAATCATCAACTGCTTCCAGACTGTGAACGCGTCACTCTAATAAAATGCCACCATCTTCTTCTATCCGTCCACCATTCTTCTCTCATCTCACACACTTTCTGTTATCTGCTCCTTCTATCTAGTTCTTGGTATCCCTTGCGGTCTTTTCCTTACATTCTTTATCTAAATAATTTTCTTCGACATCCTCTTCTTTTCCATCCTCATTGAACGCTCATACCATCCCATGTATTTCATATATACCTACTCTCACTCTTTCCCGGAGAAAATTATTCCTCATGCTGTTTCACCTCTTAACAGCTAGCGTGTTCCTCAAAACTTAATTCCAATGGCCTCCGCTTTTAAGTTTCACTTAAATTCACTGTCCACGTTTATGCTGCATATGTGACAAGGAGTACAAAGTACGCTCTATACAACACTTTTTTGCACTGAAAGGACACTTCTCTTCATCACAATTGGTCTCTTAAACAATTTATAGAACAACTCCCCCTGCTACTCTATTGTTTGATCCTCTCTACTCCCACCCTTCACCTCAATCACTTTTATCAGTTCTACTCCATCTAACTTTATAGCTTTACTAGTCCTGATCGTTTTCCTTGTCATTAATATCACTTTACACTTCAGTGACTTCAGCATGATAACTTCTATTCCACACTCTTTCACTCCCTCATTCCAATTTTTGTAGCTGTTCCTGTAATTCCTATTCCTTCTCCTCCCATACCGTCAAGTCATTAGCAAACATCACAGCTTTCAATCTTTCCTCCCCAAGTTTCCTTGTTACTTTATTCATGACAATATCCATTACCATTACAAATAGTATTGGTGTAAAAGCACTCCTCTTCTTCACTCAATTTTTTATTTGGAACCACTATGCCCACCCCTTCATCGTTTTAACACAACTCATGTTATCCTGTACATGCTCTTCATTCTATAACAGTTCCTTTCTCTCCCATCCAACTTTAACTTCAACTTTACCCAAAGTCCTTTCCAAATTCCTACCTTATTTTAATTAGCTATCGTATAGCGAGGATCAAGTCTATTTTAGACCCCTGTTCCCTAAATCAGTACTTTTATTTTATTTCTTATTCTCTTTTCCAGTATATTCTCGTATATTGTTGTACAGTGGCACATCAGCGTTATTCACATAAAGTTCGTACACCTATTCCTGTCTTTCTTCTAGTACCTTGTTCTCCTTCCACATAATTCTCAGAATCCTGAATAACCCCTTGTATTCCTGATTCTCCTGGAGCATTCATCATTTCTACGGTAATTTTGTCCACACAGGATGTTTTTCCTTGTTTCACTCTCTTTTCATCTGGGACCTATTTTCACTGCTATTTCTTCATGCTTCTCTCACTTTCCTCCTTTCCTTTTTCAGGTAAAACTTATTAAAATATCTCCGCCATTGTTCCTTTTTTTGTTCTCCTGTCTTCACCCATCATTATAGCTTATTTACTTTCTCTTCCTGTTTCTTACCTGGCTATGTAACACCGTCTTACTTCCTTCCACATTCATTTCCAGCATTTCGATTCATTTTTTAAATCAAATCCTTCCACGCTCTCCGTACCACTCACCTCGCTCTTTTCTTCGTCTCCATATATTTTCCTTTGTTTACTCATACCTATTCTTAAAATTCCTTCTGAGTGATTTTATTATCTTCCAATTCTTCCTTCACCCTGTCATTCCTCTGTGGTGTCTCCTCCCACCAAACTTTTCTGAAACCTTTTCCATTCCACCTTACACTTTGCATCTTATACTTAGCCATTACGCTTCTTGCTCTTCTTAGGTACAGATCTCTTATCTCTTTATTTTTTAGTCTTCACACCCTTATTCTTCTTTTTTTACTTCGTCCCCCCCTATATGTCTGCCACCAGCAACCTGTGGTCACTAAATTTATGTTTACATTCTGCCTTTTCAATTCTTCGTACATAAGAAAGTAGTCTAGAACCGACTTTTGTACCCAATCCAAGCTGTATCTATTGACTTTATGGATTTATCTTTCCTTATTATAACAGATGTTTGTCACTTCAAAATATTACTTCTTGCATATAATTCTAACAGCCTTCTAGCTTCATCGTTTATCTTTACCCAGAGTCAAAGATATACGGGTCTGGCTACTCTTGAGTTTCAGTGATCAGATATTGAAGCTAAATGGCGTTAGTGTCGTTGCGGAATAGCGCGCGCGCCATTTTTAAAGAGAAGTTTGAACTTCCAAGTTTACATTTTACTGTCAGACATTAATTATTCTATCTCGAATGTTATAACTAGTGAATAAAAATAATATCCCACATCAAATGATAACATACAAATTACAATTAATTATTTGCTCATCGATTTAAGATAATTTAAATTTTAAATACTGTATTATATATCTCATAGTAATTATTTGTTTGGTAAAATTTGATCATATAAACATGGCTATAAATTATTATTTAAAAAATATATTGATGTATGAAGGAACTAAGGCATCAATCAATATTACCATCTATCTCATAGCATCTGAGGAGATTTTTGATTTAATCCTGATAAGTAGCATTTAGGGTAATTTGTCTGAATATGAAAATTATAATCTTTCCTTCGATAAAGGGATAAGGCAGAATGCAAGAATGAAATAAGCAAACGTGAGGAGTGAATGAGAATTGTGATTTTTGAGTGGATTAAAAAATATTAATTCACATTCGAAAGTGTGAGTGGTATTAATTAGCTATCTTAGGGGGTACGTTCTCGCAGAAGGTTCAATACCGAGGCAAATCAATACCACTCACCTCCCACTTTTACTCATTTCGTTCCTGCATACAGTCTATAAAGTTTCAATATCGTTTTATTATTTAAAAAATGAGATTTAAAGATAGTACTTTGGTACTTCTGTCTTTATGATGGTCCCAGGTTTGTTTCCCGCCTTCAAGTAGACATTTTACAAATACTATATTTGACTTAAGTGCCGAGACAATTATTGATAGTACCTATCATCCCTAAATATTATTTTTAAGACTTCAGGATGTGAGCAGTTTCAGTCTTCTGTGAATAATTTAATACTTTTGTGGCAAATGCCATTAAAAAAATAAACAAATAGTGTTACTTTTTAATGTGATGTTGTCAAATACTTTTAAATGCAAATAATATAATAGTTTTTATTAATTTTTCATATCTTTGTGAGTGTATTGATACAAAAAAAATCAAATTTTTAATAATTAACAAAACTAAGTGAAATTTTTATGATTAATGTTTTTGAGCATGTCCCCTTCTTACTTAACCTTTCATGTGCATATAAATGTCCTTCGTCTGGATTGTGATTCTAGTAAGATGTCTGAATATTACAAAATCAAATCATATTAAATAGGCCTAGATATGATTATGCTATCATTTGATTTGACGTTTACTTGCAAGTATAAATGGTAATATAAATTTCTTAGTGATTTGCTGTTTTAATTAAATACAGTGTTTTACTTGTATCATTTCTAGAGCACCATCCCCAATTAAAAAAATGAACTTTTTTACTTTGGTATATAAATAGTATCGGAAATTAACGCAGTAGAAAAATCTCTGTTATGATAATTATAAATAAACATAAAAGTAGCCAACGACATAGGAGTGGTGGTAACTGATATCTAGCAGAAGTTTTTTTATTGCAAACATTGATCAACCAACTTAGAAATAATTAATAGAAATACTAATCTTAAATTATAAAAAGCAATCACACACTATAACGTTTGCTTTAGTTATGTTATTGTTCTTTTGTGGAAGGTGTTATTAGTTACGTATCAAGTTTAATATTGTGTCGCCACTTGTTATAATATCCTTTTGTAGCATGTTAAATGCACCACGTTGGAACGCCAATTATTATATAATTATTTAAGAGCTCCTCGGTTGAGAGTAATTTTATTATAGATTATATTATGCCCCACAGTAAGTCGTCATTTCTATTGCGCAACAGTGTGCTTTACTTATGATGCCACCTTTGTCTTATCACTAAACGTAAAAATGATAACACGTTGCATAAAGTTTAATGTTACTTTATTCCATTAAAAGAAGAAACATGTTTATGTTTTTATTTAAATTGAAATGCGATCATGTCGAGGGCCTAGCAACTAATTATCACCGAGCGCTTAAATTACGTTCATTAAAGACCGAACACACGTCTGTCTGTGATCATGACTGATTTCACAGTGAAGAGAAATTTCAAAACCACTGTATATATCCCAGCTCAATAGAAGCTTCTAGAAGGGACATTTTCTAACGGTGAATTACACACCTACAAACTCCAAAAAAAAAAAACTTCCTGCGTGGAGAACATTCTTCTAAAACAGGAAATTACTTTAAAAGGTCTTAACTTGGTTGGATTACATAAAAAGGCATTTAGTGAGGTTCCAGTAGGTGCTGCCATCTCTGACCTCTGAGTAAAACTAACTAATAAATAATTTAGAGGAAGACGTGATTTAAGCGCCAAGTAATAGATTACGAAATTTAAATAAAGTAAAATATGTTTAATTATATGTAAAATTAGAATGATAAAAAAATGTTTGAATATATAAATAATTAGAACGATAATATGGTCAATGCTTTCAAATACTCCTTATGGTCAAATCAATTACATTACAACACTTTCCTTTTGCAAAATTCTTTCATCACTATCTGCTACAATCCACTCTCATAGAATATCTTTTGGCCAAAAATGTTTTTCACAAAATCTATCATTAGTTTTTTTCTAAAATTCTTTTGACCAGAAATCTTTCTCTTATTTTTTTCTCACAATCATGTCTCTCGAAATTTGAGGGCATATAAACGTTGAAACGTCAGTTTTAAAATAATCTGGAAACTTACATTTATTTTTGACATGTGAAGCCATTGTGCAGAAATAAATTCTTATAAATCTTAACAGCTGTTGTTATAAAACGTCACAATTATCCGCAACGATCACAACACTTCCTCATATAGTCGTAAATAGTGCAATTAAAAAGCTTCAACATCTGATCAGCTTTTACAATGGTTTTTAAGTAGTGTGTCATAGGGGTGTTTACCCAAACTTCGTTCCCTAACACGTCCTCAAAATCACCTCTTTTCCTATATTACATCAAGAACCCTATTACTGCCATTCATTTCCTATATGCCTTTCTAAATCTTCCTCAAACTCTATCTTTTCTTTTGCTGGGCAGCTCACTTATGGTGTATACACTTGTATCACTTCCACTTTTTCTTCCTCTATCTGGTATTGCCATATTTGTTGTCCGGTAACTTATCGCTCTTATCTTACTATAAAGCCTACTCTGTTTCTCCTCCCTTCATAGATTCCCATCCAATCCAAAATGAAGCCATTCTTTACTTCCCTCATGCTAATCCCTCTCAGACCCAGGCCATCCACTCTCCTCTCCTCAATCACTTCCACAATCTCCTCCAATCTTCCAATCTGTGCATCAATGTTCATAATCTCTATTCGTAGCTCTCGATTGTTAAAAATGTTCCAGTATGATATTTTACTTTATATTTTCGAGTGGTTTAGTTTGTTTCGTCCACTGGCTTACTAAGTCTGTCATGTTGTTAAATGAAGCCATATTGGAAATTACTGTCTTTAATTTTAAATTACCAATAAATACCATAATAATTTTCTAAATAATTTTTTTACTCAAATCCCAAATCATGTGACATTTATTAGTTATAGCACTTCAACAATAACAAAAAATAAATAAATTGGTAGCCCCTGATTTAAAAGATGTGTAGGTTACTTTAATTTACATATAAGAGTGGGAAACCCATTGAGGAACAGTCTCAGTACACCTGGCTGGGTCTCATACCCCAGCTTACTAATCACTGGCAAATCAATGTAAATATACACTTTATCCATGTGACCACCAAGCAGCTCTTCGGTCAGATGCCTCATGAGCAAAGATTTTTCCAATTATATGCAGTTATTTTATGTTTAAATCCTTCACAGCTGACTTATATGAATCATCATGATTATAAACTGTTTCCATCTTGTTGCCGGCTCAGTTTAGTGAGATGCCTCCATCTTCCTCCACCATACCACCAATATTCCTTTAATTTCTTCTATTCCTCTCCTCTGACTTGAATTCTTTATTAAGAATTAATAGCCAGAGCTATTATTTATGCTTATTAGTGGGGATTACTCCACCTCGATATCATATTCTGAAAATTGAAAAATGACACCTGAACACGGCAAATGGCAGCATAATGCCAACTACCGAGTCGCAGATGGCTGCGTTATCCGATGGCTCGTGATATTAATATAATCACATATTTGTAGCCGACGATTTCCGCTATGTCCATCATAGACTCTGCCTTAAAATATGAGTGAAGAATGACCCAGGGCACGGAACGAATCCTGGATAGCTCAGTGGTTAGAGCATTGGCGTACTAAGCCAGAGGTCCCGGGTTCGATTCCCGTGTCCAGGTGTCATTTTTCAATTTTCAGAATTGAATACTTTATGTTATCTGCTTCTCCCATCTTTTTCTTGGCCTCCCTTGTTTTTTTCCTATGTACTTCATTTCCAAAATTTTCTTTGGCATCCTCTCTTTTTCCATTCTCATTACATGCCCATTCCCTCTCAGTCTTGCTTCCTTTACTATCTCGTGTATTCCCTGTACCTCTTCTCTTTCTCGGATAACTTAACTCTTAATTTATTTTTTTCTCCTCACAAACTTTATTCCCGTGGCCTCCACTTGCTTAGTTTCTCTTACATTCAATGTCCATGTTTCTGCTGCATATGTGACAATGGCTACAAAGTGCAGCATGTACAACACTACCTTACACTTCAGTGGCACTTCTCTTCTCCATAGCAAGTCTCTTACACACTTATAGAACTCTATCTGCTGTTCTATTTTCATTACATCCTTTCTACTTCCACCTTTCTCCTCAAACACGTTTCCAAGATATTATACGTTGTGTACTTTTCTCAGCTTTACTCCATCCAACCTTATAGCTTTATTAGGCCTTACTCTCTTCCTTGTCATTACCATCCCTTCACACTTTGCCATGCTAAATTTCATTCCACACTCTTCCACGTCCTCATTCAATTTTTGTAGTTGTTCCTGTACTTCCTCTTCCTTCTCCCCCCATTACATCAAGTCATCAGCCAACATCATGGCTTTCGTTCTTTCCTCCCCGAGTTTTTCTGCCATGTTGTTTATAACCATTTCCATTACCATTACAAATAGAAATGGTGATTGGGCACTTTCCTGCTTTACTCAATTTTTTATTTGGAACCACTCTGTCCTTCCACTCTCCATCTTAACACAACTTCTGTTATCCTCATACATGCTTTTCACTCTCATTAAAATTAGAACTCATCTTTACACTTCGTAATGAATATGAATAAATGGTGACATTAATTTTGTATTGGCATGTTTGGGGTAAGGTATGAGTCCATTTGAAAATATCATATGCATTTTGAGGAATTACATCCTTTATGTTAGCTTCATAACTAGAGAAGAGACATATTATATCTAATATTGTTAACACCCACTAAATATTCTGGTGCATCCTACAACAATTTAAAATTTTAACTATTTAAGAGAAATTTATTTTAATTTATAAAGTATATTTATATGCATGAAAGAAAACACATACAAGTGTCAAGAGAGAGGTAAATAATGATCATCCTCCTCATTTACCTTAATTTATAAATATTATAAAAAATTTACTGTGAGACTTTTAAAAAAATTTGACATTCAAAGTAATAAATTCTATTTAAAATTTAATTGGTCTTTATTGAAATAGCAAATAACAAGCATCCATTTTTACTTTAACAAATAAAAGTAAATATACATGACTGTGACAATGTCACATTAATTATAGTAGTTATAAAATTAATGCTTTGTAGGTACCTTATTTGCGCAATCAAAATATGAACACAAATATTATTGTAACTGGAGTGAAAAAAATTGTGGTCTATTGATGAAATGAAATAATTTTCTATCTAAACACATATTTTAGATTTAAAAAATTAGATACTTCTATCCAATCACAATGTAGTGCAAAGGACAGAAAAAAATCACATCTTTGCAAACCTTTATATTTTGTGACTGTATTTTCTATAAAGAATATTGTCTATACAAAAATTGGCTTGGTGAGTGAACCAATTATTAAGAATAACATTGTTAACATACTAATTCAATGTTCACCAAAGAATCACTTCATATATTTGTCTTCATTCAAACTAAGGATCTTGGCTGAAGATTTAGCATCAAGGAACAAACTGCTGACTTCCTGAACATCTTCTCTTGCTATTGTTACTCGCCCATTCACTTTTGCTGTGAGAGAAGCTGGTGTAAGCAGCTGTGCTGAATACCTCAATGTGGCCCTGACACCAAAATCTGCCAACAGAGAGAGAGCTGACTCATCTATCTGAATTCCTTCTGTCTGAGCACGCAATCTTAGAATTTGCTCCATTTGATCTCGTTTGTAGGGGATGAAGCGGATTATCATAAGCCTATCAATCAAGTCTTTAGGGATTCCATGGTTTGAAAAAATATCGCTGGTTCCTCTTACCAGACACCGACCACGATTTGTGGCAAATATGACGATGGGAGCGATAGCGCTTTCAAGAGCCTTATGTAGGTAAGTGAAGGTTTCAATGTCTAACATGTGAACTTCATCAATGAAAAGAACCCCTGGAACAAGCTCTGCAATACCTTGATCAATGTACTTGTTCACTACTTTATTTATCTCCTTTCGAAGTTTGTCCGTAATCTCAGTTTTCTTTGGTTTCATGAGTTGACCCATCATAGACAAGATATCCTGTCCTCCCTGTGGGCGTGCATTTGCAATATCAAGATCATGTAATGTCACATCTTGAATGACTTCTTTCTTTTTATGAACATCACCTTTAGGTAAAGGTACATACTCCTCAGCTTCCAGATCAAATTCAGTTGCATAAGTATCACTTCTTCCTTGTCTTTTCACTGCTCCACTGTTGGCCTCAATATAGATTACATCTCCGGTTTCCACCTTTTCTTTCTGTAAGCTCTCATAAATAGAAGGATCAAGTTTAAGCTGTTTTGTACCTTTTGCAGTCTTTAATCCAATTATAACGTGACTAACAGTTTTACCATAGCCACCTACTGGATTCTCTGTTTCAACAGGAGTCAGCTCTGTTACTTCTCCTTCATAAACTTCTTTAGTCTCTTTGATCCTTAAACCAATGGCACGCCGGAAATTTTCCATTAAAACTTCTGTCTTCTTGATCTCAGTGCTGTACACTTCTGAACCAACCATGGGGCAGAACGGTACTTTGTTGCCAAGCTCTTGAGCGATTGCCAATGCAATAGCAGTCTTCCCAGTGCCAGGAGGCCCAGCCAACAAAATTGCTCGACCTGCCATCTTTTTTGATTTAATCAAATCAACCACAATTCCTGCTGCCTCACGGGCTTCTTTTTGCCCCACTAATCCTGCAGCCATGGATATTGCAATTCCATTTTCATCCAGACCTAGCCCCTTCACATGGCTGTGGGCTGAAATTCTTTGGGTTTTTGCTGTACTCTTCACTTCTTCTATTTTCATTTTGATTTAGTATCTTGATAATATCTTTAAGTCAAGTTGATACCTGGAAAGATGGAAAAACTTATTAAAAATATTATTCTTGAAACTTTTTTTAGCCTCGTGTCTTACTACCTGTTTAGGTTATACACATTCTTGAAATTAAAGCTAATTATACAAAAGTAAGTTAAGTAGTGGATTTTTCAGGATATGAACTGATGAGTTCTCAACTCTTCTGTAAATAATTTTCACCATGCTCTAAACTATTTAACAACAATTGTTTTAATATAAATTCTGAGTGGTATCAGGGTAAATATAATGTAGATATGTGAATTATATTGTTGTACAACTTGTAAATGTATATATTTCACACATATACTCCCTCTACGGTAGGAGAGGTGGTAAGTGACAGCTAGTAAAAGGTTCTTTATTGCAAACATTGGCTGAAAGTAACTGATGTCAGCCTGTTCAGAAATAGTTATTATTTTCTTAGTAATACTATATTATCAATAATTATTTCTGAATAGGTTATATGTTACTTTCAACCAATGTTTACAATAAATAAACTCCTACTAGCTGTCACCAGTTCTTCAAACACAGATAGGGGATATATAGGCATATATACATATATATATAGGCTTATACAATGACATTTTGAACTACAAACAAATATTAATATATCCTTTGTGTGTGTGTGTGTGTGTGTGTGTGTGTGTGTGTGTGTGTGTGTGTGTGTGTGTGTGTGTGTGTGTGTGTGTGTGTGTGTGTGTGTGTGTGTGTGTGTGTGTGTGTGTGTGTGTGTGTGTGTGTAAGAAAGAAAGAATAAATATGGGGGTAGCGGCAAAGGGTCAGTACCACAGTAATTTGAGTTTAGAACGTTTGTTTAAAAGGTTACACACTTGTATCATGTTTACCTATATACAATTTATTTTCACTTTCAAGTCCTAGGAATAAAATAAGGAATAAACTTTTTCACAAAGAAAAATTAGGCTAAGTTAAATGGGTTGATTAAATGTGTGTGTTTTTCCTTTAAATGAAGACTCTCTCAAACAATATTCAATCTCGTCAAATTAGAAAATTCATGTTTTTGAAAATATATAAGATATTATATTTTATTTTAATGTTTACGGGTTAAGTGTTAGGTTAAGTAATGTTATCTATTTTCAAATTTAACATAATTTTTACAATATTTATTTTGTACTAAAGATCTAGATTAGTAATCATGTTATTTTTATTTACATTTAAGCATGAAAAAATTTATTTTTGTGGCAGTTGAAAAATATAAAACGGACTGTCTAAATATTATTTAAGAACTCCAGCACACAAATAAAATAAATTAGTATTTACATTCATGATACTCATCAGAAGCACAGAGTTGGTAAATACTAAGTTTTAGGTTGGTTAAAAAAAAGTCTGCAAAGTTCTAAGTTGTATTGTTTTTTGAAATGTGCCAAACCATATCATGTCTAAAATTAAGTTTTTTTTATTATTTAAACAAAATGTGTTTGTGAATTTACAAATTCCTCATCCTTTCCTCCGAGGTCTGTATTTTCCTTTCCAAATAAAGCACTTACGTTCTACCTAACAAATGTGCAATTCAGGTGGAAAAAAATAATGCTATTTTGGTCTATACTCACTTTCCTTTTAAAGTATTATTAAAAAAGATGGAATGGAAGGGCTGAGAAAGCAGCAAAAATACCGCTTATTTTCTCAGATTTTTCCGGGACTATGAAATATCGAGGAGTATTTTTTTTTATCTTGTAGATTAAATTAATTTCTATGTTTCTATTGAAAGAGATATTAATAAATTTAGTAATTAATTTATTAAATTGATGCAACGTTGGTCTTTTCCCCCTTGTGAGTAAGATCAAATTTTTTTCGGTACAAACATTGGATTTTAGCGCAATTAAGGGCAAATATTTTTTTCAAATTAATAAACCAGATGGAATCATTGTAAATATCTATAAATTTTATAATTTAGTTCATCAATGTTCTGCCGGAACTCTACTATGCCTACCTACCCCTACAATATCAAGCCAACCCTTGGATGTCTATCAACTTTTTGTATGACAGATTAGTTGTGGAGGTACAAGGAACCAATTAACTCTCCCCTTCCCTGCTCAGGGCACTGGGGTGAGGTCGCATATATTTTGTTTCTACTGTCACCATAGAGTAAATCAACTTTTACTCACACTTTCAAATAGGCCTAATGTAATTCATAGTAGTTTTATTTAACCTTTCAAATATTTGAATCATGTATCATTCTATCACTGCTACTGTTGTATTAAACCTATTTATATTTATAATAATCTAATGCACTAGCGTTGAATTGGAGTAACTATAAAATTAATGTTAACCATAATAAAACCCACTTAGGTGGCCGTAGACTAACCGCTAGTCTCGCAGTAAATTAGACTGCCGATGACAGGGAGATCAAGGTTCAAATCTTGGTTGTGTGAACTGAGAATGGTTTTTCCAAAATGTTTTCCACCCTCCCTCCATGCAAATCTGGGTATACTTCCTGTAATTATAACCTTCCTAATCCCTAGAACCCTTCTTGTAATTAGTACATATGCGTATAACCCAACAGGGTAATACATGAGGTGCTAAAAAAAAATAAAAGTATAGAGTAGGCCTGCTAATGTAAACATTTTGTGTTTCTTTTATTTATGTGCTTTTAATGAAGGAAGCCAAGATAAAACTATAAATATTAATTCAATGAAAATTGTTAGAATACATTAGTCATGCCTGAAGAAAATTCAGCTATGGTTTGGAAATATTACTATCGCTTCACAGCTAACAAATCAGAGCGTTTACTAGTTTTTAAAACCGAAGAAATATTATGCTGGACCATCCTATAGATTAATGGAGAAGTAAACCTTATAATTATTATGTTGTCATATGTTAGTAATAATGGGGGGGGAGATCGAGTTCGATCTCGTCAGTGAAGGTTTTCTAATGGTTCTACTCTCCTCCGCAATGGGTTACTCTCTAAATAACCCTCCAATCCATCATTAGCGTAATTAGTATTAGCTATACCCGAACGGAGTTAGACCGGTGCTAATATTAAATAATAAATAATGAATGATACAATAACTTGTATATATGTAAATTTCATAGTTAAATAGTTATTATAATTATCCAACATAATTTGATTACTTTTAAGAATCAAATAGCCAAAGCTTCTATTTATTCTTTTTAGGGGAATTCTCCATCTAGATATCATATTCTGAAAATTGAAAAATGACCACTGGACATGGGAATCGAACCCGGGACCTTTGGCTTATGCTACCCAATGCTATATGTGTTCGATTCCGTGTCCAGGTGCTCATTTTTCAATTTTCAGAATATGATATATAGATGGAGAATTCCTCACTAAAAAGCATAAATAATAGCTTTCGACTATTGATCTTAAATATGCAATCCCTTAAATTATAATAATTGTACAAGTGGCAGCAATAACCAACTACCGAGTCGAAGGTGGCTGCGTTCATCTATAGCTCATGATCTTAATAAAATCACACATTTATAGCCGACGATTTCCGCACGTCCATTATAGACTCTGCTTATAATAAGTGAAGAATGACCCTGGGCCAGGACGATTCCTGCATAGCTCAGTGGTTAGAGGGAAATGGCGTACTAAGCCAAAGGTCCCAGGTTCGATTCCTTGTCCAGTGTCATTTCAATTCAGATTGATTACTTGTTTAATTTTTTTTACTAAATCAGCTAGAATTTTGCTATTTTATAAAACATTGTATTTAATTGTTTATTTATGGGGAGTGAAGCTGAGACGTCAAATGTCCAAGCTTCTGGCCTACATAGGCCTGCATCCTAATGAAAATATTACTATCATAGCGGCTGTTATCTTTAATTTTGACTCGAAGGTAAAGGCGTGAAATCTTGTAGGGTACATTGTTTTTTTTAATGTAGTTTTCCTATCCTTTAGGATAATACTGGGTACATCTCCATATTTGCCTATAATTTCTAGTATATAAATAAACTATCTGGTATACCTGTTCTTCTCAAGGGAATCTATATAAAAAAAAAGCTGTATTTTTCTATAAAATTAACCGAGTCTTACATTTTTTTTAAGTAGTAATCCTGTATTGGTTTAATTGTGCGACAAAACATGAAACCAGGCTAACTAAAACTTTATGTCAAAATAGTAATTATTCTTGAAATGTGTTAAAAGCTGATTTATCCTATACACAATTCTATTGGTACCTGTGCAAAAGGCTACCAATCTAACTATGGCGATTCGAAACCAATTATGGCAATCAATAAATCAAGCCTTTGTAATCAAACATAACCCATCTCACAAATTGAGTGAACAAACGAACGCAATCTATTGACAAGGTAATCTTTGCCTAAGGCTGAGGTTAGCGTTGAAGCGTATTCGTGTGAAATCGAGTTACTTGTGAATACACCAGTTTCCAGTTCCATTCTTATATCATTATTGTTAGATAAAATTGTTCCTAAATATTTAAACTCATTAATCTTGTCAAATTATAATTGGTTTGCATTAATTTCTAAATTATCGTCTCAATTTGTGTTCTCTCTGTGACCATATACCTAGTCTTTCGATTCCCTTCTAAACCTATTCACATTGTAATATTGGCCTAATATAGGCCTACTATTTACTGGATATTCGATAAGCTCAGATATTTATTAATTTATTTATTTAGCACCGCGTTACTACCGTTTGGGTAACGCTAAGTACAATTATCAAGGGATTAGGAATTGGAAGTTGAATTAAAGAAGTGAACCGATTGCGGGAGGGAGTGAACATTTAGAAAAACACCAGTTCACCCGACGAGATCGAACCTGATCTCCCGTCCTCGCGTCGATCACAGACTAGCGGTTAGCCATACGCCGAGGGTGCTTCAGATATTATAGCTATGGACAACAAAAAGATGAAAATCCTATATTTTAATTGAGTATATATATTAGATTAAATTTTTTTATTTCAAAATAAGAATTACAAAGCCTGTAAGGGGACGTTAACAACCCATACCCAATTTGACTCTTTTGGAGATAGTATAGTTTTAGGATCCTACACCTCTTAGTCGCTGTAGGCAGTGGTACAATGATCTGAAACTATTTTTCAATTACAAATAAGATAAAACATATATTTAGTTATTAATACTCTCAATAGCTTATAAAAATTATCAAATTTTCAGAGAATCACTCACAGAGACTTTTCGGGACATCCAATTTTCAAACATTTATCGGGAAGGAAGTGGAAGCAAGTTCCTAATTTTTTTGTTGCTTCCCACCACCCCCCGAACAAATTAATTTCCAATGCCACTGAAAGGTTTCACCCAGTATTTATATGGTACTTTCTAAAAAAAAACCAGACTTTCTCGTTATTTGGAGGGTTCCCTATATGTGATGGCTTAGTTTAAATCCTCTTATCACATTGAAAAGTAATTATTTATATTTTTTAAACTTTGGGTTAGAAGCCCGCAAACTTTCAGCTTTCTAGATCTTCTGGGCTTCTAGATTTTTCGACTTTGGTTTTTTGGTAAACCACCTATTTTGGGGGCCCACATGGGAACTTTAAGGGTTATTAAGGTACTCTGCACCTTTTGGGGTTAAGAACTGATTGCCTACCAAATTTCAGCTTCCTAGACCTTAATGTTTTCGAGATATTTTTGGCCGGACAGAGGATCCTCATGACAATTATACTGGGAATAAAGTAACAGGATGAAAATATACTTTATTTATATAATACATCAGGGCGTTTTTAACAAAAGTTATTCACTTTTAAATAAATATAATGGTTACCCATACTTTATATCACAATACGTCTTAATTTATTTCTAACGATTAATGTTGCAATCCAGTCCTTTCAATGGGATTTGTCAGCGTCTAAATCTCAACCTTTCAATGGTTACCAAATAAAAGTTAGTACAACAATTATTTCAAAGTTTTTTTTTGTACATACAACAGTTCAAACTACTGAATAAAATTAACAATAACACAATAAACAGATTATTATAAACTTTAAATTGCAGAATCTTAAATGAAATATGTTATCATACAGAGAGTCTCTCAAATTCCGACATATTATCAACATGGTTTGCCCCCAGGCTTCGGCCTAAATTTGGGTAATCATTTTTTTTTTCTAGCGAATCTCCTAAACTACCAAAACTCAATTTCAGACATGATGAGGTGAAGATTTTTTTGTATATGTCGATGAAGCCACATATTAACAACACCTAACCTAGGATTCAAAATGTTATTTTAAATTTTTGCTGCCCTATGCATCAGGATTTGGCATCTTGCGTGGAGACATTGTTATAACGAACTAAAAAAAAATTTAAAGTTTACTATCTATAAACAAACAAGATTAAACCATGGTTACACGTAAATCATTAATAACAAAAAATCACACAAATTGAAGCACACCTAGGTGACTGCGGTCTAGGTAAGGTGTCAGACTTCTGTGCTAGGGGTCGGGGTTCAATACTCAGTTCGGCACAGATTTATCTGATTGCCAAACCCTTCCTTCACCTCTGACAAGACGTGTATTAATCACAACTTGTGAATGTGTGGAATGCCAGGCCTCCACCTTGGCTCGAATTCCAAGTTAAACTGTAGGTCCTCCATTTCATCTCACAATCACCCTACCATTACACATTAGCCTAAGTGCGTACAACCCAAACTGATAGTAAGATGCAGTAATAATAATAATAATAATAATAATAATAATAATAATAATAATAATGATAATGATAATAATGATGATAATGATAATAATAATTAATAATAATAAATAATAATAATTAATAATAATAAATAATAATAATTAATAATAATAATAATAATTAATAATAATAATAATAATAAGAAGAAGAAGAAGACGCCTGGAAACACGTCAATAGTGGCTCTTTTGTGTGGAGGCATTGTTGCAATAAACACCAAAAGAAATTGTTTAAATTTACTATCTAAAGAAACAAAAACAAAAATGAAGTAAATTGAAAGCACTCTATAGTAAGCGCTCAACCATACCAAACAAAATAGTCCTGTTAATAGTTTTGCTATTAGTTTTGGAAATTTTAACCCATCCAACCCGTCATCATTATTTCTCTAATCCCTGCTTAAACAATTATAAATATAAGACTTATTTGATCTTCTGGAGTTGTTCTTCTACCTGTTAGCAAAATTAAATTTTCTACTACACCTAAAAGTATTTTTTTTAACTTCTTCTCCCTCACCCCAATTCCCTGGAGTCCCATTTTTAAATGTTTAGCCTCGTATAGTTATATGGATTTAGTATTTTCCCCTGCCTGCCAAATTTCAGTTTTATACCACACTGGGATGTAATTGTTTAAATATCAGTTCTGTACATTTTGAGACCCCCCCATATATAATAATACAAAGTGATCATATATTTTCCTGCGATAAACTTCGTCATCGTTTTTTAACCGATTTGAACCAAACCAGCTACAAACGATTTATAATTATGTAAAACTATGTGTGACAGCTTTATTTTGACAAAAAAGGCGCAAAATAAAGTATATCGAAATTTTGGTCCAGTTATTAACTTGTTTCGTATCCGATTTTCACCAAACCTCTTTTAAACTATTTTTAATTGTCAAGCATTGCATGAAAGCTTTATTTTGTCAATAAGAGTGAGTTGGAAAAAGAGGTTGGGACTAACAAATTTTCAAAACTAATATAAATAAAACTTATCTCTAAAAGTATGAAAAATTTAACATTTTTATAATTGGGATTCCTGTAGAAAATTTAAATTTGGCAGGAAGACAACAAAATAAGTTTTAAAATTTTGAATTTTTAGGCGCTAGTTAAAAACTGAAACTCTACTAAGCATCTTGTTATTGAACATCTTAAATTTGTTTTCATCATTTAAGGTAAGAGCTCACATTTCACCCATATTGAGAATAGGTAAAAATTATTGTTTAGTATATTCTGAGTTTTGCATTCCTTGAAAACATGGGCGAGATGTCAACTGATTATTGACCGAGCAATAGCATGCATAAATTCTTGACTGTAGGCCTATTCTTTTTCTAATTTTTAATCTAATATAGTTAGTTTAAGTTAAACTTGTTCCTTTCAAACTCATTAACCCTGTCAAATGATATGTTGTTCAAAGTAATCTCTAAATTCTCATCCACAATCTGTGTTCTCTGTGTGATTGTGTACTTTTCAGCATTCATTATTTACTACTACATTTAAAACATTACTTACCTACAGCCTGTATTAATAATTTGATTCCTACCTTCGTCATAATGTTAAAATAAATAGTTTAATTTAAGCTTCAAAAGAGGTATCATACTTTCATATTTTATCTATAAAAGAAACAAAGCCTATTTATTTTATAAAATACCCATTTAGAGTCTACACCATTAATCATAAATTTTATTATTATTATTAATTAGCACCATGTCTTACTACCCATTCGGGTTATAAGCTTGAGTACTAATTACGCTAATGGATTAGGAATTGAGAAGGTTGAATTTAGAGGACGTGAAACTGCATTTGTGTGGAAAACCATTTAGGAAAAACCACCCCCAGTTCACCCGACCGGGATTCGAACCTCGATCTCCCTGTCCTCGGCAGTCGAGCTCAACACGACTAGCGCGTTAGCCAACTATGCCACCGAGGCGGGTATTAATCATAAAAATGATGAACTAGTATATATCATTACTTTCTTTAAAAGCTAAGTATAATATGGGCCTAGGCCTATGTGATCACAAAAATAGATACTGATGGTTTAATTCTTTTTACTGCGATTGCAATTGTTGTTTAAAAACAAACAAAATAAACCTTTGTAATGTAGTTTTTGAGTTTGACCATGGCTTAGTACCTGTAAAAGGCCATATGAACTAGCAGTTGTTTGCTAAAATAACTTGAAATTATTTGAAATTAAAGATATGGAATACTATAAAAAATATTTAAGAACGGACAATGAAACTTTTAAAAATTTGCTCACCAAAGTTGTTTGAGTATCGAACAGTAATTTAAATGCAAAACACAGGCCTATGCCGCCGCATGTCCATTAATCTTTCAGGTTTTACAATTTTCTTTGATAAAACATTAGTGAATGATCTAGATAATGTTAATATTATTTTATTTAGAAGATCATTAATGTATCATCTAAGTTAAATCATAAGTTCTTTTATCAAATAACAAACAACTTAGCCTCTCTATTATAAAATAAAAATGACAGTGCCTTGTTTATATAGTCTGTATGCGTTGTATTCAAGTAACTTAGTTCTTAGTGACTTGAAATTTTTAGTCATGCCTTTACAGCACCTGTTTATCCTTACACGAATGAGCTAACCAAATAAAATAAAATCCAACCTTCTTTGACTAAGCATCCATTACTTGAAATATAGGTTAGTTGTTGCAATCACAATAAGTATATTATGAAATTTTCTTTAAAACTTATAAAATTAGTTTGTGAAGTTGATAGGCCTATAGCCTGAACATGCAAATCTATATAGGCCTACTTTGAATATTATTTTGTGATTCCCAAATGTCATATATAGGCTATGGTGTTGGAGTTAAAGTAAGAATAAAACTTCCCATACAGTTTTGACAAAAATGTTTTTGAAACAACTCTACATCAACAACTGTTATTCCATTTTGTGTATATTTCCATAGCAAGAGATCTTTAGCTGCTATTGGTGCTTTCATTTGATGTACATATTTAATTAACTTTATTTATCTGTAGCCATCTGTATAGAGAGTTAAGGTGATATGTCTATGGAGTAGTACTTAACGAAGGGCTAACGGATCAAGACTCTGTGGACAGAGCAATATTCTATTGTGTCAGAGTTGTTTTCTTACTGGTACAAAATATGTAGCCAGAGCTTTGTACTGTCCTAAAATATCTCTCAAAGTGAAATGATCCAATATGTTTTTCAAATTACAATGTGCAAGTCTTTTGTCTTCATATTTTTGTTAGTTAGGCTGTTATGTTTAAAACTAAATTTGTCTGTAACTAGAAGGTTTGCAGAGTATTTTGATTCTTTTTAATACTTTATTAGATTCTATTAAAATGTTATTTAGACTTTACATACCTAAGCCTATATATTAAAAGTTTTATTTGGGTGGCATCGTATTTTATAGTTCAGCCTCGAAAGTGTTTTTAGGTTTAATAGTTTGGAGAGATAAACAAAATACTCGTAGCTATTAGTAAAGTCCAGTTAATCTATGAATGACCATTTCACTTGGTTAAATAGATTTGTTGCCATAGTAACCAAACAACATGGTGCAATATTTTAGATCAAAAAGCTTTTATAAAAATAACCAATAACTTAATATAATAAAATGATTTCAATATTTTGGGCGAGATATTATAGATACGGATAAAATCGTAGTAATTAAATACAATACTTTTGAAAGCATGTTTATGGTAGCAAGCAACAAAATTCATATTTTGAGAGATTTAAAATTAAGTTAGATCTATTATAAAGTTTGACAGTAGGAAGAATAATTCATAAAGTAGTTGAAAATATAGCTTACCAATTTAAAATTAAACTATAGTTTCATTTAATGAATTTTAATTCAATTTAAACTATGACTGTAGTCTATGTTCAAAATAACACTTTTAATATTAACTTCTTTTCCCTCTTCCTCTTAGATTAAGGTTCCGAAAAAAAAACTGTTAGTGTCTAATATCCCTCGACTTATACATATAATTTTTATTTATGTCTGTTTATAATTAGCTTAGCAATATAATCGTAACTAAATATTATTTTTACACAGAAAATATTGTGTTTTTATAAAAAAAAAAAGACAAAATATTTAATATTATTTAAACTATGGGATATTTAATGTTTGAGATTGTAAACTAGGCCTTTGGTCGAACTCGAATATATTAGTTTTGTTCGCGTCGATTTTTGGGGACAGTTCTACACCTGTGACGAGTACAGCTTGTAGGGATGGGAAAAATTGCTCCTTTAGTGGAGCAGGAGCAATCTGTTACTGCTCCACCACTGGACCTGTTCCTTTTACCTGCTCCTTTTTGTCACAATTACAATATTTTTACCTACTCACCAAGGCCGTAGTCAGGGGGGGGGGGGTTTCGGGGTTCAAACCCCCCCGAAATTTTATGAACATAATATATATGGCTTTATTTATGGTTCAAACAATATCAAAATTAAGGTACAAGTACAAATTAGGGGGCTGTGTTACCATAAAAAGCACTTTAGAGAGCTTCCAGAGGTATTTATTATTTATAATTTTTTCTAGCCTTCGGCAGTTATGGTGTTATGTTGTCATAAAAAATAATTTCAGATAGCTTCTAGAGTTGTTTAATATTTAGAATTGTTCCTATTTTTCGGCGGCCAGGGGTTATGTTGCCATAAAGAAACACTTTAGAGAACTTCTAGAGCTGTTTAATATCTGGAATTTTTCCTAGCCTTCGGCAGTTAATGAGTTATGTTACCTTAAAAAACACTTTTGAAAGCTTCTAGAGCCATTTAATAATTAGAATTTGTCCTAACCTCCGATAGTTAGGGGGTAGTGTTGCCATAAAAAAACACTTCAGATAGCTTCTAGAACAGTTTTTTATTTATAATTTTTTCTAGCCTCCATCAATTGGGGGATGGGCCCACCAAACCCCCCCTGAAATTATTGGCTGGCTACGGCCTTGCTACTCACAGCCTATTTTTTTTAGCACCACGTCTACTGCCCGTTCTGGTTATACGCATTTATGCCAATTACGTCAATGTGTTAGGGATGAAGATGGTTGATTCTAGAGGAAGTGCACCCATATTTGTTTGGAATGAGAGTTGAAAACGTTTAGGAAAAATCACCCTTAGTGCACCCAACCGGAATCGAACCTCAATCTCCTTGTCATCGGCAGTCCATTCTAGTGTAAGTGAAGCCAGAGACCAGAGGCTGGCAACCCTTTTGCTATCACGGGCATTATGGGTTTAAACTTTTTTTTTGCTAATTTGAAAAAAAGTAAAGCAAAAAAAGTTCAATTTTACATTTACCAATTAGTAATTAGCTATGAAGTTCATTTTTTGAACAAATTGTTTGTTTGCTAAATATTTTGTGGGCTAGATAAAATCAGTCAGTAGATTGCTGACCCTTGACTTAAATAATTTTACCACCAAGTGGGTCCCTTCAATGTTAATCATCAACGTGTCAATTTATTGTGAGAATACATCACATACTGTACTTGTATTGTGGAAATAATGTTTTATACTACAAGCTTTCTTCCCCTTCAAAACTCATTTGTGACTCCCCAAACCAACTCTAAACTAGGCCTATGCTAGATAAGTAAGGTTGCGCCGGACCTGATCTCAGCGTTGTGACAAGAACACAAAGCATCCACTTCCTTTTTACTGTACGACTGCTCCAAAATATCTCCGGAGCATAAAGGAACAAGGTTGCTACGGACCTGTTACAGCGCTGTCTGTGACAGAGACGAGGAGCAAGGTTACTTTGGACCAGTTCCAGCGTTGCCTGTGACAGAGAGACGAGGTTCAAGTTTACTCGTGACCTGTTACAGCGTGTATTTGATCCGTGGAGCAGTGAAAAAGAGGAACAGCTCCTTTCGTCTGTCAGGAACAGGTTGTGAATGTGACGTCAGAGGAGCAGTGACAAAGGAGCAGGTTGTGATTTCACAACCCATCCCTAACATCTTGGCGCAAGTTAGGAGCTGATGGAACAAGTGGTTTTCTATGAGGTGACGCGAACAGCTTTCCTATCCTTTCAGTTCACTTTTTAAAGATGGAGAAAGAAACCTTTGTTTTTGATCATCTAATCCAACACTAGAGTAGCAACTTAAATCATGTAACCACAGCAGTGGCTAGCAAAAATCCTTTGATGGATACCATCTCATGTCAGTATTGAGGGAAATGAATGAGCTGATAGGCAAAGAAAGGCAGCTAAACTAAACAATTGAGAGCCAAAAAATTATATAGAACAATTTTCAAGGGCAAACATTTTCTTGAAGTCAATTTAAAAAAATCAATTTTGTTAAATAAATTCACTATCTTAGTTTAAGCCAAATTCGAAAATGACGTGCGCTTCTTCTTCTTCTTGTGTTCCAAACTTGCCACGGGTACAGCTGGTATGGCGGCGCAGTGATGAGTCAGGGAGTAAACATGCTCCCTCGACACGAGCGCAAAATATAGAAAGTACAAATACAATTATTTGTAGCAGACGACACAAACACAACTACTGATAGTTTTTTTTAAAGTAATTTACAATGACAGAGACAAAATACACATAAATATTGAGTGGTGGAAGAAACACATAAATGTTATAATAAAAATGTTAGGTGATCAAAATCATGACGGTTACCTCATAATAATACTAAATTATGAAGAACAGTTGAAATAACTTTCATGTCCACTTTTTAAAGTGTGAAATGATTAGAAGCCCAGCAACACTTTACAACTAAATATGGATAATTTAAGGTAGGCCCTAATGTTCATTATTTAATTAATCGTTATAGTCTATCGAAATAAACTCGACAACTTTAATTTTCCAACTGTCACTTTTCATTGATAACAAATTCAACTAAAACTAAAAACGTAGCTCTACTTATCTTCATTTGAACATAATGTAAAAAAAAAAAAAACCTGACCAAAATTGGTCTCAAAATACTATCTTATTTATTTACATGTTCAGAAGAACATCAAACAAGGTCGGATTAGCCAAGGTTCAATTCAAGTTATTCACAAGATACAAAAAAAACAAGTGCTATATTGATAATTAATCAACATGTATATTATTTAAATTAATATTTGTGAACAGCAGTACCTAATCAGTAGGGCTACCACATGTTAATTTCATTGTCATATATTCTTTATTAACACAACCTTGTATGATTAAAACTTGTACAATCATGACCACCATTCATTCATCTTGGCTGATAGCTATTTTTTTTATCTTTGTGTTTTACTACAGATCTAGGCTATATGCATGAATGATAATTGCACTAATGGAGCATGGATGAGGGAAAAGCAGTTAAAAGGTAATCTACCAGCATTTTCGTGGAAGTAGATTGGAAAACCATTTAGGGGGAACTACCTTTATTAGACCCAACAGGGATTCAAACCTCGATATCCCTGTCATTAGCAGTCCATTCTACCATTTGGTCACTGGAGTGGGTTCTGATAGCTACTAAGTAGCCGACAGGTTTACTTGTCCTTCACTAACTCTGATAAACTATGTTGGATATCTTAACTTAGATAGGAGACCAGCCTGGATAGTTCAATCGGAGACCATTGTCGGCCCAAGGCAAACAATGCAAAGCAACTATTTCCATTGTATTCTGATCACCTTACTTACAATTGAATTTCCCATCATCATTGGTCCTGTCGTTTTTTCTTTGTTCCAAAGTGTAACTAAACATATGCCGGGGCAGCCAATTTTAATTTTACCCTGTCCATTGCGTGTGTCATCCACAGAAGTAAATAACTTTATGAAGCAAAATGTGGCTTACAGGAATGTTCGAGGCTTGTCTCGCTGGAAAAATTGTCCACATGTAGAGGCAGAACTTGGCTTTAGTTCATTTTGAGGTTTGGCTCAATAGTCTGGCCCCAGCTAAATACTTTGCAATATTTGATGAGTTGTGCAACAAATATCGATTTTAGTCATGGGGTCAGTTACACCAGCTGGACGGCGTGCCCGTTTGAAAGACCTGGGATAACACTGCTAGAACAATGAACTAGTAGTTGAGTACAATAGGCCTAGTACACTTTGGATATTTGTTTCTGATTCTTCACAAGCTTACATAACTACATAGATGCAAGAGATGGACATTGTTCATTTCCTTCCGACAAGTGGGTCTGATAATTCTTAAACCCAACTGTGCTTGCTTGTGCTTTTTTAGACAGGCTTAATACTATAAGTGTGATTAGGAATGATATATTCAGAGGACGTGTACCCGCATTTGCATGGAGGGAGAGTGGAAAAACCACCCTCAGTATACCTGACCAAGATTCGAACCTCGGCCTCCCTGTCATTGACAGTCTAGTCTACTGCAAGAGTAGTGCGTTAGACCGCGTGGTTACTAAAGCGGGTCCTAATGTAAGTTAAAAGTTACATTTATCTTAGTACACCAAACACATTAATAAGATCAAATATTTGTTCCAGGCTGTACATGATTACCTACAATGTTGCTACTAAGCATCCTGAACAAAATCTTGATTGTCTCTTGGGTTTTCAACTCGCCAAAGCCAATGAATCTTTGCCGGATTTATATGTTGTTGGGTGAGTCTGTTTAGTGGAACTATGAAGCTTGAAGTTTTTCTTTCTTTCATAGTTATACCTAGAGGCTATATTAACTTAGCTTACACATGATTTAGTCTGTCTCAGTAATGCCGAGATCACAATAAACTTAACTTTAACTCAACGTAGTGTTCACTGAAGTTCACTTAACCTAAGAAAAGATATGTGTGATCACGATTCCCGTAACTTAACGTAACAACTTAAGCCAAACATCTGCATTCTAGGGTAGGCCTATGTATTTTGATCTGTGATTTGTACTACTTTATTTGTAAAGTGTTTATGATCTGTAAATATTTAATGTTTTATATCGTTATTATAACTATTTATCATTAAACTTTTTCAATTAATTTAGCTTTCCTATTTTAATTTAATATTAAATCTACTTTAGCTTAACAATACCATGAGTAGTGAAATATTATATTGTATATTATAGTTGGTCATAAAACCAACAAATGAATTACTAAATAGCCCTGTAAATGTCACTCGCATAATGATTGCCTGGCTAGATAATACGATACCCTTCATGTAACGTTCACTTAACGTGAAATACCTCTCAGGACATCTATTAAGTTAAGTGAACTGCAAGTAAACGTTAAGTTAACTTCATCGTGTTCTCTTCCATTTAAAAACCCGAGGAGAACCTTAATGCTGGGATCACAATCAACTTAATGTTCATTTAAGGTTAACTTAACGTAACTTAATGTAAAGGTTCTCCTCATGTTTTTAAATGAAAGTGATCACGATGCAGTTAACTTAACGTTCACTTAACTTAATAGATGTCCTGGGAGGTATTTCACACTACAGTAAGTGAAGGTTACATGAAGGGTATCACGGGATCTAGCTCACCACTCATAATGAGAGTGACGTCTACAGGGCTATATAGTAGGCCCTAATTCATATGTTGGTTTTATGACCAAGGTCTACTCTTTAGCTTCAATTCTAGTAATCAGACATTGAAACAAAATAATTAAACTAAAATAGGAAGGCTAAATTTATCTGAAAAGTTGAATGATAAATATTTATTATATCAATAGAGAACAGTAAACATTCACAGAACATCACTTTACAAATAGTACAAATCACAGACCATAATACATAGGCCTACCCTAGAATTCAGATGTTAAGCTCGAGCTGTTAAGTTAAGTTATGTGAATTGGGATCACACATATGTTTTCTTAAGTTAAGTGAACCTTAAATGAACGCTACGTTAAGTTAATGTTAAGTTTATCATGATCCCGGCATTACGTTAGGTTACATAATGTTGAACGTGATCCCAGCATAGGTTTCATATACTAGGGGCCTATATTTAATTCATGTAACAATTCACTCAACAGTACCAAATTAATCTCTTTACATACAATTCACTTTTTATAGGAAGAAATTTATTTGACAGATAGAAAAGTTACTAGAACTACCCTACTGTAAAAAATATAACCCCCCTCCCCATAGTTTTTTTTTAAAAGGTTCTTTCTATCAGCATCTTACTATAGCTATGCTACTCATCAGCAGAAACACCTTTGAGTTTTAAATGTGATATTACATTATTTGAAGATTTGCAAGAATGCTAGAGTAGTGTGTTATATATTTTAATTTGAGTTAAGTTTACTACTGAAATATACTGACACTGGGTATCTGACAACCATTTGATTACATCAAAATAGTCATTTATTTTCCAGCTTACAAGAAGTGAAGTCACAACCTCAAAATATTGTCTTGGATGCTTTGTTTGATGATCCCTGGACTAATGCATTAAGGTAATGAAGTAATTGTAATACCTATTTTTAGTCTAACAATATTTAAGTTTATTAACATCAGGACCTGCCTAGATGGTTACACTGTCTAAGGTGTAAGTTTTGCAATGGACTGGATTGCCAGTGATGGGGAGTTCAAGGTTCAATTATCATCTGAGCTGCACAGGGGATGGTTGTTATTTACTACCATGGTTTTATCATCCCCTCTCCATAATAATGTGGGTGCATTTCCTTTAAAAATTTTTTACATAACTGTTTCCAGCCTATGGTTTGGGTTAGTTTTTTTATTCAAGCTATATATTTTCCACTACCGGTTAGCTAGGCCTGTTATAGCTTCATATGCCTTGTAATCAAACTTAATACTAGGGCAAGCACAACATCCAGTCCCCAGCCATCAATTAATTAATGTGAAAGAGTATATTTTTCAGCCATGCCGGGAATTTAACTCAGGACCCTTAACTCTGTAGGCAGACACACTATCGACTGAGCTGAGGTGTTGGATTTGCTTTAAACTACCTTTCTCATTTAATCAACCTAAAGTAAACGTATAATATCTATGAGTTGAATCTAATAATTAATAATATCCTGTGCAATCTCCAATTTAATTGCAATAACTTATTTGATTCCTATAATATCATGGTAATTTAGGTAACAGCTAACACTTATTTGGTCCGACACTTAAACTCTGTCGGTAGTGTGTCTGTATACTGAGGTAAGGATCCCGGGTTTGATTCCTGCCATGGCTAAAAAATTTATCATTGGGTGAAATGTGAGTTTCTCCTTTCACAGTGATAAATTAACGGCCGGGGGATGGGTGTTGTGTTTGTTCTAGATTTAAATTAGTTTGTAAGTCATGTGCTGATACAATCAACCGGTTCAGAAAGTGCATGTTAAATACCTCAAATAAATGAAAACAAAAACCCAACACTTATTTTTTTTATCTCACATCACATTGTAAATTCATTTCTTTTGACATTTTAAAAGTCTAAATTGGCACAAAAATTACAAATCTTTGATATTTAACTGAATACCACAGTATCTTTTATCAATTAGTTTAGTAAAGAAATCACAGTATGAATCTTTTAAGATAGATCAATAAAAATTTACTCACCAAGTAAAAATTGATGTTGGTTAACTGAAGAACACATATTTTGAACCCAGTCTTAAAATATCTAATATTATTTGTTATAAAACATATTATCTCCTTAAGCTATACTTCTATATAATAGCGTTATCAAATATTTGCTAAGCACCTATGTTAGCTAAGTTGCTTAAACGTTTCTTCAAGTGAGATCACATCAAACTGCACTTTTATCTATTCTTCAAGAGACACATAAAAAGTTGAGATCACACTAGGTGTGATGTGGCCTATGGTTTGAGCTGAATTTTATAGGCCATTCAAAATAGCTGTTACTCATACAAACTAAATGCTCATGAGATCATATTCATACCCAAATCATTGTGTTGCTATCAAAGTACATTTTGGACCTTATTTGAAATATTATTAGTTGATTTGTGAAAATTGGGAAAATTAAAATTCTAGTACACTTAGACAATACATACCAGTAGACATTTAGTTAAAAAACCTGACAAACTAAAAATTCTATATTTGACATTACAAAAACAAAATTCTCTTTTTAAGTTTAATCACCTACCAAGAATAATATTACATTGACTTAAGTAAACCAGGCTAGTAAAAATAAAACCCAAAGCCAAATTGGTTAGCATTCTATATATAAATTTGTCTCATTTAATCTTGTTTTCCGGTAATGAAGAGGTCAGGGTTCAAATCATGGCTGAAAATATTAATGATGGTTATTCCTAAGTATTTTTCCACTTTCCACACAAATGTAGTTACATTTCCCTTAAACTCTATCTTCCTCAACCCTACCAGGGATGGAAAAATGTCATTAGTATGTAGTATCAATTGTTTCACTATTATCAAATGTGGCTATCAATAGTCTTTTGATATTGGAAGAGTTGCTAAAATATTAGAATAAAATATGGGAGGAATGTAAAATGACTCCACACTTTACACTTAGCAGCTTTGTCTGGTCCCTCTCAACGAACTACCATACATCCAAAATTCTTGAACTGGAGAAAGGCATGGTGAAAACTTATCTCTCAGGTTGAAAAAAGGTCATTTCCCCCTTCAAATAATTCACTCAAAGTTAATATTTCAGAGTACAGAGTTCCATGGAAAAATTAATTAGGTGCGGAATAGGTATGCACTAAAATTTTCAGAATAACGCTCGAGTTCTGTCATTTAGGCGCCCTAGCTCGGGGATGACACTAATGATACCAATGTGCTTACTATCAATGGTGTACAATAGTCAAGATTTGATATTATCATTACTATCAAAAGTGAAGACTTGATACTATTGATAGTGTTATTGATAGTTTCCCATCCCTAATCCATAGGGCCAGGGCTATTAGCGTACCTTAAAATGTCTATAGCACAAATGGGGGTGAGAGGAACACAAATGGGGGTGCGAGGAAAAAAAAAATTGTCACAAATATTCTGAAATAATCTAACTGAATAAAATATTGGAAATTAACTCATGTTCAACTTGTTATTTTTCTGTGGGCTGATGTATTAATTATATTAATTTTATGTTCATTTTGTTCCTACAGAGAGGTATTAGCATCTCGAGATTATGTTAAAGTGAAAACAGTTCGACTTCAAGGTACAGTAATAAGTCTTTTCTGCCTGCGGAAACATTTACTCCATTTACGAGATATCGAGACACAATACACCAAGACAGGCTTTGGAGGAATGTGGGTAGGTTGGTTGTTCACAAGTTAATTTTAACTGTATTATGATACCAAAAAGGAGTTTTGGGAAACATTATAGCCGAAGAACCACATCCAAGCTAAGAAGTGCATGTCACCATGTAACTAAAAAGACAAAATATTTTAAATGCTCTGTTTGCACTAAAAATTGCAATACATTTATGTGTATTAAAGTAATGAGAAATATTTTTTTTAGTCTTACTACTCATTCAGGTTATACACTTATGTTATAATTAAGCTAATGGTTTTAGGGATTATGAAGGTTATATTTAAAGGAAGTGTTCCTACATTTGCATGAAATGAGAGTGGAAAACCATTTAGGGAAAACCACCCTCAGTATACCTGACAGAGATCTCCCTGTCATCAGCAGTCTAGTCTACTATGAATGATGCCTTTAAACCTATAGATAAACCCTATAGGCCCCTGAATTGTTATTGTGAAATTTTCTCAAATAAGGTTCTTTCTAATATCAAATTAGTCTTCAAATTGATTTTTTAAAAGTCTATACTTAGCTCTGGACCACCTCTGTGGTGTAGTGGTCAAGAGTTACTGGCTACAGATTCAGAGGTATAGAGTTCAATCCCTGGCGCTTCCAAAATTTTTCTGTGACATAGTGGGTCTGGAACAAGGTCATAATCAGCTTTATGAGGACAAATGAGCTACTTGATAAACTAGGCAGCGGCTCTGGTCTAGAAAACTAGATTAACGACCACGACACCCTCTATCTGCATATGTTTGCACTATTATTGCTTATGGCGATAACCACTCGGTTGATGTAGTTTGTTCACGGGCTCAAGCCATAAAGTGTTTTTTTTATACTTTGCTCTGAGGTACACAATCAACAAAGATAATTTATATTAGGCATAGGTTAAAATTTTAACTATTCCAAACTGAGTTCATATCTTTTTTTGTAGCAGATACACTGAAATATACTTATGATTATTTAAAACAACTTAAAAGCATTCATCTTTATTGTATGGCTCGCTCATGACCTTTGGGAATAGATTTATCGGCAATTGATCTTGGTATATGAATCCTAAGTCTTGATAATAAAATCCATAATAAATAATCGCTTAGGATATTTGTAAACAAACATGAGATAGACTAGAAAAATATTTAGAGCTTCAAAAAGAAATTCATTATGTAACTACATTTTTCTAATAAATGGTAAAAAGATGCAGCACATCTTTCTCATACCTCTTGCGGCTCACATTTGTTGGCTTGTAATTCAAACAAATTGACAGCTTAAACTTGAAAATGGCTGTATCACTTCCGTTTTGTTCCTTAAATATGTATAATATATCTCGAGTAAATCAAGAGTTTGCTGTATTTTAAAATATTTATTTTGTGATATTACTTAACGGCAAATTTCAAATTTTAGCTTGGTAATAAGAAGTCATTTAGATATGTAGGTTGTCTTTGGGTTGTCAATAAACGACTGACCTGTTAAATATACCTTCATGAAAATAAAATAGTTTCAATTTTTTTTTACTGTGTCTCACTACCTATTTGGGTTATACACATATATTATAACTTTACAAAGAAGAATAAATACATTACCCGCACTGGTGGGCACACAGTCTAAATATCAAGCTCATTTTTTACTTTTTGCCAGCAAGTAGGGAGGGCGGGGTTCAAGTTCAAGTTCTGGCCGTGTGTACTGAGGGTGGCTTTAGCTAAATGGTTTCCCACTACTCTGCCATGCAAAGGTGGGTACATTAATCATCCCAGCCCCATTACCATAATTAATATATGTTGTTGTGTGGTGTGTGTGTGTGTGTGTGGTGTGTGTACCTGAATTGGGAGGGAGATGCGATGGGGTAAAAAAGTCATAGCAGGGGCCTATTACATAGACTACTAAAAACAATTATAATATTTTTCTGAAATAAAGGTGGGATGGAAGGGGACGCATAAAAAGTCATTGTTTTTCCAGTTTTTATGGCAAAACATTTTTTTGGCCAAAATAAATAAAATATTGCTCCAGTACAAACATAGAATTTAATTTTCTTCACACGGTGACCTCAACATTTCTTGAATATCTATCGAGGGTGTTCTGTAATTTAATGACAACTTTCTCTCTTCATTTAAAAAGTTTATTAGATAATGCCACTCTGCTCATGACCTATATTCAGGAACTGTTGATATCAACAAATGTGAAGAAAATTAAACTATGTTTGTAGTGGAGATTTATTTTTTTATTTTGGCAAAAAAAAAAGTTTCCATAAAAACTACAAAAGCATATGGCCTTTTCAGCGTGTTATATCAGAAAGTGGAAAAATGGTGAACTTTGCTTTAATCTATTTTCTACTGCAGAATAAATACAGCTTTGTACTCTTCTCAGGGTAACAAAGGGGCCGTGAGTATCCGGCTCAGCATCTATGGTTGTTCAGTGTGTTTAGTCAACTGTCACCTGACTCCACATGATCACTTGCTTCAAGAGCGTGTAACTGACTACAACACAATAATTAAAAGTCAATCTTTTCAAGCTAAAGAAACCACCAACATTTTATACCACGAGTGAGTATCAGTGTTGGGAATTAGTTTTGTTTGGTTTTAACTCTTTGTTTTAAATAGAATCTAAAACAGGTTTAATTTAAGATATTTTATCTAAATTAACTTAACCATTTTGACTTCTATTAACTATCCATGCCTATTCTCAACTCAGAGTGAGGTGAAATAATAGTTACATTTTTGATTAAAGAACATCATCTTGCTCGAAATTATAATTTACTGGCAAATTAAAAGCCGAATTACAAAGTATGGTATTATTTTGAGAACTACAATGTAGATATTTCATACAGAAATGTCGCTTGAATATTACAATATTAGTAAACAAAAACAACATAATTAGTGGTATTGTATAATACTGTACAATAACTAAGTTGAGATTAAATAACTATAAAACTATTTGTCTGGTTGAAAATATTTTGGTTTTTTTCTTTACTGTTTACTTTGTGTTTACATTTTAACATCACTATTAAATATTTAAACAGAAACTCAAGTTGAGATGATTTATTTGTGCCTAATTGATTACGTAGTTTTGAATGAATTAACCCAAATGATGAAAAGATTCTTTCTACGAGTATTAATTTGATTAATGCACTGCAACACTGGGCAACTTTGACCTTGGATGTGATCGAGTACATTGAGAGTTGAGCTTTAGATATTGCTGACCTCTGGCACTTTCAAATCTTGTTTGAAATTAAGTTTCAATTTGTGGGAAACAAGGTGTAATGGATTAATTATTCAAAACTCACTATAAGTGTGATCGTAGCTGCTAATGTTAAATGTATATTTTGTTTACTTTGAATGGTAGCAATTTTATCTTGAATGGTTCCACTATGGTGTACATCTTGTAAGATAAAAGAATCCAATAGCTAAGCAAGGCTATTATATTTGTTTTAGTAAGGATTTACTCGCATCTAGATGTCATATTCTGAAAATTGAAAAATGACACCTGAGCACGAGAATCAAACCCGGGACCTTTGGCTTAGTACACCAATGCTCTAACCACTGAGCTATCCAGGAATCGTCCCTTGCCCAGGGTCATTCCTAATATTTTAAGGCAAAGTGCATGATGGACGTGCGGAAGTCGTCGGCTACAAATGTGTGATTTTATTAAGATTACAAGCTATCAGATAACGCAGCCACCTTTGACTCGGTAGTTGGCTTATTGCTGCCACTTGTACAACTATTATAATTGTAAGGGATCACATATTTAAGAATCAAATAGCCAAGCAAGGCTATTATATTTGTTTTAATGAGGATTTACTCGTATCTAGATATCATATTCTGATATAAGATGTAGTCTAAGTGTAATCCATAAAGGCAAGATTGCTACCTTTCATTGTACATTTCATTGTCGGATACAATTAGGTAGAAAATTGATATTTGTGGAGCATTCTACAAGATAAAAAACACTTTATTTGTTTATCTGTTTAAAGATATTGTAGCATACTGATAAATGATTTTTGAAAATGGCTACTGATTTTGTTTAAATTATTTATTTTGGTTAAGTTTTATTTGTTTAATGATACCATTGTATACAGTAGAACCTCACTAATCCAGACCCTACTAAAAATACTTTGCTAAATCCAGACAGCCCTTTTCCCAAAATGCAGGTGTAGATGAACCAAGACTGCCATGGTCTAAGTTAAATCAGATTAAAGGACCAAAATATCCTGTAGTTTATGCACATATTAATTTCTTTCCTCACCTGCCTCGATGGCGTAGTTAGCTAATGCGCCACTCCCGTTGAGCCAGACCACCAAGGACGGGGAGATCGAGGTTCAAATCTCAGTCGGGTGAACAGGGGTGGTTTTTCCTAAATGGTTTTCCACTTTACCTCCACGCAAATGCAGGTTCACTTCCTCTAAATTCAACCTTCCCAATTCCTAATCCATTAGTGTAATTAGTACTTAAGCGTATAACTCAAACGGGTAGTAAGACGCGGTGCTAAGTATAAGTAATTTCTTTCATGCGAATTACTTTCCATTTGTATTACAAAATGTAAAATAAATGTAGTTTGTTTTTTCAGAGACTGTTTTAATCATTTCTTGCCTTATTTAACATATTATTTTTTAATCTGGACAACTTCAAGCTCAAATTAGGTTGGAGGTGACCTGGTGGTCTAGGGGTAAAGTGTCGGACTTTTGAGCTGGCGTCCGGGGTTCAATCCTCGGTCCCGGCACAGATTTATCTGATTACCAAACCCTTCCTTCACCTCTGACAAGATGTGTATTAATCACAACTTGTGAATGTGAGGAATGCCAGGCCTCCACCGTGGTTCGGATTCCACGTTAAACTGTAGGTCCTCCATTTCACCTCACAATCACCCTACCATTACACATTAGCGTAAGTGCGTATAACCCGAACGGGTAGTAAGACGCGGTGCTAATAATAATAATAATAATAATTAGGTTGGATTAATGTTGTTCTACTGAACTTGGTTTTTGGAGAAAAATTTATTTAAGGTTGATAAGATTTATTAACTCATTTTTGATATTTGAAAATTGTTGTGAATCACTCTAGCAATTCTGTTCAAAATGGGTATCTGGGGAATGTTTTACATGATAAATTATAAGTTAATATGTTTGTTTTTCATTATAAATCATATGTAAGTAGTTTCTGATAAACTATTTTTGAAAATTTAGGTTTTAAACAATAATACACAATGCAAAAATATATATATATATATAATATATATATAAAATATATATAATCATATATATATATGATTATATATATATAAAATATATATAATCATATATATATATGATTATATATATATATAATATATAATCATATATATATATATATATGATTATATTATATATATATATAATATATAATCATATATATATATATATGATTATATCATGCCATTCATTTAATTATTTCTAGCCAATGTGGAAGGTTTTTTTAGTCTATAGCACCATCTTGAATTAGGCAGTCATTTGCAGCTACGTGTTCTGGATCGGCGACCTAAACTTCCGGTTGCTGAGTGGTCTTTCGGCCACTGAAATAGAGCAGCTAGTGGAAAAGGGTGAACTGACACGACTTCTGGCCAAAGACCAACTTCGACATGTCATAGACACAGGGAGGCCTTTAGTGAACTTGTTGAGAATCTGCCTACATTCCCTCCCACATACAAGTTTGAGTTTCACACGTCAAAATATGATCTCAAGTAAGATATCTTAATTTTAGTGTGAAATATAGCTTTGATTTATTTACTTAGCCGATACCTAGGTCAATGATTTTGTTACATATAAACACAAGCTATAGAATATTATACTCTGAGATTGAATCTTTGTGGAAAGGACTCGCCTCCCTTTGCTTATGAAGACTAACTTGCTACAGATGTGTGTTAAATTCAATTATTTCACTCAGAAGAAAAACCAAAATAATTAACTTAATCTTATTCTTAAGTTTATTGCTATGATATATTATCCATTAAACTATCTATTCAACCTTCCATCCATTGGCATTAATATAATTAACCTGTCATCTGACAAAACCACAATTTATTCTCCAATTTTTTTCATAACTGACTGTAAATTTTTCTCTCTCTGTTTTTTTTTTTCTTCTCTGTTTCAAAACTATTTTCTTTTGAGATGAGCTTTAATTAAATACTCTGCTTGGAATTGGGATTGACATATTCATAGGCTTGCAATTTCAAACTTCTTCAAAAAAGTTATTTCTTTGTCTTGCATTGTGCCTGCTGATGATTGACTCATTGTTTACTCTTTATTCTACCTGTTGGGGATGTGGCTTGTGGAATGATACACAGTTAAGGAGGGTTGTGGAGGGATGGGGTTAGGGTGTGAGAAGAACCCAACAAAGAGTATATTGTGCAGATGACCTTTGGAATTTCAAGGCCAGCAACTGAATAATCTAGTTGTGGAGTGGAGGAGGGTATGAAGAGTATATAAAGAAGTAGGTAAATAAGCTCAGTGCAAGACTGTATCAAGTATAGCATAGTGAAAAAATATACTATGTACATCTAAAGCCTAGTACACACTGGATAATAATATTGCCAGATACACGCCAACCGTTGATGTTTTCTATGTGTCTGGATACACAGAAACGTCTCCCAAGTGGCCGGCGGTAAAAGATCAAAGAATGTTGCCAAAATCACTTGATGTGGACCCACGCGCAAACATCGGCGGCAACTTTAGGATTTTAATCATTTGATTTATATTCCTCGTCCTAGTAGTGGTATCTTGGTAGTGTTGTGGCGGTTATTTTATTGTTGTTGTGGCTACTACAGATTTTTAATGACCACCCATCATTTAAGGATCGCTCTGACAACAGTCACTATAATTATACCCGTCTTAAAAAACTCCCTTTTCCTCCAACATCTTTTTTTGCTTTTGGCGACATTTACCTATTATAACATCTGCAGCAATACTAGTAGCAATGTGCGGATTCATCAAGAAAGGAACAGGGACTGGTGAGATGCGTCTGCATGGTGTGGACGCACAACATTTGTGTAGACTTGTGTAAGGATACAAGTTAGTGTATGCACGGGCAATGTTGCTGAGTAGCTAAATACTTGTATCTGGCGATTATCGCCCAGTGGGTACTAGACTTTAAAATTCATTATTGCTCTATCTTCTCCTTATGATAGGAGATAAGTACCAATTTAACAGCTGTGCTTCAGATGGACAGAGAATTGAAGGGTGGAGGGGATGTGTTTACATGTAAACATTGCTAAATCTGCACATCCAAAACTATTTTCATAAATCTTTTTTTAAAGTGTGCTTAGGAATCATAATCATGTATCATAATAATAATAATTATTATTAGTAATGTTTCTATTACTATTAAAGTATATTTAAAAGCGTTAACTTTAAAATTTATTTTAACTTGATTTTTTTTAAACTATAAACAAGTTTAAAACATATATTTTATTTTAAAAATCTGTCTCTAATTTCTTTTAAAAAAATTAAAAATAATATTAATACACACTTGTTTTTTTATTAACATAATTAATTTTTAAATTTTATGTTTATACTACTTGACTCGACTCGATATTTGGGAGCTCTATGAAAAGCTTACTCAAGGTTGACTTGAATTAAAAAACTTGAGCTTGCAAACCCTAGTCAGACATTTTAATTAAAACTAGTTGTTCAAAACCAACTAAGTTCACTTGAGAAATTCTTGAAATTTAAACTTTCACATTATTTATTTGGGCTTAATTTGTAACTCCCCTATTGAGTGTCGTTGGAAAGAGATGATTGGAGGCAGAAGAAAAGTCTGGGTTGGTAGGAATTACTGGTTGGCTTTAGCAGCTTCTTCCTCTCTACAGGTTCCTCTAGTTCGAATCCTCGGCAACTTAGATTACTATGAGATTAAAGGCGGGAACATTCAAAGAGGTGCTTACCTCGAGTTTGGGTAGATCTTGAAGATGGTCACACTTGAGCTGCCAAAAGCAGGCTTGGTGAAACTTCATTCTTGGTAGGGCAGTCGAAAGGGCGCTTACTAAGCGAGCGGGGATCAATTAACAAACAAGCCTGAAGGCGCTTTTAATAATTACTGAGAGTAGCCGTTATGAATATGATATTTTGGTTGCATATTTTTCTTACTTTTAGGTTGAATTTCTAGTTATTTACTTAGTTACATTTTTAATGAGAATAAGAGACATTTAGATAGTTAAAAAACATTTCACCATCATTCTTTGAGTGATAGACTACACACAAATACTATGCACTTTACTATTATAGATACAAAATTAAATACAATGTACAGTAGTGTGATAGGACACCACTTATTGATGATATTTATTCTTTATTTGTAATTTCCTAATGTTTGGGAAGGGGCTAAAGAACATCTTCTTTCCTTCTAGCGATAGAGGTGGGAGCGTGCAATAATAAGTTGAAGAATGACCGTCCTCGAAGTCTTAAGTCAACATAATAGGTTAGATTGGTGGAAAAAGCATGGTGGCACATAACAGGTTCTTAAAGAATGTAGCAGTAAGTTGTCTGAAAACGTCAAATAAAACATTCTCACTTGAATGTAGTCATTGTATTATGAAGGTTACATTATTATATTTACTAACTTTTCCTCGATTTCTAACAACTAACACACTGATTTTTTTGTTTTGTTTTACACTGCCTCATCATGTGGTATAAAGAAGGAAAGAAATGGGATCATTGTTGAGCAGACACTACCTTGTGTTATCAATAAACATCAAAGTGGCCTAGTTTATATTCTGGCCACATTGGTGAGCACACAGACTAAATGCTAGGCTCACCCACTCAAGTTTCCTGGTGACGAGAGGTTAGGGTTCTAATCCTGGATAACTGTATTAAGGGTAGGCTAGTCTTAAGTGGTTTCCCACTCTCATTCCACACAAATATGGGTACATTTATTTTAAATTATTTTATATTCCTTCCAGCCCATTAGTATAGTTTGTGACCTGGCGGTCTAGGGATAAGGTGTCAGACTTCTGTGCTGGGGGTCTGAGGTTCAATCCTTGGTCCCGGTATGGATTTATCAGATTTCCATGTGAACTTTTTTTTCTTTGTAAAGTTGATATTGGTTTAACTTATCATCATCATCATGTACTGCTTCCATCCTGTATCCTGGTTAGATTTTTAAAATTCCTCCATTTTACTCTGTTCTTCCACCATTATTCATCCTTAACTCTAATCCATTATTATCTTCTCCCTTGCACACTTCCTCTTACCTGCTCTCCCCATCCTTTGCTTTGTTTACCTTGCAGTCTCTTCTTACATACTTCATCTCCATAATGCTCCTTGAAATCATTTTATTTTCAATACTCATTACATGTTCATGCCATCTCTTAGCTTCATCTACTGCTTCATTTACTACCTCATGTAACCCCTTTACCCAAACGTTTGCCCAAACATCTTCATTCCTAATCCTCTTTCTGCTCATAACGGCTAATATACTCCTCAAAAACTTCATTCCCATGGCCTTTACTTTTCTCGTATCTCTTACATCCATTGTCCATGTTTCTGCTGCATTATTTAACCATACGGTAATTCATTTTAAATATACTATAAACAAATCACGTAGTTTTGGTTTTAAAGAGACTATTGGTACAACTCAATGTTTGGTATGTTTTTGTACAGGCGTCGGCCTTCTTGGACAGATCGAATACTTCACAAGGTTAATGCCAATGTTTATGAGAATCTTACACTCCAGGCTGAGCAACTCTCATATAATAGTTTGGATTATTATACCTTGAGTGATCACAAGCCAGTAGTAGCAGAGTTCATAATTAAGGTACTCATAAACATGTTTTAAAATACACTATTAACATGGTTGTGACTTATATCCATGGTCACATGCTTTAACATGTCACTTTCATCTTAAACTGGATTGCCGGTGATGGCAAGATCGAGGCATCAATCTTGGTTGGTTTAGAGTGTTTTTTATTAATTAGTTTTCCACTTTTTCTTCACACAAATGTGGGTACATTTCCTCTAAATTCTACAAAGCTCATACCGATTTCATTAGCATAGTTAATGTATGTGTACATACAATCCAAACATATAATAAGCTGTTACAAACCCCTTCCCACCCCCAAAAGAAACGTGGTTTTTCATTTGGGCATGAGAACGCTAAAGGTGACATTCCCAAACTCTCACCTTCCAGTTCTGAAGGTTTTCATGGTGTTCATATTTGATTCTTGGATCATACACTTCAAATGGAAATTTAAGGATAGAAACAGGTGGTCTGAAATCCATTTTAAACTCAATATCTAAAATAGGTACTTAAATACTATCATTGGAAAAAAATAAAAAATTCTCAAAACAAGGTGCTCTTTAGTTGGCAATGTTTAACATTAAAAATTAAAAGAATTTGATAAGTCAATTGAAGATAAAGGAATTCAATGAAAAAAGTAAATAAAATAAAAGGAATACCCTTAAAACAACTTATTTTATTAATAATTTTTAAAGAAATTTGTGAATACTATAATTACAACATGAGCTCTTAAGAATCATAAAATATATTTTAGTTTCTTACTCTAAAACACTAAAAAAAACACCTTAAAAACATTTTCAAAAGTATTCTAAGTAAAACCCTTCTTTTCGATTGATTGTTAAATGTGTTTTCCAGGTTTTTAGTAACTACTTTGAACGTGTGATTGAATTCCAACCCCTCGATACGTGGTACATAGATGAGGAGAACTATGCCTCGTATACTTTATCTGGAGATGTGAACCTACCATGTGGGACTGGATTGGGGTGTTTAAGGTATGAGTAGTAACCTCATCGTATTCAAATATTGGTGTCCTCCCAAAATAACCTAGTCTTCAAATTTCTTCCTTTCTCACCACTTCTCAAACTATCTTTTTACCATCACAAATCAAATGTCGCTATCTGATATCTCTACAATTTTTTTTGTTGCATTATAAGCTAGTGTCATCATCAATTAACAATATATAATATATTTTATACAAAAAAAAAAGGTCCAAAATGGCTGTATTTAATAAACATTGAAAAAAGGATAGAAATAACATCAGGTACACTTCAAGTGTATCTTTTTTTTTTACCTTTGGTAAATCATCCACTTTTCACTTCCACCCACCCTATTTTTTCAATTAGTTAAAGCTATTTTAAAAAACTTCTGTTTTATAGTAAATTTTTTGATTTTATACATATTCAATATAATACTGGCAGGATAGTGGTAGGAAAAAGTGATTGAAATTTAGTGTGATGGTTGGCACTGTTTGGTTTTCATCATTTATTGAAAATTGGGTTTGATATTTGTCAAAGTACATGACAAATTGCTTTCCACTTCAAGTCAATAACGTTGTGTAGTTTTTATCAGTCAGATTTGAAAATTTGGTGGTGTTGCAGGTGGCAGCATTGGTAGCTTGGGGGGAAAATCCAAGGCTTGCGGACTTGAAAATAAACACATGCATACCCACGAGTGTCCAACTTTTGAATGGTCACCTATTAGATGAATTACATCTGGTAGGCAGTGTTTCCAATGCCGCAAGAAAAAACTATCTTACTAACTTTGTAAAAGGGATCGAAAAAAAACCAACCTTTAATTCTTAGCCGATTTTTAACATTATTTTCTAATTGTTCCACCTCCCACCCCCTGGAAGTGTCTTACACCCCTCAGGTTGGAAACCACTGGTTTAAAGTATTATGTAAACTATTTGCTTTTTTAATTATATATTTATGTAACCTAGCATCTATATATCCTCCTAAAAGTACTCAAGAAGTGATTATTTCTTTTGCTTGTCATTTTATAATAGGCTACATTTCAAACATTTATTAAAAATGAAAATATATTTAATTTCTTTAAGCCAAAACTTTTATAATATTGCAGAAACTAACAATTTTTTAGTGGCTACTTTTCAAACGACATACATGTGCAAAATTAATTATTTTTTGTCTTGATTTGCAGGATGGTTTTACAAGCCTAGAAGAATATCTGTGCTATGTGTACGCAATGCGAGGCACAAATAACACAAACACAGCTAGATCCCGTGTCAAGACCGTTGTATTTCCCATCACAGCGGTCCGGACGCCCGGCCAGTATCGCTTGTTATACTTCAGCAACAACTCTGGTAGTGTGCTTGGTATGAGTGAGGCATTCAGGGCTGTCAATCGTCAAGGTACCAGCACCATCTCTCAGCTCACATACAGTGATGGTTTCCAATGATAGCTAGTCAGTGTCTTGGACTAATCATGTGATAACCCAAGTGAACATTTATGTGCAATCTTAGACGGCATTAAATGAATGCATTTGCAGTTGATGGTTGTGACAGTTTTTTTTAATTTCTTTTCTTTTTCTTTGAGCATGTGTTTTTGACATGTCATAGAGACATTTTGTGTGCAGTGAGAGCACGCGCAAGGCATGCATTGCATGTCTTAACGGTTTATTTTGCTTTATAAAGATTATGTTTTAGACAGTAATCACTTGTGGACATCCAACACGACACAAAACAATTATGTACTGTATAACTTAATTTTTTTTTTCAATTCCATTATGTTTAATATGCTTGGTGAGTGATGTATGTAGTGATTTATTATTTTCCAAAAACTAAAGGTAACGTGTTAGTGGTATGAACAATTTAGTTTGACAAATTGAGACCTTTCTGGCCTTCATTTGACTGAAAAATTGACAGTTTATATGAACAAACGTAAGTAAAGTATGGCATTAATATATTTGTTGATTCATGCTTGAAGAACAGTTAACAATACTAACGAATAGTGAAGTGTAGAGATTCAAGCCAAAGAGTAGGAGTGTGCAAATTCCAATCTTTCGAATTGAAGCCAAATCAAATATATGACATATTTTTGAAGCCAAATTAAAGTTTAAAGTTCAAGTATTAAAATGAAAAATTTTATGTCAAAAACAATTTATATTTTGAATTTGTACTTAAATTTAGACAGTTATATATGTTATTTAAAAAAAAATTACATTTGAAAAATAATTTGACACTTTTCGGCCTAAGTTGATGAATCAAGTTATCACAAAATGGAATTCAGTTACTTCAATTTTATATCAGGTAAACATCAATATGTATTGTCTATAATAGTACAGAATTAAAAAAATTAAAAAAAAAAGTTTTGTTGAAGCTAGATTTTTTTAAGAGAAGTTGATGAATGTTTATAGTGAAGTCAAAGTTTTCTAAGCTTGGCACACCTCTACCAAGGATAATATGTTATTATGGATCCATTTTCAGAGTTGTAATTGAGCTATCAACTGCCTGGGACAGCTTTTATTTACTACCTCATCTCATTTCATGTATGTTTTTTTAGAATACATTCCCACTTGTTCATTAGGCTGTCACATTGTAATTTGTCACTCATTACCTCTAATTCATAATCTTGTCTTAAAGCACTTTAAACTTTTTGTAAATGGTTGTGATTTCCCCTGGTAGGTATTTGTCATGGCTAATACGTTCCTACATATATTAAAGGTGGATGGAATAGAGCACAAGCTATGGTGTGTATTTTTACAGTTTTTATAACAAAAAACTTTATATAAAATATATTAAGTAGATAAGTTTTAGTTTTATTTTCTACTACTTTGAAGCTATTTCGATTGAGTTTCTCCTGAAGCTCCTTGGTATTGAGCCAAGTCTAGCTTGGATTGTTTAAATATATCATTTTAAAACTTAGGTATATAGGTAGATAAAAACAAATATGAGCTAAAATTATTTTAATTTTTTTCAATGAAATAAGAACCATGTATATTATATAATAAAATTGCTTAATTTTAAATAATTAAAATAAGCCATAGTAAATTATAGAATGAAATTTTAAATATTCTGTAATACTAACTGTTTGGATTTGAAGATTTAGCAAAATTTTAAAAATTAACCCATTATTTGTACTTGATACCATCTTGCACTAAACTATTTGTTTTCTAAAATCTTTTATCTATGCCTCATATTTCCTTCCTTTCTTTGACAAAACCAGTTTATTCAGTTGCTAATTTTGACATTTCAATGGCCATCTGCTGCACAATACCCTCTTTTTTGAGTTATTCTCTCCCACCCCCAAACCCTCAAACTTAATTCGAAACACCCAACAAGTAGAGAAAAGAGTAAACAATTAGTCACTTATCACCAGATACACAATGCAAGGCAAATAAAGGACCTTCCTTTTTCAAGGTGCATCTATTTAAAGCTTCACCAATTGAAATATGAGTGTTTACATAACCTTATTTTCTATACCTCGATTTTTATAGTAAGCTCATTTACAACCACCAACATGATTGAAAGTCACTAAAACTTGGCATTCTAGAAATAAGTATTATTTGATTTATTATTTATACATTAAAAAAGTTTATCTAAAAGTTACCAAAATTTTCAAAGTATTACTGTTTAGTTTATATTTACATTATTAATAAAAAAACTAAGAATGTAAATACAATCATTTTTCTCCATTTTGTGATTTTTTGTTTTCTATTTTAGGAAGTTGCGTTGAACGTTTTACACTCCTCCCTGATGATTCTGATAGATAAAACCTAGTTCAAGGGATTGGGTGGTGACGATTGATTTTTCTTAAAGAGGCAGCCAGTAGCTCTTTGACCAGTGGCAGCAATGTAGAATGGAACGTGTTGTTCTTTCCATTGAACAGCCATATGGTGTTTGTTCTCTTTTATGTTTTCTATCAAACTTTCCTGTAACTTCTTCCAAATATATATTACAAACCATCACAAAAAGTGAGAAGAGGTTTTTTAGTCAACAAGAAGCACATATCATTATACAATTATACATCAATGCTCTAAATAGGTTTAATTGAATGATCATTTGGTGCATTCTAGCATAGCGCCGCACTTTAAACAAGAAATACTTTATTAAATAAAAATAAAAATCCTTTTTCAAATGTCATGATTCCTCTTACTAATAAAAATAATCGTTGTGATTACTATGTGTATATGATTAAACTAAAAATCTACTTAAGCGATATTTAACTAATTTTTCTCCAAGTTTTTTGCTATAAAAACTACAAAAATATTTATACTCTTTTTTAGTTTCGTTCCAACTTAATCCTTAGAAATGCCAAATATTTTTCTACAGGAAAAATTAGAATTTTGATTATCAATCAAATATTTAACTATTGGTCAGTATGGTTAATTTATATTTTTATATTAGCTTACATTATTTTTTATTTTTATTTAGGTAAAGAATTTATAATTTACAAGGTGAAAAAAAGCTTAATACATTTTATTTGTGTAACTTAAATAATATCCTTTCAATATAACATAATTTTAACTATAGTTAATATAATCAGTTTCACTACTTTTTGTTTGTTTTATATTTATTTTGAAAAAATTTTGAGCATTTTAGTAACATAGATTTTGGTAAAAGTAATATAATGGTGAACAAAATATTACTCATAAGAATGATGCCTTTATTGCCTAGAAACCAATAACTTTGTTGACTGATAGTGATTTTTACTATCATGGGCAGGTACATATTTGAGTAATTTAAGGCTCTATTACTAAAAAAAAAAGTTGTCACCTTTTAGTCACTCCAATAAGGTTTATTAATTATTAGCCTTTACTCAGCAGTATCATTAAATTTGAATAAAAAGCAGAAACAATTTGTTTTTAAACAACCGGTTAGTTGTTTTATTGAAGAACCACTACTTTGTTTTGGTATCTTTCATGAGAGAGAAACGAGGAGGGTGGAAGGCTTTTTGGAGTTATGTGAAATAATTAAAATGAAAGTGGCAAACATCTGGTATAAGAAGGAAAGCTCACTAGTACAGTTAGGATGGTGAGCAAAGGTCGTTGATAAACTACACTTTCTTATGGATGAATAAACGGAAAGGCAGACTGTAAACATCAAGGTAATCCAAAGTATGTCCTTAGATAGTGACCACAGGTTGTTGGTGGGCAGATATAAAGGGATGGGAATGTTGGAGAAAGGTAGTAAGACAAGAAAAAAGAATAAGGATTTGGAGGCTAAAAAATGACAAGGAAAAAGGATCGAGCTTAATGCCCAAGGGTGAGATGCAAAGTGTATTGGTTGATTGGGAAAGGTTTAGGAACAGTTTGGTGGGAGTTGCAGGGGAGGTATATGGGAGGACAAGTAGTAACAGTAAGTGGAAGGAGAACCTGGTGGAACGACAGCGGAAAGTAAACAGTGGAGGAAAGATTAAAGCATTCAGGAGTTTTAAGAATAGGAATGAGGAAACGGAGGAAGAATATAGGGAGAAGAAGAAAAGATTGAAGCAAGTGGTACGAGAACCAGGGAACAAATGGATGCGAAAATGGACAGAAATTCTGGAATGGGCGTGGAAGGAAATAAGGTGGTGTTATATAACTAAGTAAGAAAAAGGAGGAGAAAAAGAAAAGACAAGATATTAGAATGTTGGATGAAGAAGGAAGAACGTTGAAGACTGGAGAGAAAGAAAGGATTTACGGATGAAATATTTTGAGATGTTCAACCAGTGGTGGCACGTGATATTTATTTTTAGTAGGGCCAGGTCAAAGTTTACCAGTAATGATTTTTACTTTCTCTTGACACCTTGGAAAGACGGTATTGTGGTTGTAAAAAAAAAAAAATGAACTCAAATTTTGATAAATCTAGATTTTTCATGTCCCCCTGAAACCAAAAAAGTGGTTTTCACAATACGTTCTCTCTGTCTGCACTTTGAGCTAGAGCCTAAACTATTTTACCGATTTGGCTGAAACTTTGTATCTGCAATTTGCATAAAGCCCCCCGAGGTTTTTCAGAACTAGATATCTAACCTAGTTAAGGTATTTACTGAAGACCAAAAAGAGAAAAAAAATGATTTTCTCAAAATTCATTTTAGTAATTTTATTAAATTTTAGATCTGGACATTGTTTATCATAATAAACAAGATGGCAATTTTATTTATTATTTTGAGGTTACGTTACATTTTCAAATTTGTCCGCAACTATTTGAGATACGAAATAACTTATCATTGTAAAATGTATTATAGTAAGTCTCGGAAACTGACACTCAATAACTCGACTTCTGTTAACTCGACACGCGCACGTGTACACAGATGTTGGCGCCAGTCATCACAATCAAGGTCATTCAACTGTATAACACCTCTCAGTTGTTTGTGTAACTCATTTGGAACAGTCATGCTTGTGTGTTTTTACAAATTCTGTGTTTGTTAGTTTTCCAATTCAGTAACGTGTTATTCGAATCAATACAATATTATATGTACAGTACTGTACCACATTTTTGTATATTACACGTATGTATATACAATTATATTAACACATAATATATTATATTCAACATATATTATTTATTGTATCATACAATAATACAGTACAATACATCTGTACCTATAATATTCGATACTATACTGTGATTCATCCTTGTTCAGTAAACATGCATCTTATGCAAGTTCATTTGTAAAACTCACATTTCAATAACCAGGTACCATCTCAGTCCACATTAGGTCAAGTTTTTCGAGAGACTACTCTACTATTAAAGATTATAAATCCTTTATTTGAAATATATATATATATAATCACGTCTTAATCTAATCTTTGAAAATTATTTGGATTCTTATGATCTCTGGTAGACAAAGATGTTTCTCTTTTCTTAATTTTTCCCTACAGTGTTCCTAGTTCCTAATACCATATAGTAAGTAATTAACAGTTTATATTATTTCATTTATGATCTTTATTGTATCGTTTCTACAACAATGTATAGCCCTATTATTTCATTTCACAAATCTTACGAGTTTTTAGTAAATGTATAGTTTAAGATAAAAGCGGGTGAAAGTCTGTGCGGTGCACCGTACCATTTATTTCTCACCACGTGTTTACATATTCAAATAAATTAATTTATGTTTTCTTGTTTTTAAAAATCACTAAAAAAAATCTACAAATATAAAAAATAAAATAATAAGTAAAAGGTTTTGAATTAAACTTCCCAAGTGATGACATTTCTTGTACAAACCAAATAGTAAACGATCAAAATAAAATAAGCTTTGTTTTTCTTCACTCATAGTTAACAACAATTATTATTGTTTACTAAACCACGCATTAGAAAAAGTTTTTTTTTCTTGGCATTCACCTGCATAAATGTAAAGTAACTAGGCTGATGTACTCCTAACGGTTTAATTTCAAGCTTTTCTTGAAGTTTTGTGAAAAAAAAACGGAGTTGCACCTGTGTTCAACCTGTGAGAGGAAAGGGATGAAAGTGAAACAGAGGATCAGGATGAATTAACAGAAGAGGGGGAAAGAGGTCCCACATGGAAAGGTGTGGAGGACGCATGAAAGAGGATGAAACAAGGAAAAGCACCAGATGTGGATGAACTGACTGTGAAAATGATAAGAGCTGCGGGTAAAGTAGATATCTAATCTTTATACAGATTGCTGAGAGTGATTTTAAAGGAGGACAAGCTACCAGAAGACTGTAAAAAAGGGAATTACAATACCAATTTTAAAGGAAGGAGATAGGAAGAGGTACACAAATTATAGGAGGATAATGTTGATGTGGCACTGTACAAAGATATGTGAGAATATACTGCGAAAGAGAAAAAAAAATAAAATGAAAGGAAGGTGGAGAGAGGAACAGCACAGATCTGGGAACAATGGTCTATAATAGACTTAATACTTGCCATACGACAGCTGATGAAAATAAAGTATTAGTACAGGAAAAGCTTGGTAATGGTATTTATGGATGTGGAAAAGGCATCTGAGAGGTTGGATAGAAATAAAGTTTGCAAAGCGATGGGGTAGGCTGAAGTGGAAAGAGGAGTTATAATGAGAGTGAAAAGCATGATAACAGGAGTTGTATTAAGACACAGTGGCTCCATATAAAAAATTGAGGGAAGCAGGGGAGTGCCCTTTCACCATTACTATTTGTAATGGTAATGGAAATGGTCATGGACAAAGTGGCAGGAAAACTCGGGGAGGGAAGAATTAAAGCCATAATGTTTGCTGATGACTTGATGGTATGGGTGAAGAAGGAAGAGGAAGTACAGGAATAGAAAGAGGAAATGAAAGCGTGAGGAATGAAATCTAGTATGAGAAAGTTTGATGTGATGGTAGTGACAAGGAAGAGAATAAGGCCCAGTAAGCTATAATGTTGGATGGAGTAGAGCTGAGAAAATTACAGAACGTAAAATATCTTGGAAGTGTGATTGAGGCAAAGGGTGGGTGTAGAGAGGATTTAATGAGAATAGGACAGCAGGGAGAGTTGTTATATAAGTGTGTAAGAGATCTTCTATGGAGAAGATAAGTGCCCTTGAAATGTAAGTGTTGTATATGGGCGTATTTTGTACCCATTGTCACATATGCAGAAGAAACATGGACATTGAATTTAAGAGAGACTAGGAAAGTGGAGGCCATGAGAATGAAGTTTGTGAGGTAGATGTTAGCTGTCACGAGGAGAAACAAGATAAGGATTGAAGTAATATGGGAATGAGAGTGGGGTACAGGGAGTACTTGAGATGGTATGAGCATGGAATGAGGATGTAAAAAGAGAGGACATCAAAGAAAATATTGGAAATTAAGTACGGTATGTAGGAAAAAGACCACAGGGGAGGCCAAGAAAGAGATGGTAGTAGCAGATAACAGAAAGTGTTCAGTGAGAATGGAAGCCATTTAAGGAGGAAGAATGATGGAAGGATAGAGGGAAATGGAGGCATTTTACTAAACTGACCTGGCCATAGGCTGGAAACAGTTGATGATGGTGATGCCTTAAATAATTGTGACATGAAAAAGTCTACAAGTAGCATGATAGCCTTTATTTTAATGGTTTTGATCTTGTCCCAACCTACGTATTAAACCTTTCAATTGAATTAAACATGGTCAAAAAATAATACATGGACACGAGATTCAAATCCAGGGGCTTGGTGCACTTTGTTTGATTCTTTGTCCATGTGTCATTTTTAAACTATATCTAATTTGATTGGATAGAGATGGCTGTATCAATGAACCAAAGTTAATTTCCATCTTTGTCTAAATTTTAAAAACAGAATATTTTCTAAAGAATTTAGTTAAAAGAAGAAGGTAAAAAAACAGAGATATGAAACACACACACACACGTCAAACCCATAAACCTGTAAAACCTGTAAAATATCGCCATTTTTTAATATATGATATAGATAATTTTGACAAGCATGTGCTTTATGCTGACCATTATTACAAATGCTCAGGTGTCTGTCTATGATTAAATACAAATAGAATTGTTCACTTCTGTACACATGATGGCTTATTTTTATACATTTTAAAACAGTGCGGATGTATAATACATGAGTGTCCAGATAGTGTGAACTACTGCAATATTTTATTAATAGTCCAATTTTCATAGGAAGGGTCTTATCCAACAACTAGAAAAGGTAATAGATCTTCTTTCACATATTCAGGACCGCGTCTATGGGGTAAAGGGGGCAATTGCCTGGGCCTCACATTCCAGGGGGGCCACATTTCCTCCAAAAATTATTAAATAAATTAGTTATTAGTCTAAATTGCATCAAAGCGTGTACAGATAATTAACAGAAATAAGTATTTGCTTGATGATAGGATTCCATTCCAGATTCCTGAAAACCCTAATTTATGTAATTAAGATTTATGTTATTCGAGTAATGTACTGCAATACTTTACAGTAGAATACACAATCATTGTGCTACCACTGTCAGTCTGCAGAAAACAAACAGTGCAATGATGCAAAGAGGAATTTACTTTTGTTAACTTAATTGGATTGATTGCTTTACATTTAATAAAGTACAGTCATTAAATGGGTTGATCAATATTCCATAAAACATGAGAAATTATTAAGCCACATAAGTACAGAATTACGTATCACTATATTATAACGGCTTAATGCTAAAACTGAAAAACTGCCTTACATAGGTCTAAAATTTTTTTGCCCCGGGCCTCAAATTTTCTTAACTCGACCCTCCATATATTCATACGTCATGTCGTGTGCTGTCACTTTTAATTAATATCATCAAGACCCACAAAATTACACTAATAAAATAGTAAAATGTTATCAATTTTGACTTTAAAAAAAGTTTATTTTCCTATTTTTTAATGGATCTTTCTATAAAAATTGGACTGCAGCCTACCCACTTTATATCTACATAGCTTATCATAATGGGAGTCCTTTTAAATCATACAACTGCTTTGGACAGGACTAAATGAACTTTAAAATTCACTAACCAACTGAAAAGTCATGAATTTTGTTTTGACACTCCTGTTTTTAACATTAAATAGTATCTACTTTTTTATGTTGTATTGAAAAGTATTTAATTTTGTGTATCAACTCTAATTTGGCAAACTTTTTTTTAATAAAAGATGGGCATATATAGTTTATTTTGTTTTTGATTTATCTAGTTTGCATTAACACTTTATCTAGTTTTTGGTGTTGTAATGGTTTTATAACTTTATATGCATACTCACCAGTGATATTTGTTAATTACAAACTATTTTAGCACTTTTTTTATATGGCACTCTGATTAAAAAAGAATGGATGATACAGTGGTAGCTTGTATAGCCACTTTCTCACAAGTTTTCTTAAATTAACTTAAGTTTTCAACAGGGCTCTTAGTCAATATGCCAATCCTTTGACTCATTACTCTCTTTTTATAGTGTCCAACTCAAGACTTCTTCAGAAATGGTTAAAGTATACTAATAATACTTGGCACCGCGTCTTACTACCCTTTCTAGTTATACACTGTTAAAGTATATTAATTAGAAATAAATTACAGTAAAACCTTGGATTGCGAGTAACTTGGTCTGCGAGTGTTTTGTAAGACGAGCAAAAATTTTCAATAAATTTTAACTTGATAAACGAGCGATATCTTGCAATACGATTAGTACTATGGTTACGCTTTGTCTGCCAAGCAGTGTCATTGGATAGGTTCTTTGTTAAAGTCGCACAAAAAGAAAAATATTCCAGTGAGCCAACATATAGCAGTGATTCCGTTAGTGACAGTGAAAGTCGACCTAAACTATAACCCACCTCCTCCTCTCCTCTCTCTCGTCTACCTCACACCAGCCACCATTAAATTTAATAAATAAATTTGATTACAGTACAGTTACATTTAAATAACGAAAATAAAAAAGGTATTAATCATTTTAGATTAAATATTTTTGGGTTGTGGGACGAATCATCTGAGTTTCCATTATTTCTTATGGGGGAAATTCGCTTTGATATACGAGTGCTTTGTATTAAGAACATGTTTACGAAACGAATTATGCTCGCAATTCAAGGTTTTACTGTACCGCGGTAAAATGCTTCAATGACTTAATGGGATTTTCTTTGGCATAATGAATGTATATTTAAATAAATTTGTCAATCCAAGCTACAAATATTTATCCTAAAGAGTAAAAAAAAAAACTATATATTGTTATATTTTGAAGCCAGAGGCGGGAGTCCACCCAAAATTGCTTACAACAGCTCTGGCCTACAGCTCTGGTTTTTAAGGAAATTTTTAAATAATAAAATAAAGTTGTTATAGCCGATAATATATTCATAATTTCTTACAGGGATTCATTTGCCATGAGGAATCATCCTTCAGAATTGTTTGTTCCCAGAACCATTTGTTCATTTAGTAAATTCACTTTTGTAAACAATTTTGTTACTTGAATCCGAGGCAAAAACTTTAGTTAACTTTCTTGAAATGAAATTTTAATTCAAATAGATAAAACAAAATATGTTTCACTACTTTGCTGTAAATGTTTAATCTAGATAGCTAGCTTATAACATAAATCTCTTTATGGAATATTTTGAAAAAAACAACTACTTAGAACTAAAATCTTAATTGAGATTTAAATAAAAGGTTTTGAATAAATAATGTTTGCTTGGTTAGTTTATAGTTTTTGATAGCACTAGTGTTGCTATTCAATACCGCCTTGTTAAATTTATAGAATACTTTAGTTATTTTTAAATATTAAATTTGTGTCCAACTGAATGAGGAGTATACACTAATGGTGAAGTTACAGGTATGGTTAAAATTAGATTTTTCATAAACATTTTAAATTATGGATAGTCCCCACTTTAGATCTTATTTTCCCCTGAAAAAAAAAACAACATAAATTGTTGCCAAACCAATAATATGACATCAAGTTGAATTGTCGCCAAATGTGGGGAATCTCCCTCCCATGTTTGATCTCCAAAATTCCTTTAAAATAATTAACAACGGCATTGGCATCGACATCCAAGCAAAGATTGCAACAAAATGTACGGTTAAATGGTTTAGTTTAAATGACAGTACAATCATCTTCGTCATTATTAAAACTTTTTCTCACCTGTGGCCTAGTCAGTTTAGTAAAATGCCTCCATCTTCTTTTGTCTCACCATTCTTCTCTTGCTCGCACTTTTGCTGTTATCTGCTTCTCTCATCTCTTTCTTGATATTCCTTGGACTATTTTGCAGTATTTTTTCTACAAACTCAATCTCAATAATTCTGCTTGGGATTTTTTCCTTTTTCCATCCTCATTACATGACCCTGATGATCTAAGCCTTTCTTCCTATACTATCTTATGTAGTTATTTTACTCCCATTTTTTCTTGGCTAACTTAATTCAGAATCTTGTTTCTCGTGACAGCTAACTTATTCCTAAAAAAACTTCATTCCTATGGCTTCCACTTTCCTGGTTTCTCTTACATCCAATTTCCCTGTTTCTACTGCAAATTTATAATGAGTACAAAGTACACCTTATATAACAATTCCTTACACTTCAAGCTAACTTCTCATTTCCATAGCAGCTCTCCTACAAATCATTAGGACATCTCCCCCTGTTGCCTTCTACTTATTAGCTCTCTCTATTCCCACCATTCACCTCAATCACATTTACAAAATACTTTACACTCATTTCTTCTCTCAGCTCTATTCCATCCACCTTTTATAGCTTTACTAACACTTCACTCTTTGCCATGCTGAACTTCATATTACACTCTTTTACTTTTTAATTCCATTAGTTTAGTTGTTTCTGTACTTCTTCCTTTTCCCTTTATACCATACTACAGTACAACCAAACTATAAATAATTAAATGTATTTCAACATTTTAATGTACCTCCGCACAATAAAAATAACTTTACTTTTGGGTTGAACAACACCCAAATAAAATAATCAAACTCTTGTTCACCTTAAAGTAAAATTGTCTTGTTTTGTATAGTTATACTAGAGTTGGGTCGAATCCACCATTTTACAAATTATCATCATCATAATCATCATTTCCCAATTCTACTTACCCGAGTGTGGGACTCGTGCACTCGCTGCCACTTCTCCACTATTTTACAAATCTGAATCTTTATTTTACCTGCAAATCTCATATTTGAATTTAATTCACAAACAAATTTTGTACATAAGGAAATATACAATTAAATAAATGTTAACATTTATAGCCATAATGCATTTATTATAACATATATTCAGTTAATAGTTAAATTAGTGATCTGGGGACTGGTTGTTAAATTTTTACTATAACTATGTTGGGGATTGAACCACCATTAAGCTGTATTAGAGCTATAAAACAAATTCCAATTCAAAATTTGGAAACACTTTTTTTTTTAAATATTGAATTCATTACTTTTTTCGAATATTCTTAAGCACATTAGGATCTAATGTATTCTAGAGTTACACAAACATTATTATAATATCACATAAAATTACCCAGAAATGTTTCAAAATTGATATAATTAGAAAGTGGCATCTAAATAAAAATTTATTTGGCAAATTTATAAACTTCTCAATATGTCTCGTTATTTTATAGGTTGTATTAATCATGTGCTATTGGGTAAGTGGCCATTACTAATAATGAATAAAGGCAATTGTTTGTTCATAGCGGGGAAAGTTTTAATTATAGAGCGACATCAAATTTCTTTTTGGCACACAAAGTTTGCCATATATATATTTGCTATATCTTCACTTCACCATAAGTGTGGACTTCCTGCTAATATTGCATTATAGTGCAGATGAAATTGGGTGTTGCAAGCTTAATACATATTTATTATTTTTCTGTATGTTCTAGTATACAGAACTTTGATTTCAGTAAGAATGTCTACACAACGTGATGGATAGCAGGATTTTGAAACCGTTTTCTAGGTAAGATGGTATTTATATACCTAAAACATTTTCTAGAATTTCTCTTTAGATATGAAAAGTGTAGGGAAAAAAAAGATATTGTATTAAAAAAAATTTCCTAGTAGAGTTTGTTTTCTAAATTAAGTTTTATTAATTTTTCACTGTAATAGTAAATAGTTATTTAAAAAAAAATTGAATATGAATACATTTGAAAATTGTATTCTTCCAATGTATACACAACAAAATTAAGCCTGCTTTTAATTGATTTTCAAAACTTGTAAAAATTGGTAGACTCCTTGAGTGATTAAAAGTGGACTTGAATGTATTATGTAAATAAGATCTTAAAAATAGTTAAAGGTAATTTAAAATCATCGAAATATGTTTATCTAAAATAATGGTTAATTATTCTGATATTTATTTCTAAAACAACATATTAAATATTACATTTCACACTATCAAATAATTTACAATTTTATTTTAGAGTTAAGGTAGCCTTCTGTTAATGGGCTCGTTTTCTTCAAATTTTATAAAAAGAGTGAGGGATGAGAATCGATAAATAAAAAGGAAAGTTCTTATAATATGGCTTTTAAATTGAAAAAAGACTGCAGTTCACATTTCACTTTTGCCCCTAAAAAAATTGCTTGATAGAGTTAAACTAAGATCGAGGTAATTGGCAGTAATGACCAATTTCCTCTTAACTCTTTCCAGCGTAGCAGTAAAATGTGTAAACTGTTTTCCTTTTTAAATCGTAAATACTATATTGTGTTTTGGTCTATCACTTTTTCAAAATCTTCTCTTATATTATACAGACTGAATTGCCATATACTCTGAAGAGATGGGAAAATGGGGAATTTCACAACACATAATAATACTGGAATTTTATGGGTCCTTGGCATTTAATTGCAAGCTTTAAATACAATATACTGACTTGTATTAATAAAAAAAAGATATATCTTTTCTCCACTAATATGACCTTTATAAAACAATGTGGCCCACAAGTCACACCCTTCAAAAATACTTAACAAATATTGTACCTTTGAAAACTCTTTCTTCAGAAACATTGGGCTACATATAATTTATTCCTTATCAAGCTCAAATTATCCTGTTATAAACACCAATTAAATTTTCCTTCACACATTCAATTTTTGAAAAACAAAATTGAGTTACACAATGGCTCACTCAAAATAAAGTGTGTGGAAAAATGAGAATTTATTTTAAACATCTAATTTTTTTTTTTTTTTACATTGATGCTTAAGCTACAATATTGATCACTATTCATTATGGTGGTGTTTATATTTTTACCATTGTTTGTAAACATCAGAGAAACATATTTGCTTTAATTTTACTGAATACACAGAAAATTAACCATTTGGAATTTAAAAACAAAAATGATTAAAAGGTTGATTTTTCCACACTTGGTGTGCCTCCACAGAACTCTTACTATGTGATTTTGATTTGTTATACGGGTATTTAATATATTTTGGATTTTTTTTATTAAAAAGAAAGCGAAAATACTTAAATTTGTGCACATACAAACACATGTTGTAAAAACTTTGATTTTCTAAATATGTGTAGTTTATTAAATATTGTGTTAATGATTGAGGAATGAACATGGTCACAGAATACACCTTGATAGCGTAGTATAAAGAGCATTGGCATGAATAGAGCCATTTTCTATTTTCATAACTTTTAACTAAATCAATATTTTAAAAAAATATTCATTTGATGTCAAAATAACTTTGGAGGCTCTAGCTTAAAATAAGTTTTTATCACCTCAGCTTTGTGTTCTTTTAAAGAAATAACAAAATCAAATAACCCTAATTTGAAAATATTAAACTACAATTATATTAACTATTTAATATTTTACCTTATTTTATTTTGAATTATATTCTCATTAGTTTTTGTTTAATTTTATTGAAAAGGAACATGGTTTTAATGGTTAATGTATTGATGTTTTTGTTATGTATTTAAATAATGTTTATTTTTATAATATATAAACTATACATTTTACTAGTATCTGCTCATTCTGAAATGGTACAAAAGTTACAGCTTTAACATATTGTTTATGGAATAGATTCATATTTTTATGCAAATAATTTTTATAGGTTTTGCCCTTATTGTAATTTTCAGTTTTATAAACAGTAATATTTTTATTTAAACTTTAACATCAGTTTATCAGATCACTTGGTTAGTGATCAATTGACCTAAAATACAAGTGCTGATTAAGAATTTATTATCATCAGCGCTCGGCCTTTTGCATTTTCATATTTAAATTATTTACTGCATTTATTAGCCTATAGTTTTCTGGCAAGTGTGTAGGCCTCGCCCTTCTATCCTCCGTTCAGTGTTTTAATTTAATATTTACTCAGCCATTTTAATTTGGATAAGTACTCTAGTAGCTTTTAAGGTGTTCCATTTTATATGAGACTCAAAGTCACCCCCTATCCTAAGTAAAGCTACAAAGTACAAATGCTTGTATGGTAATTTTTGGGTTGAAGAGAGAGAAACTTTCTAGTAAATTCTCATGCACATTCACATTAGTGGTTTCATGGTCTAACACATCCATCACACTCCCATTAGACTGGATTACCCACATTGATGGTTTCATGGTCTAACACAGTACAGTACAGTGTTACCCAACCTTTTTTGACTCAGTGCCCCTTTGCAAAATCTTTTTATTCTTAACGCCCCCCTCAGATTAAGTATATATGCCAAGGCTTCCTATTCTTCCCTTAAAATATAAGTAATGCGTAGTAGGTATTTTCATTGATTATTATTATTATTAGCACCGCGTCTTACTACCCGTTCGGGTTATACGCACTTACGCTAGTGTGCAATGGTAGGGTGATTGTGAGATGAAATGGAGGACCTACAGCTTAACGTGGAATCCGAACCACGGTGGAGGCCTGGCATTCCTCACATTCACAAGTTGTGATTAATACACATCTTGTCAGAGGTGAAGGAAGGGCATTGATTATTAATGATCGCTTTTATCATGTCATTTTCTTGCATTTAGATTACACATTTAATTTTTAGTTTCATTTTATTAATATATATATAATCATTATAGAAAAGTAAATAAATTGAGATTAACTATAAAATACTAGTGTGAGTCCTGAGTTGATGATTTTTGGCTAACTTCAGAATATCTGAAGCATACTTGGATAGTGAGAGTCTTAAGTCACCGCGACTAACAATATCAAAACGGTTTCAATTTTTCATTAGTATGTGATTCACTGAACTAGTTAAATTTCGTTTATTAAATCTTACTTTTTGGTGTTATTTCGTGTTTATTCAAAATTACATGTTATCTGAGGTGTTTTAAGTATTATTTACATATTGAGACAATGTATACAAAATTAAAATTTATTATTGAAACCTTATATATTTGCTTTAAAATTCTTTGTCAAGTTTGTCTGCATATTTCACAATTTTGTAGCCTAAAGTTAGCTTACACTAAAACAAAATACTAATCAAATTACAGCATGGTCAAAATCGCTGGTTAATTTCTTCTTAATTTCATGTTTATTTAAAGATTTTTTTGTAAAAACTGGGCTATTTCGTTTTATAGGAGGATTTCGTGTAATAAGACAATTTCACTTTATTTCCCTTTTCAAAAACATTGTAAATCATATCTATAAACTATCAAAGGAAAAAGTACTTGGTTCCATCTTTGTATGGCACTTTTCGCTTTATCGCGTCTCACCATTTTTACGGGGCTCTACCTATAGGTAATCTTTGAAGTGCAATAACTTTGTGACTAAGCATCCTTTCAACGACATATATGTTGCTGTCAATGTTTTTAGTGGAAAAGCTGGATTTTTTTCGAAACGAAGTAGAATTTGATTTTTTTAAAGCCAATTTGAAGCTCGCACACCCATAATAAACTTTATTAGCTGTGCACTTACCTTTGACGTTCCAGGTATATTGATAAATCCATAAAATACATGCAAGAAACAAATCATTACTTCACAAATCCTAAAAAATTAGCAAAACTAATTAAATCAGCACATTATGGATCAATAGAATACTCTGTCACTTAACAATAAACTCTTTCAGTTTACTGGCATTGTTTAGCTAAATAATTTCATTTAAATTAACAGAAAGGATTAGCAAGTGTGTGTAGTTCTAAAGAAGACCAGCAAATAACCGTCTGCGTTCCACGTTTGCACATGCCACTAATCCGTTGAAGGAATGCCCCCTCCCCCAATTCACCTAGTTTGTCAAACACTCTCTCGTGATTGGTTCTAACTTCCCTCAAGACAGCATCTGAACATTACCTAGGGCCAGGGCGCACCCTATCCTTGATATAACACTGGCCTCTATTTATAATTATTTACTGAAGAACACACATTATTTATACTTTATAGTGTTATTTCCATGAATTGAGACTATTAAATACATTTTGAGGACAAAACAGTTTAAAAATTAATTAACTGTGTATTATATCTTAAATGTTTCAACTGCCGCATTAGAATCTAATGCGACATGATTAGACCAACAAATGTCAACGCCCCCCCTAAAGTTTGTAGTTACACTAACACCCCCTGAAAGGCTTTAACCCCCCCTCCCCCTTCAGGGGGGTTCTACCGCTCACGTTGGCAATCCCTGCTTTAACACATCCATCACACTCACATTAGATTGGATTACCCACAGCGTGGATTCAGGGTCTAACATGTCACTTTCATGTTAGACTGATTGTCAATGACAAGGATATCGCAGTCGAGTTGAATGAGGATGGTTTTACCTAAGTGGTTTTCCATTCTACCTTTACACAAATGCAAGTACATTTTCTCTAAAATCATACCTTCCTCATTCCTATTCAATAAGTATAAGAAATGTTTTTAATTTGACGAAGTAACTTAATGAAATTCACTAAAAAAGAACATGAAATTTTAAAACATACAAATCGATAAAAAAATATATAAAAATTATCTTCATTCTTTTTTTATTTTTATTTTGGCAGATATAATTTAAAAAATAGTTGAAAATAATATGAATGGGTAAACTAATGAGTAGTAACAAAGAGACATTTTAGAAGTAAGTAACCAAGAAATTTTAATAGTCGGTAGCTAATGAGTATAGTCAATATATGTTTCAGTATTTAGTAGCAAATCAATAGAATCAAGAGATATTTTAGTAGTTGGTAACTAATGAGAAGAATTAAGAGAGGTTTTAATAAGACTTCTTATTCCAATGATTCTATTGCATCACAAAGATTTACTCTTTAGTTGGTAGTCTAAGTAATTAGTTGGTGTTTTACTTTCTTCTGCTGAAGAAGGGGACTGGTGTACCCCAAAATCTTCAAAATGTGTTTTGTGTTTTTAATTATGAACTGGCAAGTGTATAGATCTTGCCCTTCTATCCTATTTTCAATTTTAGTTTAAAATAGCTTTTGGGATTTGTTTATTCAGTTAAACAGTTATGTATAGAGATTTTATGTTTGATTTCTTTCACTGCTATTGAAGGTTGTAATGAATTTTACTTCGCCATTACTTTCATCACCAACAAAGGGAGAGAAAATACAATAACAGCGCCCTTGATAACCTATGTATAACTAATGACTTGGATTCCTCTAACTAGAATGCAAATCATGTGATGCAGAATTCATAGCCATACTTATGGGGTCAAAGACAACGAATGAATACATATTACTCAGAACCATCACTAGAAACTGTGCAACCCTGTACTCATCCTTACAACTACTCACTACCAAGAGTTTGACTCCTCATCATAAACTGTTTCCTGTCTGTGGCCTGGTCAGTTTAGTAAAATACCTCCATCTTCCTCTAACTTTCCACCATTCATCCTCATTTAATCACTTCCATTCTTCTCATTTTACTTGCACACTTTCTGTAATCCGCACCTCTAGTCTCTTTCTTGGTCTCCCTTGCAGTCTTTTTCTACACATTTCATCTCCATCACTCTATTTGGTATTCTCTCCTTTTCCATTCTCATTACATGACCATACCATCTCAGCCTTGCTACCTCTACTATCGCATGTACTCCCACTCTTTCCTGGATATCTTCAGTCTTAATCAGGGTTCGAGGATATACATCAACAAATATATATGATTTTATATATATATATATATATATATATATTAATGAAAAATATCTCGATATTTTTCTGTTGATGTATATCAAAGGAACTTACAAAATGTTCAAAGATATTTACTGTTGAAGTGTGGCTTAAGTTAGAAAATGACCTAAAAGTTCAACCACATAATGTACAGTCATATTTTGTAAATAGTAAGACTATGGCATTAGGTCCTGTAATTACTTGGCGAACTTGTGTGATCATAGATTCCGTGGACAAAATCTAATTTAAAAACCAAAAGAACCAACTTTTGAGTATCTGAATTTTATCAGTAATAGTTTTATCCCATTTGTTATGGCTCATAATTGTTTGGTAAGCAGTTCTCTACTACCGCTACATTGACTTGGTGGGAATTAATTAATGTTACAGAATCTGCTGCTTGCTTTGATTAGGCAAAATTAAAAAAAAAATTGTGTGTTAGATTTTTGTGAACAGCTATCGCCACAACAACTAGCCTTGAATGCTTTTGTTCAAGTTTTGACATAGTCCCATCCAAATTAGGAAATCGATTTAGGAATATTAAGGCAAGTAACTCAACGTTCTTTTTCAAATACTTGAACAAAGATTCATGTAGTATAAAAACAAACTTAGAATGGGTTTGTCCTGAGTCAGGGGAAGGGGACGTTGAAAGCTAAATTTTTTGTTGAGTTAAGAGAGTTACTATTTTAAACCAACACCGGAGACTGAGACACTGAGTGATGACTGAACATTCTTCTTGTTTGTATTTTTTATCTAGCATTAATCTTATTATATGTTCAACACATTTATGAGCATTGATTTAACTTCTTTTTTTTCACTGTTCACTGCTATACTTATATATGTAAATGTGTTGAATAAAATATTGAAAAAAGAATTGTAGCCTAAAAAGCGCTAATTTAATTGCCTTGATTAAAATTATTAAATCAATTTTACTTATACAAAATAATATAAATAAAATAAGTATTTATGTGTAAAACAATCACACATGCATTTAAGTTAATTTAATTTATTAAAATACTTAAAAATTGATTTTAAAGATTTTTAAATGTAATACATTAGATAGTACTCTTAAATTTAATTCACTATCTTTAAAATAATCACACTTGCATTTAAGTTAATTTAATTGATTAATATACTTACACATTAATTCTATTAATTTTAAATGTTAATACCTACAATTTGTCTACACAAACATTTACATTGTGTGTGTGTGTGTGTGGGTGCGCGTGTGTGTGTGTGTGTGGGTGCGTGTGTGCGTGCGTGCATTTTTTTAGTTTTTATTAGGAGTGTGTGAAGTCCACTTTTTTAATTCAAAGCAAACTCTGATCGAATATATGAAATCGTCTTGAAGCCGAATCAAAGTTTGAATATTTTTTGTTAGTAGTTTTATGCCTAAAAAAATGTTATATTGTGGTTATTTATGCACTAAAGTTACTTGAAAAATGTTATTACTTACAATTCATTTATTTGATTTTTTTTCCACATGAATATTAATTTTTAATGTACTTAACAGCTCAGAATGGCAATAATTGACCATGATTGAATGTTTTAGCTGTGAGTATTTTTTATCGGTGAAGCTTTATAATTGTTAAAGTTAAAGTTTTTTAGAATCCATGTCGAAAATGATATTTGCTTTGAAGTCAAGTCAAAGCTTATAAGTTTTGCACTCCCTTAGCTTTCATGTTTAAAAGAACGCCACAGTTGGCGCCACTACTATAAAAGGCAACCAAGGTCTGTTTAAATAGCAGGCATTATAAAGTGTAAACTGTGTTGTAATTTTAACTACAGTAGCCCCGTGGCTTCTTTGGTGCTGACTGACAGTTCACAGCTGACAGCTGACAGTCAACAGTTAGGTATATACCTAAATTTTGAATGTCAGAAGTGACAGCTGCTAAACACATGTTTTTGCAGATCATGTGGTTTAATGTAGGGATACATAATTTGGTCTGGTAACTTTTCAAAGCTGTCAGCTCTCAGCTTTGAGCTGTCATTCAGCACCAAAGAAGCTATGGGGCTACTGTATAAAAGTCAGAATACACTAGTTCCTTTTATTTTGAACACTTGAGACTACTTTTATCTTTTTTGCTAGGTGGGCTTTCTTTTCTCTTAGTTTACTAATTAGTTTTTTTTTTTCCCTTTCGTCAACCCCCAAATTCTATTTTTTAGGATACACTTTTTAACTATTGAGCTTACTTATAGAATACAATTATAAATCTATAACAATTCTATTGATTAAATAATTTTGAACTTTTTTTGAATTTAGAATTTTTTTATAATTATTTTTAAGTACAGATGACTAAAATACTTGACACTATTGACAAAATTACTCTAGCATTATGAATAAATTTTAAAATTACTATATATTTGTTGTAAAAATATTTGAACTCAAAACATACTCTAATAGTGTTTGATTAAATAAATGAATATTTGTGTGGATAGTCGGTGTAATATATATTAAAGAAGGTTTAGAGTATTATTGATTACTTAAGCAATGCCATTTAAAAATGCATTGCAGCTTTGTGAAATGCTTTGTAAAATATTGTGCAACCATTGTTCATACTGTGTTAAATATATTATATTGTATGCACTCTATGTTTGTTTGTTGTGTTAAGTTTACTTTTAAAATATTAGGCCTAATATATTTGTTTCTAATTAGATCAAGTTTTAATCACTTGTCAATCTCTCGCACACTAGAGTCAAGTTCCTAGATTAGTTGCAACAATTTAATAAACACGACGACCCACTTCGGGTGCTGCATGGTCCAAGGCGCTACTTTTTCAGTAGACTTGACTGCTGATGACAGGTAGATCAAGCTTCAAATCTCGGTCGGGTGTACTGAGGTTTTTTCCAAAATGTTTTCCACTCACCTTCCGTGCAAATGTGGGTTACACGTCCTCTAAATATGACCTTCCTAATCAATAAAACGATCAGCATAATTAGTACATAAGCGGATAACCTGAACAGGTAGTAAGATGCGATGTTAGCAAAAATAAAGATATAAAAATAAACTAAATCCTCAGGATACTCAGCCAGGATTTGAAATATGACATTCTTGTCACTGGCAAACCAGACTAGCTGAGCTTGATATTTAGTAAGCGTGCCCACTGATACCGTTTTATCATACAAGTGTAACTAAACTAAATACAATACTTTTTTTTATACTTGTGACATTCCTAAAGAATTCAATCAACATTGAAAGGGGGATAAAAGGGCAAGGCTTAAAAAGTCAAAACTTCATATTTAAAACAACATTACTATGTTGTATTTGTTTTGAATGTAAATCTTTGGACCAAGATTTTCACTGTTTATTGAATCCATTTGTTTGGCCTAATTTATATTATATATAGTTATGTTTAGAGAATCACATTCTTTACACATGATTATAAACACTATCTCAATTTTTATACACACCATGAAAATTACTATAAATGGCAGCAATAATTAAATGTATATTAATGTTATTTTCTTTTAAATGCATATATTGTATAGTGATGATTCCAAAGATCAATGTTTGTAAATTATAATGTAAATATTTTTAAACTCCTCTTGTTTGATGAACATAAATTCCAGGTGATAGCCCTTCATCTTTATTTTTTCAAATGTATTATTACCTGGAAAATATGTGTTTTTATTTGGAAATAACCACTGATTTTTTTTTAAATATGCAAAAAGTATATTGTTATGCATAATATTAACTGTATAATTTATTGTTAGCCAACTTGAGGCTAGCAAATTGAATTTGCCTAGCTGCCAACTGTCCTTAATTTTTTGTATCAGGTATATAAATATAATTACTTTTACAGTTGTATGGTAGCTTTGGATTATTTTACTAGTGTTTAAAAATAAATAAATAAATATCAAATTAAGTATTTAAAAGTTTGCTTCATGGCAATCCATATTTTATAAAATATTAATCATACATTATAATGTGGCTGTGCTTATGTAGAAAGTAAATGGTCTAAAATCATTATATATATTTAATTTTTTTTTGTTAAACTTTTGTATAGAGGATAAAAGTATATTGTCCAAGTAGACCAACTAATATGTTTGTACTGTAATAGGGGATTGTGAGTACTCGAAAATTTAAGTTTGAGTCGAGTTTTAGTAACTTTACAAACTTTACAAAAATTGAAAAATTTTGAGTCCTTGAAATTTTTTATTTTATCACAAAAATTCTGAATTTAATTAATTGTATTCAATTCTGAGATATGTTTTCATAGAATATATATTCCTCAATATTTCCTTTTGTTCGTTTAAAAAATATATAACTTGTACAACCATATTTCTTTAGTTAAAAAATCTATACTTTTATAATCCTTTTTTTCACCAAAACATCACTCTTAAAAAAATTCTGTTTATGGGTTTTTTTTTACTCTGTATGGATGAATTAAACAAATTTTACATGAGATATTTCTTGTTGAGAAAGTGCTCTATATTACTCAAACTAAAAAAAAACTTTATGCTTTAATTCAAACTCGATTTGAACTTGACTTTAAGTAAAGAATGCTTAACCCTTTATACTTTACACTCCTATAACTTAACAAATAAAAGTCGACATTAATATGGCCCATCTAATGTAGGCATAATTTTGTGTAAATGGTTTATTGATTTCTTACTATTCTCAATATATTTACTTTTTTTTTTCCTTTTGAATGTTGGCAGCTATAATTTAGCCAATGATCAATGTTTAGAAATCTTAGTGAGTAAAAAGAAATTAGTACATATCCAGTATATTGATGGTTAAAAAAATATATATATTCTATATCCATACAATCATATTCAGCTTTAAACATAAATAATTTGCACTTTAATGTACGGTATAGATCCGAATAAATGGCATTTCTCCACAAATTTGGAAAGTAATATTACAATACATTTTCAGACCCACTAATTAAGTTTTAAATCTCATACATAGCATTGAATTCTCACCAAGTGTCACCAGAGAAGTAGCCTGGTTTGATGACACTGTACTTAAACATTATTCTTTGTTACACCTCACACACTACCAGGGCCATCCACACAATTTTCACACCTAATAATTATCTTGATTTTGATGCATTATTATATTTCACTAACATAATTTTAAAATTATCTTCATGAAAAAAATATAAAAGTTTCCTTCTATTATAAAAGCTGGTGATACTTATCTTTACATTCACACTGCCTTTAACTAAGCCGAGTTCAAGATATCATTAAATAAATGTACCTTTTATGGACAGTTCGGTTACACTGGAAGGAAGACGATTACCTTCCGTGGTTCAGCTAGGGTGTAGCTTATAAAATAGGTCCATAGTGTTTATTCACTAAACAAAGATTGCTAAATTGAGTGTGCATGTATTGTGATTGTGGCAAGACTTGCTGATGTAAAAGAAGATTTTTGGAAAGTTGAGTACCCCCAAAGGGCCTGGTATAGAACTGTCTTATTTGCCCCCCTGTCACCACCTATCGTGGCCCTGATTATATGTGTTTTTATTTTATTTTTATGATAAAGTATTAATCTTGACTCGTTGAATCGAATACTTTTATTAGAATGCTTATATACATTTTTATCAGACCTTGTTTAGAAAAATTAAATAAGCTGCTAGAATTCTAAATCAAACCTTAATACTTTATGCAATTACTAGACACACTGAAATTTTGCTAGACATATTTTTACCTAAGTACATTAAAATTCCCATCAACACACATTTTAGGCTCATTGTAGCATTTTTCATAGCACATATGCAAAAAAAAAAAAAATAATCAATTACATGACCTTTTGAATGCAAATTGTGTTATTTTGTTGAGTGGGACGAAAATGAACTATACAAAACTATTCAAAAATATCCTTAGAAAGCACTTTATTTTTTTATGAAAGAGCAACAAATTTTTACAGCCGTTTCATAATTTAAACAATGAAAACTGGGAGAAAACCTGATTTGGCAGGCAAGCAAGTGGAGAGATATGTTTTTATTGTGTGTGTGCCTTTCAAAGTTGTTTTATAATTTATGTCAAAAAATGAAAGTTAAAAGAATCAGAAAATAAGATTGCATTGAATTTTAATCCCACATGTTAAAGTTCTTCACATGGACATTCATAGATGAATTGAAGGTAGATAATTATTTCATTATCATATTTATAAATAACAAATGTGTACCATATGAACAAATTAGCAAAATTGTACTTCGCATATTTTTTTAAGACTAGAAAATATAAAGCATTTAACTAATTTGAAGACATTGACTACAATATTTGAGTTTGTGTATGAATATTAAATTAAAAGTAAAACAAGTCTAGAAATTTGTCTTATTATTAAAACATTCACTTGTAAGTTTTAACAGACTAAAATTGATGATTTTACAGAGTTAATTTATTCAAGCTATTGTCATTTAAATATTTTGTATTCTTAAACATTTAGGCCTACAACATAAATTTGTTGCAAATTGAATAGCATGTCTTGTTTATTGTATAGTTGTAAATTCAAACTTTACTGTGATTTATTTGTACTTACATGTTGCATAAACATCAGGTCTAATTTTCTACACTTGCTTAAGTGACTTTTAGACACTTGCTTTAGAACAACTAATGCAAGTTTTGAAAATTGTTCTTAAAGAGTGTAGATGGTTCTGATGTGGAAATATGTTACACCTGTACATATTTAAGTGCCTTCATGGATATGTCTCGGGTGCAATCTATATTAAGTTGTGCTATAGCTAGAAGTTTAAACTCTGTTTTAAATAGAAGGGATCTATTTTAAATTTTTTGACATATCTCGCACTGTAGAAATGTAATGAAACTGTTATTTGTTATATTAAACAGAATATGTAATCATAATAAAAATATTACTTTGTGACTCATATTTTTTAAATTTTTTTATGAACTGTGGAGATTTTATCGCTAATAGGTTTGTTTTCAAAATTTAAATTTTATGTGTCACCCATACATCAATTCACAGTTCCTGATTCCGAAAAGAACTTTACCATTTGTTTTCTGATATCAATATCCCTATTGATTAAGTTTTATTAACTATACATAGCTAGTATATATTTTAATGAAATAACTTTATACAACTTTTTGTTGGTGTATTATTTTACTTTGGTGAAGGGACTGAATTTTCTGATTACTATACAAATAAATTTACTCTTTAACGATGCAGGAAGGGACTCAAAACATGGATGTTTGTTGTTTATTTATGTTAATGGTTTGTTATCATTAAAAAGGTTAAAAACACACCACATAGTACATATGCCATGGCTCAATAACCCAGGTTAACTCCTTTGATTGGTGGCTGTATGGTCTAAGGTGTCACTTGTGTTAAACTAGACTGCTGATGACAGGAAGATTGAGGTTCAAATTCTATTCGAGTGTACTGAGGTTTTTATTCCAAAGTTTTTTCCACTCTCCCTCCACGCCAATGTGGATACACATCCTCTAATATCAACCTTCCTATCCCTAACTCATCAGCATAATTAGTACAGATGGATTAAAAAACCCAGTTTACCTGCTTTGATTTTCACATGATCTCAGGAATCACTATTGCAATGAACAGGAATGCTGATATCAGAGATTGAGGTTTGAATTCCGTCAGGTAAACCAGGGTTGGCTTTTCATAAATGGTTTACCATACTCCCTCTATGCAAATGGTGTACAGACGACAGTTTTTCATAAATGGTCACCCATCTTTTCTCCATGCAAATGTGCTACATTCTCTTTTCCTATTCTCTATATAATAAGTTTAAATGAGAATAGCATGGTCGGATAGTAAGACGAGCATCACACACAGAATAACCATATTGTTTGGTGATCGATAAAAGCAAAACAAAACTTTTAGTTCATGGCTAGTTAATAGTCTTAAAGCAAAACTAATATATTTTATCTCTTATTTATCTACAAGGGAAAACCTCTTTCCTTTTCCTCCATTTTGGGTTATATGGCTTCCTCTTTTAGGAATTGCGTTAAGGGTTTCACACTCACTCCTGATGAGTTTCCGATAGAATGAAATCATAGGTAGGCAATTGAGCGGTAACAATCTATTTTCTTTGAGAGGCAGCCATTACCTCTTTGTTCAATGGCAGCAATGTAAAGTCTGAAATTTGTTCTTCTTTTCATTGTAAGAACCATATTGTGTTTATTCCTTTTATATGTTTATCCACCTTTTATATACCTTCTTCCAAATTTATCTCTTCTTTGTAGCCATCATCTTTGCATCCACAACACATTCTGACATTCAAGTTTTAACATTTAATTGTAAATGTAGAAAATTATCTTGTCTAGTTTGTTTTACTTGTTCAACCACCGACACTTTTTTTTTCTACACCACATTTAACTAATTCTATAAGCTTAACTGATAGTTACAGAAATGGGGTATAGATGATAACTGTATAATTTAAAGGAAATGTACAGCTTCATTTGTGAAGAGTGAGAATTTGAAACTTAAGGAAAAGTAACTTTTCAGCACACTCGGCCAGGATTTGAATGCTGACATCACCATCCCAGGCAAAACAGACTGTACAACGTTAGTAACATAGCTCGTGTTCCCACTGATGTAGGTAGCACTTTCAATCAAACTACTTAATTTGTAGTCCACAGAAAAGTAAACTAACCTTCTACAACTATCCTTTTGCCGTCTTGCTACTTAACTGCCTGAAGATAATGTGGATTAATGAACAATAGCTATAAAGCCTGGTGAGATTAATCTGGAGAAACCAATCAATAGTAACACTACATTGATAGAATTTTTAATTCATTGATTGATTTAGGTTATTTCTCCTAGGATAGTATCATATACAGCCATTATACCCATGAGTTGAAAATATTTAATTAGAACTTGGATAAAACCTAGTTCAGTGGCTGAATGGTCTAAGGTGCTTCTATCGTAGTAGACTAGGCTGCTGTTAACAAGGAGATCAAGGTTTGCATCTCGGTCGGATATACAGAGGGGGATTTTCCAAAATTGTTTTACCTTCTCTCTCTTCGAACACTTCCTATAAATATAACCTTCCACACCACTAACACCATTAGCGTGATTAGTACATAAATGTATAACCTGAACGGGTAGTAATACTCAGTGCTAAAAAAAATTGGATGAATACCTATCTCGCCCAAGGCATTGATTAGGCCTCAAATGGGCTGGATTGCGGATAAAAGGAAGACAAAAGTTTGTGACGCGTTTATCACTGTGGTTTTCTCATCCCTACATAGGTTTGACCCGCCTCAGGGGCCGAAAGGTCTAAGGCGTCACTTTTGTGTTTGACTGGCATACTGAAGACAGGGAGATTAGGGTTCGAATCCCGGTCATGTCTACTGAGGGTGGTTTTCCCCTAAATGTTCTCTCACTCTCCTTCCACGCAAATGTGTGCAGACTACCTCTAAAATGCTTCTTTCTTCATCCTCACAGAACTATAGTAATTATATATGTGTATAACCTGAGCAGGTTGTAATACGCAGTGATAAAAAATAAATAGGTACGCTACCTATCCTGCAATGGTCAGGAGAAACTAAGAATAGATATTTGTGTCCCGGACATCTGTTGTCCCAGAATCGAGACTATAGTATAAATTTGAAATAAAATTGGTTGAAACTTTTCATAAACTGCCAAATTGAAGGCCAAAATAATTTAAGTTTGAGAAGCGCTTGTAATGTGAGCAGACCCAAACCTTTCACATGAGTGACACACAGCCAAAAACTAAAAATGATTAGTGCTGTTTTTTAATTCTGTTGCCAGCCAACAGGAGAAGATGATAGAGCATATCTGTATCTCACTTATAATTTTAAATATTTCCGCCTTGAAGTTATGTATCACATTTGGACATTAACCAACAACATGTGAACAGTAATATCTAACATATTTTTTAAAACTGTGTCTCACTATTTGTTTCAATTATACACATATACAGGGGGATTTGAAAGTCTCTGTACAAACTTAAATGCGAGATAGGGAACACAAACAACTCTTTTTTTTGTTAATGAATAAATCTGCAGACATCATCCTTTGGTGCTAGATGGCGTTGTTGGGCGGCACATCAAATGGCTATTTTCCGCTGTCGTCATTTGTAACACAGACTTTGTACGTGTAACATGGAGCATTTAACGGATTCTTACATTTCTGGCATGAATCTATTGTATGGAGCTGTGAAATCTTTGAAAATGTAGGACAATCGATGTGTCGACACTGTCTGGCATGCATTACTGTTGGTGATCGTTCCTTTGAACAACTGCTATAAATAAAAATGTTGTTCAGACTTTCTGCCTTTCATTTATATACTAACAGCGTCCTCTAGCCCTTAAGGGTGATGTCTGCGGATATGCAGTCATTAACTAAAAAGGTTTGTTTTAGTGTTCCCTATCTCCCATTAAAGTTTGTAAAAAAAAGATTTGAATCAACCTGTATATTGATTATGATAATGTGGTAGTGATGGGTAAGGTGTAATTTAGAGGAAATGCACTCATATTTTTGTGAAGTGAAAGTGGGGAGCTATTTAGGTTAAACAACCTTCAGCACACCCTTCTGGGATATGAACCCTGACCTCCCTGCAGCCAGTAAACTAGATCAGCCCATATTTTAGTCCATGTTTGCATCATTGAGGTTTACCAACATTGTTACCAGTAAATAATCTTGATATAGATCGAGGTTACCAAATTTTGTGTTATACAAATTAACTATATACATCAGATTACAGTTTTAAAATCACCCTGGACCCGAATTTTTGTTCCAGAAACTGCTCAACAAAAAGTGGTAGTGATATTCTACTCCTTAAATCAAGTCATTAAATAACCATTGCATTAGAATTAAGATCAATTAAAAAGGGAACATAATAAAACTATCAAATCTTTACTTAATTTCTTTTCATGTATTCATAACATTTCAAAGTAAATAAATTTGACTTAAAACTTAAAAACTAAACTTATTATGCTAATGTTTTATCATTTTCTGAACACACAAACACTGTGGCACTTCTGAGCAAGCTTAAAATTTCTGCTGATAATATGAGATTATTCTTGATTTTTCTTTCAATTGTATTTTGTAATCAAGGAATCAATATTTGCTTTGAAATAATATGGTAATTAAAATACTTATACATAAGACAAAGTTGTTATCTGAATCACGGGCAGTTTAAGTCCTAACATAATGAGTTATTGATTTTTTAACCTTGATTAGAGCTTTTAACTATCAAAAAAGCCCATTAAAGTTGACTTTTTGTTCCCAAATATTATCTATCATTATTTTAAAATGGTATCTTAATAAGTTTGTCGACATGTCAAATTCTACATTATATTGGCACACTTATTTATCATTATTTTAAGTCATGTTTCTCTTCAAGACAGACATAAATGACTGAAGTCATTTAAAGAATAATACAACTAGAAATATGTGCAAAATTTACTTTAATAACAATAATAATTAGCTAGAAATAAATTTAGAAAAATTAGCGAAAATGCTCACTGTTTTTATGTGCATTAAAAAATACATCATTAAAAAAACTCTTAGGTTTGATGGATGTGTTAAAATTCAAAGCAGATGTTGCATTTTACCACACATGATCTCAAAATATTTATTGGAAAATTAAAGGACTTTGGTCAACATGCCCAGGATTCCTAAGCTAAACATTTTATAAGTATTTATCTATAAATTTTTTTTTTAATTAACAAGTTTTTTATACCTCTTTTGGTAAATTTTGCCTACAGTAATGATTGTAATGCCACAATACCTATTCATGAATAGCTCTCATGTCAGAAAAAAATCATTTCAACTTTATTTATCTCTGTTTATTAGTTAAAAGTTTGTAAATTATGGTAGTTTCTTCATTGATACTGACTTGCCACATAGAGATCTATGTTTGAATCTCAATAAGTCTACATATTTACAGTTAAAATTAAGAATTTATAAAAACAATACTCATAATTTGTACATTTTTAAAATTTCTTTTTAAAAAAAAAATGTTTTTCACACATTAATCACAAGTGTTCTTTATCATTTATTAAATTAAAAATATTTTTTATAAACAACTTCAGATTTCGTTGCATTACTTTTCCACTTAATTTGCTGCAGCATGACATCTCACATATTATGTCCACACCTCGCATGTTGTATATCTTTGTAAACTATAAACAAAAGAACGAAATCAACATATATTAAATTGTGAAATTATCCCAAAAAAAATCTCTTAAAACTAGGGGGTTTTAATAATTCACACCTTGGATCTCCTGATTACAATATTATTATAAAATATTATGTACACAGCCTTTTTATTTTCCGCCGTACTTTGAATTTAATATATTATTTATATCACCAATACCTCTACTTTCTCATTCTACAGACCTATTTTAAAATTGCCATTTTAGCTTCTTAAAGATCTTTCTTTTATGGGGAAAGTTCTTACCTCCTTTAACTCGCTCCATATAATTTTGAGACTAGTCAATCTCTATGACATTATTTAAAAACAATTGAAACATAATTACTTTAAGATTAAAAACACTATCACCTGCTTAGTGACTGCATAGTCTAAGGTGTCACTCTAGCAATAGAATAGACTGCCGATGACAAGGAGATCAGGGTTCAAATCTCAATTGGATTTACTGAGGCAGGTTTTTACAAAATGGCTTTCCACTCTCACTCCCCACAAATGTGGGTACACTTCCTCTAATTTCAACCTTCCTCATCCCTTACATATGAGTGTAATTAGTACATATATGTATAATTTTAACAGGTAGTTGCGGTGCTAAAAAAGAACTATTTCACTGATCACAATTTTGTTGTTATCAAAAGTGGAGAATGGGTAAAACCGCACTTTGATGGTTAAAGTCTAAGCGTGAAACTAATATCCCAGTTAAATGGCTGTGAGCTTGGCTATTAGTGGAATGTATTGAAGTTAATTGCTGTGAAGTCTTATAGTATTTTCCCCCAATATGCTGTATTTCATACAAGAAATTAACTACTAACACAACCTTGCCAGATCAATTATCACGACTAGTTAATTAATTCATTTTGTCCATCAGATACATAAGAAAGTCATTGTAATAACATTTGTTAGTGAATAACTAATAGATTATATTCAAAGAGACAAAAAGTGATTTAAAAAAATCAAGTGACTAATAGTGACATTTTTTAATTAAGTGTTTAAAAAAAGTGAGAAAAGTCACTCAACTCCCACCTACAAATTACTTTAGTTAACATCGGTAGAGAAAATGATGTATGAATCCAACGTTCCAGTGCTCCATTCTGTTCTGGTGTTATTTTATTAATAAAAATAATGTTTGTCAAAAGTTTGAGTATAAAATATCATTTATGGTAATATAATGTTTGATAATTAATTGTTATGTCTATTTGAGAAAATATTTTATAATAAATAAAAATGTATTCTGATAGATATCTCCTGGTAAGTTGGTAAAACATATTTTAAGTTTGTTTCCAAGATAACGTTTGAATCCCAATTGATTTTTTTTTTTAATATGTGGTATATTACTTTTATAGGTACTAACATTTTATCAATGTGAATTAAATTAATTTTAGGACTAATGCTTGTTGGCTAATCTGGTCACAAATGTACCTTTATTTCCACTCACTGGCCTTAATACATCATGCCAGGGTGCACGCCCCCTCTCTGGAAGAATACATTAGGGTTGCTGGACAAAGTGGGTTCTAGCGTGGTGTACATATTCCCATCCTCTGGTTTCATGTACATGCCTCCTAGAAAGAAATCAAGGAAGTCATTGAGGTTTTTCAAAAATGTACCATATTGTAACAAAATAAGACCATGCCATTACCAATGTAGCAGGGTTTGATTAAAAGCAAAGCGGTATTCAAGCAAATATCTTTCAACTCCCATATAAGCGACCTAATTACTGTAAATCAATACAGTGTTTAACTGTTGTTGGATTTACTGCAAAGCTTAAATAACAACTGAGCACTCCATATCGTTAATATTCTGTTTCCCCCGGAAAATGCATGTTTGGGAGATATGCATGATCTTTCTTCTCTATTACAACTAAATTTGAATTTTAAATCTTAAGTTTTTGTGCACACATCCTAACAAATAAATATTTGTTTTAATATTGTAACATAATGTAAACATGGCTTTATTTAAATATAAATTATATCACTAGAATGGACACACATCCCAACATGCAATTTATAGTGCGCCAACCCCACACTTCCAAGAAACAACATATCAAGGATAATAATATTAACAACAATCCCTCTGCGCCAAGCATACCACAGTGTCTAACAACCATTCTTCTTACAGTTAATATATATATATATATATATATATATATTAGGATTTTGGTAGGAAGTAACGTTTATTATAGGTATAGCTGTCATTCAAGGCTCTTCTTATGAATATTGTACTATACAAGCTTTGTGAAGGGTCATGTGACAGCAATCAACCCGTCCCACAAAAAAAAGTTTAAGATCAATCAATCAAGTTATTGTAACTGTTATTATTATAAATATTAATATTGAGTTAAAGATAATCTCTTAGTAATTTAGTTAAAATTCAATATGCAAGAAAAATATTTTATTTTCTGGAAATGAGGTGTGTTTTAAATTATTTTCGTAATCAAAGGTATAGATTTTATAAATATTTAAATGTTTCTCATTCTGAATTAGATGCGATAACTAAGCAAGTTCCTCTTTAAAAATTAAATACCATCCTACTAGAGCTTGTTGCATATTTGTTGGGAAGTTGTGTGGTTCCGGTAGTAATGTATATTTCTTGATGTGGCTAAAATGATAACATAGTAACAACATGGGTAGTAATGTTATATTGATGGGTAGTGTTATAGGACCGAGTGCAGGGAGTCCTGTACCCATATGGGTACAGTATCAGTACATATAGAAATAACACAGTGAAGTGTAATGTTACTGATAATGAACATGACTACTGACAGGAGACTACACTTAAGGGTTCGGGAAGGGCTGTTCTACCCACCTGGGTAACGTGGGTAGTAACAGTATGAGTAGTAATAGCACGGTGAAGGGTAACTACACTAAGGTTTGGGAGAAGAGTCTTATAACCACTTGGGTAGCATGAGTAGTAACAGTATGGGTAGTAATAACAGTGAAGTATAATGATATGAGGGTAGTAACATGAATACTGATGGGAAACTACACTAAGGGTTTGGGAGAGGGGTGTTGTACCCACCTGGGTAGCGTGGGTAGTAACAGTACGGGTAGTAGTGATACATTCTGGTGTAGCTTGGAGGGGCCGCCACCAGTGCTACTCGATCTGCAACATCAGAGAGAGACAGGCCGTGCTGGTGACGAAACAGTGCTGTATAGTGGATTCATGCACAGTGCTGCATACAGTGACACACACACACACACATGCAGCAGGGGTTCCCAAAGACAAAATTTAAATGTGATTTTTTAAAATTTATTTTTTATTATCTATATGGTTTCTTGTTCCCGAATTGCAATTTGACCGGAGTTCAAATGTAAATATCATAATTAAAATTTTATAATTATATCCACAGTATAATAGTTAATCATGTTTTATATTTTAAACTAATTATATCTAAGTTAAAAATAAATAAAACATAAATAAAACAGAAAATTGTGTGTTTGGCATGCAGCCCCCTATGTTTAGCTATAGGCGTTTCACCCCAAAACAAAGAGAGCCCCTGCCCTTCAGAAACAAGCTGTGTGTGTCTTTACCATATATTGCCCTAGGTCAAGATGTCGCACCTATTCTCCAAAAGAGGTCACTACACTCAAACCAAGGGGCAACAATTTCTTTTTAGCAATGTTGTGTATGCTTGTACCAGGGATGTACAGTGTACATAGAGTGTGAGTGATTGGGGGATTTGAGTCCCCCTCACCATCGAAAATTATTATGAATATAGATAATTTATTTTGTGTAGCTCTCCTCAGTGCCTAGGTTAGTAGATTTTTTCTAGCACCGCGTCTTACTACCCGTTCGGGCTATACGCCTATGTACTAATCACGCTAATGGTTTTAGGAATTAGGAAGGCTATATTTAGAGGAAGTGTACCCGAATTTGCGTGAAGGGAGAATGGAAAACAATTTTGGAACAACCACCCTCAGTACACCCGACAAAGATTAGAACCTGGGTCTCCCTGACATCGGCAGTCTGGTCTACTGCGAGAATGACGCCTCGGACCATTCAGCCACCGAAGTGGATAATAATTTATTGGAGTTTTATAAAATGTGTAACACCTATACATATGTTAAAAAACACTTTTAATGGCTTCAAGAAGAATTTATTCTCAAAATAATTAATTTTTGCCATCTGTTTTTGGGGGACTTCCCCATCCCTTTCTTCTCCCTCTCACTAAAATATATTTCTGGGTTAGGCTCTGGCTCATTAATACTTTTTATTATATTTGTATTTTTAAATATTTGAAAAGTGTTTTGGCACTATACTATGTTTAGATAATTTTTAATATTATAAAAAAATGTTTACATGAATGGACTTAATGCTGGTGCAATTTTAATAATTTTACTTATCGACATTGATGGCTATTTTTTCATTAAGTATACATTTATCTTGAATACTATGCTCCAAATCTTAATAATCGTCGGAGCTATAAGCATATTTACACTAATATGGTAGTGATGAGGAAGGTAGTGTTTAGATGAGATGTATCCGAATTTGCGTGGAAAGACATTGGAAAACCGCGTAGGAAAAAACTTATTACGTTCGGCAGTGATTCAGACCCCGCAACGGCAAACAAGACGAGATCGACGGCCTTTGTCCACGGGACTAAATCCTCGTCTAAATATTCTGTAAGCTTCGTATCCTTTAATCACGTGATATTGTGCCAGCCAATAGAAAAATATAATACTTTGTCCAATCAAAATCATTTAAAGTAGGGATGAAGGGAACGAGAGAAAAGGCATTTCTACAGTTTTTATATCAACACTTTTTTTTTTGCTCAAAATAAATCAAATATTGCTTCTATACAAACATATTATAGTTTAATTTTGTTCACATGGTGATATAAACAGTTGTTGAATATCTGTCATAAGCATAGCGGCATTATATGAGAAACTTTTTAAATGAAGAAAAAAAGTTGTTATTAAATTCCAAAACACCCTTGAGAGATATTCAAGAAATTAATGTTGAGGTCACTATGTGAAGAAAATTAAACTATGTTTCTACCGGAGAAATATTGTATTTATTTTGGCAAAAAAAAAAAAAATACTTTGCTATAAAAATTGCAAAAACACTTCCCTTTCCTCACCTTAAATAAAACCATTTTTACAAATTCAATACATCTTATTCAACTTTTTATTTTTTGAATAGTATTTTTAATTACAAAGTATGTAGATTGGGTTCAACACTGCTGTAAACCCTAAAATGAATAACTCAAATACAGATCTTCATTATAAAAATGTCCAATAACCTAAACATTAAAACGAAGATACATCAAGTTGTTTAAAACGGTCAGGAAATCCCATTTAAAAAATAGATTTGAAGCTTTGACACGGTTATTTAATATTAAAATTATTTAGAATGTTCTAAAGAGGTCATAAGCCCTACTCGCGTCTGCGCAAAAGCTGTCCTCTCAACGAAAGACACATAACGAAGAAGCAGGCATTGGAACGCTTCCTTCCGGTACGTCAACTGTCGTATTCCAACTACAAACGAAACTTAACTCACGAATCGAGCTACATCATGGAAGTCATTTCGAACCCTAAAGAAGTTTCGAATTATTACCGTTTTTAAAAGGCGCTTAGCCACACAAATGACCCGCAATGGTATGCACGTAGACTATATGTCAGGCTAATTTATTCTGGCTTGTCAGTGATTGGGATGTCGAGGCTCGAATCCCAATTAGGATGTACTGAGGATTTTTCCCCCTTGATAGATGATTTCTCTCTCTTCTTTCACTCAAATGCGACTATATTTAATCTAAATTATACCTTCTTCAACGCATCTCATTAGGATAACTGAAATGGGTACAGCCCGGATTGCGTATAGCCCGAACGGGTAGTAAGACACGGTGCTAATAATAATAATAATAATAATAATAATAATAATAATAATAATAATACAGCACGTGTAGGTAGTAAGACACAGTAGAAAAAAATCCCACAAGTGGGGGGCTAATATGGGAGCGCGTTTGTTCGTGAATTTAGAGCCACTCCCAGCTCGACTGCCCATGAAACAACGTAAACATTAAATTTTGAACACACCGAGATTCGAACCAAAGTCTATTTGAAGGTTGCCTGCCATGGTTTGAAGCGTAACTCCTAAACGATCCAGGTCATGGCCAAGACAAAATTAGAATTAATCGCCTCTATATATAAATATCCATAGTCCAACCTATACAACTTCTATGGAGTAGAACAAATCTATAAGGCGGCTTATTTATGTAGCTTTGACTGGCGTGTTTCTAAGATATTCATAAATATCGTTATCGTTAGTAAAATCACCATTAATATTAATTTAACATTATTTTTATTCATCTTAGCAACATTTTGAAAATACCTATCGAAGAGTAATGTTATAGTTGAATCAACCTTAAAATAAATCCTTAGGAAATTAAAAGGAAAAATGTGAGTGAGGTACAGAAAACATTCACAAAATATTACCATATTTATATTAGACGTGTGAAATCGTAAACCATTTCTAAAATATGACAGCTGCACATCACATGGGTTGCCATTCGAATACACAGAAGTAAATTTAGTAAACGTTTATAGCTGTCAGATATCAAGAAAGTTCTTTCCATTTCGATCAAATACAAAAATATATCACCATTTTCATTTTAATAAACCCCTTAAATAAGTCCTTATTTAAAATCCAACGCAAGCTTAAAGCTGATTTGAATGCATTCCAATGAATTACTTTAAAGTAAATCACTCTCTCTCCGGATAGATTAGAGTTAAATGGCATAACATGTTTAATCTTTTCGAAGCTTCTGTAAATAAAACTCCAAGTAGGCATTCCACAATACAAACTTTTAAGTAAAGTAGTCTACTGTTTGGGGGGGGGGGGGGGGGGTCAAAAATTAGAAACACTATAAAGCAATCAACATTCTTAACATTTATTTGCGTCTTTACTTTATTATTTAGCATCGCATCTTACTATCTGTTCGGGTTGTATGCATACGCATACGTACTTATTACTCTAGCAAGCTAGAGATGAGAAATATTGAATTTAGAAGAAGTGTACCCACATTTTTGTGGAGGGAGAGTGGAAAACAATTTCGGGGAAATCAACCTCAGTACACCTGACTGGGATTCGAACCCGATTTCCCGACATCGGCAGTCTAGTCTAACACGATAAGGAAGCCTTGAACCATGCGGCTACCGAAGCAGGTTTGCGCCTTTAATACTTGTGCAGTTTTTATTATAGGGATATAATTGGTTAATTCTAGGACCAACACTTCAACAAAGCCTCCGAGTGTTTATTTACCTCCTCGTTAAAATTAAAAAGCTCAAATTCACAGTGATACATATTATGAACTTGCCAAGAATCTAACCTTGGAGCCTATGATTTGTAGGCGAACACTCAACCGAGTAAGCTAAGATATCAATAAAATTAAAACATTAGATGATTTTTATTTTTAAGACTTAATATAAATTTATTTATGTAAATTCATAAGACCCGCAACGGTCTAAGCCATACGTCTCACAATAAACTGGGTTGTATATGATAGTGAGGTCGCAGGTTTGAATCTTGGTTGGAGGGATGGAGGTGCTTTTCAACATGTGACTCTGACTTTCCCACCCTATGTTTACGCTAATGTGGGTGCACGTCCTATAAAATATCTTTATCATCTCTAACGCTTAGATCAAGTCGTTAGGAACCATAGTGATAAACATAGTTTAAAAAAATAGACTATAGGTTTTATATTTTGACTTTGCATAGTTAAACTTAAAAAAAGGGATTTTTAAGAAAAATAATATTTATATTAATAAAATGAAGAGTTTGTGTATCTGTTTGTCATGAGAGTTGCGCGATATCTATCACATGCAAAGGACTGAAATTTAAATATTAGTAGGCCCTGTGCACGAATATGCGCTCCTCGAAACAGGAATTTTAAAATTTGGATTTGATTTTTTTAATTAATTAAAAACCGGGGCGAAATAAATAAAATGAAGTTTTTTTTTGTCTGTTTGAAGCAAATAAAAGCGTTGCCAGGGGTGGCCACGTAATCCACTGCGGGCAACGCCAGGTACTTATGCTAGTCTTTTCAAAATTTTAAAACGATGGAGTCTAATTTATTTTGTAGAATGTAATCGTTTACAAATTTGGTGAGCGTGTACACTCCAGTTACCCTGACCTTACCTAGACGTATTATACTAGGACCTAGGGTTGTGTGAAGCTTCGAAACAAACATCAGCTTCGACTTCCCTTCGAAACAAATTCTGGCTTCGAAGCTTTGCCAATAAAAATATTTACAGCTAGAATATTTCATTTACGTTCATTGATTGTTATCCTGAGCTGTTTTGTACATTACAAATTAATATTTATATGGAAAAAAATCTTATGAAATAATTGCATGTTGTGATGATAGCTTAATTTTTCAGAGTAGCATGAAATATTACAAACAATTGTGCAATAAAATATTTTTCAAGTAATTTTAATGCATAAAGTAATATAAATAGCCACAATATAATATTTTCTCAAGCATAAAATAACCAAGAGAAAATATTCGAACTTCAATTCGGCTTCGAGAACATTTCATATATTTTATTCGAGTTTTCTTCAAATTGATAAAAAATTGATTTCTCACTCCCCTACTAGGACCCTTTATTATAAGCCTCACCAAAGTGGAACCATGCAAGGTAAGTTTGCTACCTTTCAGGGTAGATGCAAGGTACCTACATCACGCACCTTATATGCCCATTTCTCGACATGGTTTATTCAACCCTTTTCTGACACTCTCAGGATTGCACAGCATGTGCGCATGCACAGACCAAACATAGGAGGATAATAGTTGGCAAGTCGTATTGGTGAGTAATGATCCTCCGCTCTCTACTGTCCAAAAAAACATGTTCTTGCAGTTTAGTTTGTTCTGCATAGTGATAGATTGAAAAGTTGATTGGTTAATATATTTTGCTTCCATGCTAGTAGTGAAGCATTTCTTATACCATAAATAAATAAAGATGTCTACATTCTGTTCCCTACTCTCACTACAATACAACCCCTAACCGGCCTCGTGGTATAAGGGTCCCAAAGGTCCCGGGTTCGATTCTGGGCTGGTGTGCTAGCGGGTGATTTTTCTCGAAAGAGGAATAAATCCCATTCGCAGAAGGGTTTGGATCGTTAGGCTTAAGTTAGGTCTAAGATCTTAATTGGCTTCAACCCATCATATTCACCATCATCATCACCTCATCTCACCGGGACATAGAAAGAGCCTCCACGGAAAGGATGTACCGTTAGTACATTCAGGCATCCCCAGGGTAACAGTACGTTAGTACCAGCTAATTTTTTCCGCAAACTGAGCTACAGATCGATATAACCCAGAAACGCCATTATTATTGTTATTATTTATTTATATTATTATTATTATTATTATTACTATACAATCCCGCCTCACTGAAGTTACATGTATTCCTGCACGGCAGAGTTTTGTGACCAACCTCAATGGTAGCAAAATGTTGGTTACTCACACGATAATATAAGAACGGCGGTGCTTCTTTAACATGGAGCAAGGCCGTAGCCAGAATGAAATTTCTTGTGGAGATTGAGGGTCACAGCTGCCCAACCACCAAGGGCCAAGAAAATGTATAAATCTTGAATTATCCAACACCTTAAGCTTAGTCGATAGCGTGTCTCCTTACTGAGCTAAGGATCCCTAGTTCGATTCCCCATATGGTTGGAACATTTATCATTGGTGAAATGTGGGTTTGTTTACCTTTTCACAGTGATGAATTAACGGTTGGGGACTGGATGTTGTGTCTGTTTCTAGGTTTAAGTTAGTTTATAAGTCGTATGCTCAATTGTGTATTCAGTTGGTTCAGAGAGTGCACGTTAAATACCTCAAATTCATACAAAAATTGAATCGCTATTTAGCGTTTATTTTAATAGTAAATAGGACAAGGATTTAAGTTTAAAAAATTATATTCAATGACTACAGTAAATAGTTAAAAGAAATAAAAAATTCCAACTGTTTTAAATTTATACTTTACTCTTTAGTCCGTGAATAATAACTTAATAAAATTTACTAAAAACGTTTTAAAAAAATGTGGGTTTTTTTATTTAGAAAGCTAGAAATTTAGATGAAATTTACTATCTATAAAAAGCTGATTACAGTTCTCAAATGTATATAGGGTCATACTAAATTTCACAAAAATTAATGTTTGCAAGAATTTTTGTATCCTATTAGTAAATTTGATCTATAATTATTGTTTGAAATTTATTTGATTTTGACATCGGTTCCATACCGTGGTCAAAACCAGCTGAGGTAGTTTTGCCAGTTCAAATATCGGTCAGGTCGAAGTTATTCAAATCAAACGTGGTGAAAAATCAATATAATACGAGAAATTTTAATTATTTTCAGTTGTGATCTGTGGTTTCAATAGTAATTAGCTCGCACTAAGAACCTTAAAAACAATAATGACTTAAACATCAGAATGGTGACTTCTAATTACGAATATTTTCTTGTAGAATAATTGTGATATTGTTTAAACAATAAATAAAGAGGTAATAAGTAACTAGACATTTTGTTAAGTTTCGGGGGAGAAGGTTTGAGCCCACGAATACCTCCCCTCCTCCATCCCTGCCCCCCGGGCTACTTGCTTGCCATGGAACTCTCTCTATAGTCCAATTTTCAGAGAAAGAATCTTAATTGACAGCCAAAAACGCTAATAGATCTACTTTCACGTATTCATACATCAAGTCGTGTGATCTGTAGCCGTTATTGTTGATAGATATTATCAATACATATAAAAAATACTAATGATATAGTGAAATGTTATCATTGCTGACCTTAAGTAATATGCTTGTATTTTCTAAAAGGACTTTCTAGTAAAATTGGACTTTATATCTCCCGCATTAAGTATTTACTACGCCTGCTCGGATTCAGTATCTTAGAAAGGTACAGCTCCAGCGAAGTAAGTAATTACTACGCTCGTAAAACCTTGCACATAATACTCACTTGGCTCATAAAAAGGATTTCTGCCTTTCATTATTATAGTTATTTAAAATTTACCATAGCTATTCCCCCGGCTGTTGAGAAAGGGTGGACTCTTTGGTCTGTATAAAGAGGTCAAAACGAAATGTAAAGAATATATTTAAAGAAAACACCAATTCAACTCATTAGCATACATACCTTTTAAACATTCAAATGTGAATACAAAAGTATGTCAGTGGAGTGATGAAGAAAAAGTTGAGGAAAGTGAGGCGTCCATTCACAGAAACGTTTAGAGGAAAGTTAGCCTTGCAATAAAAAAATATCTTTGGGTCGAGTAAGAGAAAGAGAACAAATTAAAAAACTTTACGTTTTAATCATCAATAATTTGAAAAAAAATAATACGAGTTCTTGTGGTACACATGTATAGTTCGTGAATTTAGTAAAAATAATATGGTCTAGTAAAATAAAAACATACTGTACTGATTTAGAAACGCTTTGTCTCATCCGATAGGTTTTAGTGAAGACACATTGGTGGGCATGGGAACAAATTTTAAGGCTCATCTAGTTTGGTCTCTCTTCAAGAAAAAGAGGAAGAGGCTGTATTTACTCTTAATCCCAGAATCCTATTATCTCTACCTCATTATTTTATTTAAATACTGATAGCCGGAGGGAAATTAAGACAAGGTGCAAATAAACACACATCTTGTATCGACAGTTTTAGGTGATAGCTTGCTTCACTTTGACTGGGTGGGCCAGGTTCCCAGGGGGGTAGTATTTCCAGAGTGGGTTTCTGAACTAATATGGGTGCGTTTCTCACCATCCACCCTCCTTTGTAATGTTTGTTAGATCAGATAAAATCATCAATACGCTGTCACTAAAGGCGTGCTAGTGAAGATTTTTTTTAAAATAAATGAATATTTCATTTTAAATTTGGTATCATAGTTATTTTAGTATTCTTTATTTTATTGCTTCAGTAAGACGCTTTATGTAATTATTTCAAATTTTGTGCCATGATTTTAAAAATAAATATTAAAAAGTAATGAAAATAAAGCTGCTTTGAGACTGCTTAGAGAAAGTGCGAACATTTTAAGCTTAATGAATATCAATAAAATGATAGTACTTGCTTTACAACAAACATGTGTGACAAGCGGGATTCGAATTAAGGCCAATAAGAGCTTCAAATAAGATATTTGATGCTCTTTGCCAGAGGGCAACATATTTTACCTTTCAAAGTAACCTAACTTCAACATATTCTATAGCAGATACTAGAATCCGTCCGTTTAACTAATTACTATCAATACCTATAAAATAGCACAAATAAAGTAAAATGTTATCAATGTTGGCCTCAAAGAAATATATTTGAATTTTCTAAACTGTTCTTCCAACCAAAATAGAGCATATTTATAAATAAACACAAAGATAGGATTAACAGGTGTTTTCACAACTGCTCCAAACGTCCTATGACCAACCTGGTCCAAACGACCCGTTTCATCCAAGATAATACCAGATTGCGCCAAACATCCTACGCACGGTAGAAAGTGCTCTTCGAATACTCTAAAAAAAAAGTCTACGCTTTAACGCACATGATCACATCAAAAAATATGTTGAGTGTGAACATTGAGAAAGTATTTAAGCTAAAATGATTAATTAGTTCAACTATGTGTAAGCTATTTCTCTTTTTACTCTGTCAGAATTAAGTAGATCCTGTTTTAAATACGTTTGAATAACAAGGCAGCGGTAGAATTTGTAAAGGAGCCGTGATTAATTAATGTTTGTCTGCAATCTGGTCCACTTCGCCTAATTAATTAATTCTTATTAACATTCAGAAGCTTGACTTAAATAACAGTCAAATCATAGTTAAAATGGCTACATCTGATAAATGCCACATTTAAGCGGATTCATTTCGAAGCAGGGTGTTCGTATCTTCGAAAAAATTCGATGTTTTTCGAATATTTGTCAACTTCAACTTTGTTGAAAAAATGTCGCTTCCTGACAGTTACGAAGCCTTTCGTAAATAAAATTATAGACAGCCTAAGACACATGATTACTATGTTTTTACCTTCTCATAAACCCTTAAAAGAGAGGAAGTATTAGGATCGTATGGAAAATAAGATAAAATTGAATTTGAGATTTTAAGCAATGTCACGTTTCGTGACCTCGTTAACCCAAAAAAAGTAGTTTTCGCAAACAATAAACTTTCTTGAAATCGGCTCTAACGATTTTGATTCCAATTCGTAACTAGTTACTATTTAACATTACAAACAAAACTACATATCTCATTTTCCCGGGATAGTATGTTGCATAAACAATATTATAGTTTTGATCTATCTCCGCAACTCTTTGAGTTAAGAAATAACTTAAAATTATAGAGCTATAAAAATACAAAAATCTGTTATTTAAAATATATATGTGAAAGCCCAATAGTTTCCGAGCTACAAGCAAATACATTTTTTAAACGAAGGGTCTGGAAATAAGGAGTTGAAATTTTACGGAACTAATACACTCCAGACAATCAGAAAACTCTTTAAATAAGAAAATAAAAAATGAGTGGGGACCGGGAAATGGGGGCAGGCTCTCAAAATTTACGAAACTAACAGAAAGAATAAGCCGCTTTGATGGCCGCGGGGTCTAACGCGCTATTCTCGTGTTGGACTATACTGCCGAAGATGGGAAGATCGGGGTTCAATCCCGGTCGGGTGCACTGAGGATTTTCCTAAATGGTTTTCCACTCTCCTTCCACGCAAATGCAGGTGCACTTTTTGTGAACTAAACCTTCCAAATTCCCTAAACCATTAGTGTAATTAGTACATAGGCGTATAAACCAAATGGGTGGTCAGACGCGGTGCTAAAAAACCAGAAAGAATAACACATCTTTGTGATAGAGAAAACCCCAATTTTGTATAGGAGACAAAAAAAACCACCTAAAAATGAACGTTGTGAGTTGTTTTACTTTTTGGTGAACCGTGATGTTTCATTTATTTCGATATGTTTGTGTAATGGTGTATACTATTTCACTTATGTTCTTGTTTCTGTAACAATGTTTATCATATCGTTTCATATATCTTACAAGTTATAAGTAAAAGTCTTAAATTAAAGGAGCGAGAAAGTCTGTGCTGTGCGCCATTTAATTTATTTAATTATAAAGCCATTTTTTTAAAAATGTATGAGGATAGATTTGGCTTCGGAAATATTTAATTCCAATTCTTTCATATAGTCAAAGTGGACTTCACACAAGCGATTTTCATAGGCATGTTTGATAAGTACGCACTGATGAAATTTATGTTTATTTTTATTACTTTTTAGTATTCTTATTAAAATATTTATTCGTATTTGTTGGCAGGTGTAGTGTGTCAAAAATAGTTTGGGCTGGTTTGTCTATGACGGGAGGTCGGGATTTGAGTCCAGCTGGGTGCAAAAAGAGTGGGTTTGCATGGAGGACTTTATACTCTCACCTACATGAAAATTCAGGTACAATTTATTTAAATTCTACCCTCTTAATTATTTACTACATGAGCGAAATACGTCGGATATAGTCCGGACGAGCAGAAAGATGAATTTGTTTTATTTATTTATCTGAGGTACTTAACGTACATTTCTGAACCGACTGATTATATCAGCACATGACTTACAAACTAACTTGAATCTAGACACAACATCCATCCTCCGGCCGTTAATTCATCACTGTGAAAGAGTAAAACCCACATTTCACCAATGATACATTTTTCGGCCATGCCAGGAATTGAGCCGGGACCTTAGCTCAGTAGACAGACAAGCTACCGACTGAGCTAAGGTATTGCAAAGAAAGATGTAGTGCACAGTAAAATAAAATAAATTAAAAATCCATACAATACGTACATTTACTTTTGATGGATATTATCAATACCTATAAAATAACAATAAAATAAATGATGGGATTATTTACGTTAAAGAATTATCACAATTTTAGACCCTATAGGGTTTTTTATATTAATTTTATTAACTTTGATAATAATCCTGCAATTTTACTAAAACTGGACTGTACGAAGGGTTCTAAATTCATTGACAAAGCGGTCCTACCCCTAATAGACCCGATTGTGTGTTAAACGCCTATAAAAACAATTATTAAAAAAATGTGAGCAAGCCGCAAGAAGTATTTGAAAAGTATGATTCGGTTAAGAGTTTGAAACGGATACAAATCATAAACATGATCGTATTCCATGGATATGTTTTAAGGTGGGATGGAAGACGATGTGAGAAAAGGTCGGTGTTGTTACATTTTTCATAGCAAACAATTTTTTTCGACAAAATAAATAAAATATTGCTCTAGTAAAAACATAGAGTTTAATTTTCTTCACACGGTGATATTAACTGCTGTGCAATAATATCTGTCATGAACAGAGCAGCATTAGATGAGAAACTTTTTAAATGAAGAGAAAAGGTTGTCATTAAATTCCAGTACACCCTCGACGAAATATTCAACAACTGTTGATATCACCATGTGAAGAAAACTACACTATTGTTTATACTGGAGCAATATTTGATTTATTTTGACCAAAAAAATGTTGACATAAAAACTGCAAAAATACGGCCCTTAGCTCATGTCACCTACACTCCAACCTTAACAGTGTTTGAACAGAGCTAATGTTGAGAAAAATCTGTAAGATAGCGTTTGTGTCGCTGAGGGAAAGGTGAAAGTGGATGCTATCGTTCCGTTCCGTTGAGAACCAAAAAAACTATCTTCTTCAGCGCTGGAGTGACTGGAAAGTCTTGGGATGAAGTTTTGGGGGTGGGTAGGTAGGGTGGGGCAGGGGCAGGGTTAGCAGGTTAGACAGTCTTCTCTGGCTATTATGAATGAAAACTGTAAGTCAGGGACCGAACTAAGCCATCGGTTCATTTTTAAAGTTAACCTTAACTTGATTTAAACACTAAGCTCATTTAGTTTATTTTAACGATTAATTGTGGTCAGGGCTCAAATCCCGAATGGGTAAACAGAGGGTGCATATTTCAAAATGCTTTCCCTTTGTTCTTCCACAAAAATGTGGGTACACTACCTCTGTTTTAGATATGTCTCATTATTAACACACTAGTGCCATTAATAAAAATATAAATATTAATTACACTAAGTGTGCTGTAGACAAATATGTCGAACTAATAGAGTTGAGGGAAACGGGTATAGGATGTTAAGTATTTAAAGCATTATCTCTACATGATGTCGAATATGAGTATTTGTTAATTACGGTTATAGCCTCATCTACATATTATTTAAATTAAAAAATGACATCTGGACACGGGAATTGAGCTTGGGACCTACAAACTATGTTTCGATTGTTGTTATAAAACTAATTCGTTACGTCTGAAAAAAGGGGAGAAAATACATTAGAAAAAATATTTGACGAGAAAGGACATAAAAAAAGAGCGATTGAAAATGTAGGCCTATATGTGTGTTATGATTGTGGAGGTGGAATATTGATGTAGATATTCTGTGCACAAATGCACATATTGTTAGTGTTCATCTGGACATGTCTGTAACCTGAACCTAGCTAATACAGTAGTGGCTCTCAAATTATGTTACGTGAGGCCATTTTAGGTTGTCGGTGCTATTATTTTTTTAACTTTTTTAACGCCGCGTGTCTTACTACCTGTTCAGTTTATACGCCTTTGTACTAATTACTCTAATCTTAAATCTAGGACAGACACAAAATCCATCCCCCGGCCGTCAATTCATCACTGTGAAAGGGTAAACCCACATTCCAACAATGATAAATTTCTCGGCCATGCCAGGAATTGAGCCCGGAACCCTTAGCTCCGTAGGTGGACGCACTACCAACGGAGCTAAGCTTCGTAATTTTCTAGCATGATGTTTTTCTAAGTTATATCTACAATCAAATTTATAGATATTTTACAAAAGGGCTAATTTGTTTTTAAAAAAGGTGGGGAGGGTGCACAGTATAGACTTTCTCGCTACTGTAAATAAAAATGATATTTTTACTTAAAACTCGTAAGATATTTGAAACGAGATTATAGACATTGTTGCACATTCTACCAAAGAACATAAACGAAATAATATACACTGTTACAGAAAAGAGGAATATCACACCCATAGAGCACTACAGCAATTTCAAAAAATCCGGCTTATTGCAAAAGGCGCCCTCAATTTACAATGAGCCAAGCTAGTTGGAAAATAATATTATATTTGCTTATCAGCCTGATAATTTCTAGGCTAATACATATACTTATAATTAGGAAACTATTGGTTTTATAAAAATATATTTCAAATAATGATTTTTATATTTAATATGCCTTCATTTTTGAAATAATAGGTTATTTCGTATCTCAAAGAGGTGCGGAGATATGATAAAAATTGGAGGTTTCCTTAAGTGTAAATTACCCTCAAAGTTACTTTCATGAGGAAATGATAACTTCCATTTTGTTTTAATTCTACATATATACGAATTTTAATCGAGTCGAGTTTGATATAATCTATTTTTTTTCTTTCCACCCTTAAGTAAAAAATACTACCATTACATTAATTTTAGGGTTGGACTTGGATAGATTATTTTTTTTAAATCTCTCTGCGAAACCTTATGAAAACTCCATGTCCTAAGTTTTATCCCAATTGGTAAAATAGTTTATTCTCTAGTCAGAGATACAAACTGACATTATTTAAAAAAAACACTTTTTCGGATTCAGGGGGGTCATGAAACATCGACATCCATAAAAATCTCGAGTTTTATTTTTTTATTTTTTGACAATTACTATTTTTTCTCAACCAGAGAGATGTGAGAAGGTAGAAAGTAACATTATATATTAATATATTAACCTACAAATTTCATCTTATGGCCAATATGATTAAAAAGTAATCTATCTCTATTTATTTAACATATGCACAATTGTGCATACACGCTGTATTCTTTGTTCAAGGTCATTCTTTAAAAAAAATTTAAAATTATTTGCTAAATATTTAATAAGTGGCTTACAGCGTCTTGGTAAAACATTTATGTGGTCCGCAGCTAAATAAAGGTTGGTGAATTCTGCTTTACAAATTATATTCAAGAAACCATTTAAAATTAGTAGAAATTGTTCAAACGGCAGCATAAAGCTATCATGGATCAACGATGAAGTGTGTTTCTGATTGTTATTAAATGGCCGAAGATTTACACATCAATTACCGACTAACCCTTAAAATATGAGCGATAAATGACCCTAACACAAGATTAGCCCTCGATGGCTCAGTGGTAAGATATTGACGTGCTAAGCTGGAGGTTCCGGATTTGGATCCAGATTTCAAAAGAATTTAATTATTTAAGTTCAATAACATAATATAGGTTTGAAGTCATTTCACCAAATTTTGGTTTTTGATTTGGGCTTTCCGAATTTCTTCGTAAAAGCGTTTCATTGCCTTGGGATGCTTATGCCTTTTGCCCTTTACATCTCTTCTGGCAGCTTTAAACTTTTGTGGTGCAATTTTTAAAAATAATAAAAATAGTTTTTCCAATATTATTACACTTCACACATCCCTAAAGACATTAAATGCAACTACACTCAACCACACTGAAAAAAATCGTTTCATCAATGTCACACTTGCTACACTGACTTGAAAACGGTGGAGAGCCAGGTAACAATCCCTAAAGAGAGATGGTGATGGGTCAGGGTGATAAGCTTTACAAACATGCCAAAACCACTAGCGACAGTTTTATGGTTTCAAGGACAGAGAGCTATTGACTTGGAGTGAGAATAGATGAGTTGTCTGCTCTACTCTAACCTGGCCGTTCTGTTTCGGCTATTGCGGGGTTGCATCAGATATATTTTCAAAATCCGGGGCAAAATATGAAGCAGCTCAGCTCGTATCAGTTTTTATGAGTTTCAGATTGAATATTAATGTGAATGAAGTATTATTATAAAGTTAAAAGAAGTCGGCACTAATTGATTTACTTCCCCCATTTATTACACACGTTTAGTTATACAAAATAATTAATTGAATATTGCATCTATTTGGCAACTTTTTATGCAATTAATTTAAGGTTTATTGAAATAATATTTATTTCAATTAATAAACCTCCTCAAGTACTTCTAACATTCAAAATATGAAATCTTGATATCTTACAGGTGTTTTTATAATAATCTTAAGGATTTTTCCCAACAACGTGTACTTTATAGCGAAAGTTTGTTAATCAAAAATACAATATGATATTTTCCCAACAAAATATTGATGGACATAGCTCAACACTCGATTGAACAATCTTAAGTCACTTTCACTTCATAATCAGTCTAGACTTAGACCACTGATATCATAAAGTTTTAATATTATTTACAAACCCCCTGTAAAAAAAACCATAATTTCCACCTCATCTCCTCCTCATCCAAGTATTCACCCACACAAAATCATGATCTTCATTACTAAAACACATGGGGGTAGAGGGAGGGGAGGTTTGGACCCACCTTAAAAATGATTTATTCGAAGTATTTAACGTGCACTTTATGAACCGACTAATTTATATTAGCACAAGAGAATTTCTATGAGCAAGAGCAAAAGGGCCCACCAATTTTTCCGTATAAGGTATTTTCACGTTATTTTCCAGGTTCTTTTTTTACATGCCACAATTGACATGGGGACCGACGGCTTTACTTACCCTCCGAAACAAGTTGTGATAAGGATTTTTATCGCTCAAGAAAAATCGGTTGACTCCGGCTGGGCTTAAACCCACGAACATTGGGCCCTGAGTCTAAAACTTTACCCCAAGACCAATGAGGTCGACCCTTGAGAATTTATCGACACCTCATCGGGTCCATTATTTGCGTATGGAATTAAAAACTTTAATAATTTTTTTTTAAGTTTTACTATTCACTTTATATGCAACTAGCAAAATATTAATGAATTATTATTCAAATACCACCTACAGGATAGTCATTAAAGTTTCCTATTGGGACATTAGCTATGTCAACATTTCAAATAATGAATTGATTTTGTTACATTCAATAATATGATATCGCAGAACAAACAGGAATTTTAGGAATTAAATGTGTTAGAGGTTCTGAGAAAAGGAGTAATATATTTTTGTCCTTATCTCGTAAGATGTTATTTGATAAGTAAAGTATACACACTCTTCCCCATAAAAACGATATTGACATATTGCGTTAACTTTATACTTAATAATGATTTTCAAAGTTTATTCAAAACAAATTCTCATCAAAACAAAAGGACGCTGTTGAAAGACATTGCAATCAAGAGTATAGGAATTTTTTTTCATTCTCGAACACTTTATTTTGTAAAAAAAAAAAGGGGGGAGGGGTGGGCAAAATTAAGTGACTTAGATGAAAACACTGATATTTACAGCATGTCATAAACGGGTTATCCTAGGTGTGTGGCATCTTAAAAGTGTAACACGGTGAGCTTATATGCGTCTCGTCTGCAGCAGTGCAGTAATGAGAGAATACCATGTTAAGTGCTTTTCTAGTCATAAAACGACCAGTACAAAACGAATTATAAAAGAAAATAATGTGAAAAGGAGGAGAAAAAAAGTTCATAATATACTACGCAAACGTTCTCACATTTATATTTTAGTGATTGTTCTTTAGTCAGAATACGTTTCATTTTAAAATTAACGCATATATATATGGGTAATAAGATATGCTGATATATGTTGTTTCCCACTCTCTTTCCACGAAAATGCGAGTATACTCCCTCGAAATTAAACATTCCTCATACCTAACACATTAGCGTGATTAGTATATAAGCGTTTAAACCTAATGGGTAATAAGATGCGCTGATATATATATATATATACATATATACAATTTGGGGGAAACCACCCTCAGTACACACGACCGGATCGAACCATGAGCTCCCTAGCATCGGCAGTCTAGTCTATTTCAAGAGTATCGCCTCAGACCATGCGGCCACTGAAGTGACTTATATATTGATAGGGTAGTTAGTATCCCATGGTATAGTTCGATGAACATGGAGCGAGCCTTATCTGACAGTTTGAAAAGTTACTAGATCTATTTTCATGGATTCATACATCAAGCCATGTGATCTGCAGATGTCATTTTTGATAGATAATGTCAATACCTATAAAATAAACCTAATAAAATTGTAAAATTCTATCATAGTTAACCACAAAATAAATTTCGTCGAAAAATTTCTTTCTATGAAAATTGGACTGTACTTTTTCTAAAGAATTACATGCTGAAGGTTTATTTTATTAATGTTTGACATTATTGATTAAAATTAACATACCAATATAAATACTATTCACACAGGTGAGCATGTGGACCATGGTGTCAGTCTCGTCTTATATGATTTACTGGTGGTGGGGAGATTGGGATTCGATTCCAGAGTGGGTGTACTGACAATATTTTCTCATAAAATGGTCCCTAATTTTCCTCCATGCAAGTGTGGGTGCAATTTATCTAAACTCTACCTTCCTTATACTCCATTAGTGTAAATATGTAGATATCCCAGATGGGCAGTAAGACGTGGAGCACTTAAAAATAGGTGTGATACGCCCAATTTTTATAGGAAAGACTTTTTAGGAACTACAAACATATTTTTTGCGATCAATCACTATAATATTTAAAAAATATTATAGTTATTTTATTATATTATTAGTGTTATTTTATAGGCTACGTAATGATAAATATATATCAAAAGTAACAAACGTATCAAATGACCTGACGTATTAAAGCGTGAAAATAGATCTAATAATCTTTCTAGTTGTCTAGTTGGACTATAAATACAACCTTCTAATAAGTTTTAGTAACCTTTTTTAAATACCAAACATACCAAAACATACCAACATACCAAAAAATAGCATGATGGTATTTATTTAAAAGAATTTTTAAATGCCAGACACTTTATTTTATAAACTATTTGTTGAATTTAACATGTAGGCCTACAACCACAAATTAGATCCAATCTTTTTTAAAATCAAGATTTACATAAAAAGAAAACTTTTACCCAAAAATTATGATCGATTTTAACTAATATCACACTACTTTTTCTATACTTCATCTAACGTAATAAAATAAACAAGTTCTGATTTTCTGAGAACCATGCATATAACATCTTAAAAGTTCTGACCAAGTTTATTTTTGTTTTTTATAAAGAGCCTTTTTGAGTTCATTAGTAAATGCGCCTATTATGAATGAAGTTTATGTGGCAGTTAAATCGTTTTTGTATGCTACTGGTTTTCAAGTTCGCTAAAGAAGAAATATTTTGTTCTGAGAATACTAGAATTTTCATGATAAATTATTATTATTAGCACCACGTCTTACTACCCGTTCGGGTTATACGAAATTTTTTCATGATAAAGATAAGCGAGACTGTCACAACAGTGAAATTTCAAGCCAGGCTGGAGGCCATGAAAATTTATGAATAGTGAATGTCTCTAGAAGATAATTGGATTTTTTTTATGGTCACTAAGGGCAGAGGCTTAAATAAAGTAACTACTTTTTTTTTAGCACCGTTACTTAATACCCATTTGGGATCTTTTTTTGACGTGTATATAAAATAAAAATAAAATAACTCGAATACACTAAATTTATACACCAATCTTTAGTTCATGAATTGAAGATTGAAATTTCATCAAAATTCTTAAAAAGTAGTTTTATTTTTTAAAACTAAAACTTTTTGACTTAATCTTTTTTTAATAGATTAACTAATAATAGTTTTCAAATGTAAATAGGGTTTACTAAATTTCACATCTATAAAAGTTTGTTCGAGATTTTTTTTTAAATCTTACTAACAAATTTTTAATAAATCGTTGTTTGAAATGTATTTTATTTTATCATCAGCTCTACGCCATGATCAAAAACAAGCTGTGATATCTTAGATGTTTCGAATCCTGGTAAGGCCAATACTACTTAGCTCTAACGTGGTGCAAAACCGGGTGTGAAACGAAATGATGGTTTCCAGGTGTAATAACCCTTACTTGTGTTCAATACATTAAAATAATAATAATTTAATTAAAACATTAGAATGTTGGCTGCTATAGCATATAAATATGTACGCTTGAACGTATTTAAACAACCTGTTTTAAATTAAGTCTAGTATATTGATCGAAATTAATTATTAATTCATATCTGTGTGATTACAGGTATAATCACGGAATTTACCTTAGGTATTTTTACCGAAGGGGGAAATTACCCCAACGGTCACCAGGTGTTGTTAGGTTAGGTTCAAGTGTTTCCACTGGCTCACACCCCATACTCACTATCACCATAAGCTCATACTCATCGGGACATGGAAAGAGCCTTCACGGAAAGGATGTACGATTAGTTTCATTCGGGCATCCCCGGGAAACGGTTCATTATACTTGCTAATCTTGCCACAAACTGAGCTACGAATGATGTAGTTTAGACGTGCAATATTATTAATTACTAACAGATGTAATTAAAATATATGAGGATAACAGCATTTCAGCTCGGTCTCTCTCTCTCTCTCTCACATACATACACACAAAACACACACACACACCAACACAACACACCACACACATATATATATATAATATAAAATAAAATCACGCCATTCCCTTACGGGATAGACAAGAAACTGTGCGTATAGCTCAAAAAACAACTCGATACTTAATCCATTCTTCTCTAACTTTCTCCACAATTCCCTATCCTTGCACCTCCCTTCGCTTCAACAACATCCATACACCGAGTCATACATGCTCTTTTATTCTTAAAACTCTTAATGTTTCTAATTTTCATACATTTGTCTACAATATTTAATCACGTCTTAATGGCCTACCCCTCCTTTTAATCCACACACTCTACCTTCATATATTTGCTTTGTCATTCAATCCACACTCATCCTCTTAACATGCCCAAACCAACGTGAGATGCTTCTTTTACATTTACCTGTTGGATTCCCTTCAAACCACACTCTTTCAGAACCCATTCATTATCAACTCCTCCATACGAGTTTTTCCACATACATTTCTTAGATATCGCATTCCAACCGCATTCTACATTTCTTATATATCTCATTCCAACCGCATTCACCTTGCTCTTGTGTTTTTCCACATAAACTGATCAAAATGGAAAAAAAAAATCGCTTTCACTACCTTGAGGGAATCAAACTAATTTGTTATCAACCTTATACAATGTTACACTGAAATGTGTTTTTTTTTACCTTCTTTGCATATTTTTAACGCTCACTCAGGACTATGTTTGGGACCAATATGTAGAAAGATTTTGATACAAAAAAGGACCATTTCTTATAGTTGCAAAAGTAGCTAAAACTGCTTTAATATATTCAAACGACAAGTCATGGTATATTCAACTGCCACTTTTGGAAGATATCATACCTATAAATAACAGTAATACTATAGTAAAATTGCCGTCAGTAAAAATAAAAGTTTGTTTTAATTAAAAGGTTATTCCTAACAAAATCCTATTATGACTAACACCATTGGGACAGAGATAAAATGCATCCATGCAGACAAGTGGTACTGGGGTCAAACCCTAGCCCGCCAATTCTCTTAACACTTATCTACCCAAGTTATTTATATTCATAGGGTCATACAACTAGAATCCTGACCCTGCCTTAAGGAATGACTGATTTATTACCGAAAGTACGAGACGAGCCTTCCTAGCATATCCTAAGGTCAATGGCATGCAGAGTCAAAGGTACCGGGTTCAATACCTGTGTCCTGGAGCCGTTATTAATATATTTATGTCTTTTAATTAACTCCAACATGTTTATTTAATAAAAACAGCTTACTTTTGTGTGTAGCTATAAAAACGAAAGTAATAAAATCCTCTCAGATTACCACCTTCTATTCTACCATATTAGAAACTGTAGATTTTAACAGAAGTTCCCCGCACCGGTAGGCACGCGGACAAAAATGCCATGCTCATCTAGACTGGTTTCTGGTGATATTAAGGTCGGGACAAGTATCCCGGTTGGATATAATGAGAGTATTGATTTTTCCTAAGTGGTTTCCAACTCTCCCTCCATGTAAATGTGGGTATATTTCCCTGAAATACTACCTTTCTCATCCCTACCCCATCTCTGTATCCAAATGCGTATAGCCCGGACGGATAGTAAGGCACAAAAAACAAGATAGATTCTAGTACAATAGGCCAGTCTTGAACTCACCCCCACTCTATATTCTGAACTTTCCTAATTTAATTTACACCAAATGTATTTATACATCTCCAAATAACAACTAGATGAACTTTGTAAAGGGAATGGAAATGCACTAATGGCTGGAGCCCACTTCGATGGCCGCATGGGTTAAGGCGCTATTCTCACAGTAGACTAGACTGCCAATGACGGGGAGATTGAAGTTCAAATCTCAGTCGGGTGTACTGAGGGTGGTTTTCCAAAACGGTTTTCAACTCTCCCTCCACGCAAATGCGGGTAAATTTCCTATAAATATTACGTTCCTAATCCTTAAAACCATGAGCGTAATTAGTATATAAGATTATAACCTGAATGGGTAGTAGGACGCGATACTAAAAATATATATATTCGCTGAAAGAGAGTATGGAAAATTCTACAAAGAAAATTACTACGTGTAGAAACTTTTAACTCTCTCAGTGCACATGTCATAAGAAGAAAAAAAGCCAATTCCTCTCACTGTAACAGAATAAAGCTATATCATGTTGAAGTATTAACATTTTACCAGAGATAAATATCATATTATATTAATATATTGTTCGTATTGTAAAATATTAATAGATTTACTGGTGCATATAAATTACTTCAAATAATTTCGAAAGACCAATCAGTATGCAACATTAAAATGTTGCTCGTCGAAAGCTTTCACCATTTTCACAAAATAAGCTTTGCAGGCATAATTTGGAGGATTATTACTTAAACAATTATTGCTTTGACCCACAGCACAAAAAAAAAGACGTTTTAATCACTTTATATTTAAAACATGTAGATAAATGTAAACTTGAATAAAAATAATGCAACCCCATGAATTCAGCTTAGCAACGAGCTGGAAGGGAAATGGCGTCCGGGAACCACGTGATATAGCGTTGACCAATCAAATGCGGGCAAAGCGTGAGCATTACTCTCCTAATTGAACACATAGTTCTGATAAGTGATAACCAACCTGAAGGATTGCGTCATGCAGTATGCGAGTGAGCCAGTAAATGGTAGCAGAGCGTGAGGTTGGGAGGAAGGGGTTGGTATTGAGACTGACCTGCCAGGGTGGTGACGGTGGACTGCTGCTGGTGCTTTCCGCCGTGGGTGGGGACGGGTCCCCCTGGGCCCGCGGGTAGTACTCCGCACTTGACAGGCTTGAAGTGGAAGAAAGAGGGCGAGTATCCGGAACCCGCTCGACTCAGGGAACTAAACCTCAAAAAAACAAATAAAAAATAACACATCCAACATACATGACGTCACTCATTCAACGTAAACAATGTGTTATGATTATTGTAAAAATGGAAAACTATTTGGTTTTACAAAAATAATAAAACTTGAAACTGATGTAAATGTAAAAAAGTGGACCAAACCAGTGAAAGTGCATTAATAATTTATAAATAGTTTTTCCAAAAAAGATTAAAGTATTATAAGAAGATTTGGTTGTAGAGTCCCAAAAGGCCTCGAAACAACTCATAATATTATAAGATCTAGGTTGAGTCTGTAAAACTTTTTTTTTTGTATATTAAGAAAATAAACCATCAACAACGTAAAATATGAATTGTTCTCTCTGTTTAGTTGTAGTGAGGTAAATTGTTATCTATTCTCTTCTTTGATCAGTGGCAGCAGTGTAAAATGCAAACAGTTCTCCTCTTTGTTCAGTGGTAGCAATATCAAGTTATGAACTGATCTCCTCTCTGTCAAATGGCAGTATTGTAAAGTGTTAAATGTGTCCCTTTCTATCCATTGTCATCAGCATTAAGAACTAATCATATTTCTGTCTGTCCACTTATATCAGTGGAAAGTATCAACTATCTTCCTATAGTAGGCGCAGAATAGTTTTTTTGGAGGTTATGGGGGGCACAAGTGGAAATTGTTAGTGAAATTACGAGTATATGGACGTTTGGTGAAGCTTCCCAAAAAAGGGGGTGTCTCTAAAAGAGATTCAAATTTTTTAAAATGTTTGTTAAGGACATTTTCTCATAGTTAAAATAAAGTTTTTTTATACATTTTTTACAGTTTAACCTCTACACGAAAGTAATACAAAAACTTACATTATAATCATAGGCTTCCCATTTAAACAATATACAGTAATTTTATCTTAGAATTTGGATGAGTAAAATTAAATTATATATCCATCTATCGATATTTGAGTGAGTACATTGAGCCAACATGCCCCCCTGTTCCTGCTTCACTCCTCTCTGTCGTCTCCTCCACGCCGAAGGACACCCGATCCAACACACCTTTCTTCCCGGTCCTCCATGTACACTCCATCCTTGCCCATCGCCGCGAGCTGGCGCCCTTTTGGCATGAACATGACAAGGAAGATGACGGCAGCGCTGGCGACCAGACCAAACGCCAGACAGGCGTCACGGTGCTGTTCCGACACCGCCAGTCCGCACAGCACCCACACCAACCACATGGGGATACTGAAGCCCACCGACAGGCCGATGAACGTCGCCTCGCGGTAGTTATCGCGGATACCTGCAATACACTCACATTAAGCTTGTTTTAAACTCCTTGAACACTCGCACAGACTGTCACGTGGTCTAAGGTGCTAGGCTATTATTATTATTATTATTATTAGCACCGCGTCTTACTACCCGTTCGGGTCATACGCACTTACGCTAATGTGTAATGGTAGGGTGATTGTGAGATGAAATGGAGGACCTACAGTTTAACGTGGAATCCGAACCACGGTGGAGGCCTGGCATTCCTCACATTCACAAGTTGTGAATAATACACGTCTTGTCAGAGGTGAAGGAAGGGTTTGGCAATCAGATAAATCCGTGCCGGGACCGAGGATTGAACCCCGGACCCCCAGCACAGAAGTCCGACACCTTACCCCTAGACCACCAGGTCACCAGTTAGGCTAGTAGGTTAATAGACTGAATTGTTGGGTACCAGGAGGTGAGGTCCAAATCTTGACCGACTGTGTTGGGGATGACTTTTCCACATAAGATTTATATCAGCGTTTCTTTCCCATCCTCTCTCAGGTGCACTTACTCTAAAATCACCCTCCACATTTATATTCCTTAGGATAGGTTATGGTTTTACTCACATCAATGATAAAACGGTTCAAGGCATCACTTTCACAAAAGCCGTAGCTGTCAGTTATAGGGATATCTAGGTTCAAATTCCGGTCAGGTGTATTGAAGGTTATTTTTCCTAAATGGTTTTCCACTCTCCTATCACCAAATGCGCGAACCTTTCCTCTTAATTCTACTTTCCTTATCTCTATCCATCCCTTGCACCTTCCATTGCGTTTGGTCCTGATTCTAAGTGAATCCGTTCAGAGCTGTGCATGCCAACTGAACACGCTGAAGCCAAACTATATCTTCAGGTCATTTGTGTTTTATACTCTTATCTGGCTCAATGTGGTTTCCCCTCCACTTACCAGGCGAATACTTGTGAAGTTTTAAGTGCCTGTATAGCTACCAAAAGGACTGAGCAGTGTCAAGACTAACGCCAAGCGCACTTACCTCTTGACTTGATAGCCAGGACTGCCACGAACATGATGAGGCACATGACGTAGAGAAGCGACATTAACATGTCCGTGTAAGGGGTGTGGCACAGGGGAAGTGACGTCACCGAGCTGCCTATCAGGTCCTGGGCGGTAACCACGAGGCGGTTGGGTCGCCCACGGACGGGCGCAACTTCACCCACCGGGAGGAAGTCCACCTTGGGTGGCGCATTGAACAACCACTGAACCCCAACCACCACTTGTATCAGTACGGCGAACAGAAGTAGCAGGGCCTGATAAGGCGCGGGGAGGTATACCCCACCGTTCAGACTAATCAGGAACACGCACTTGACGAGGAGAGCCGCGAACACTATGGCGTACGCCAGTCCCGTCCCGAACCTCACTATAGCACACGTCGCGGGGGTGGGGGTGGCCGCCAAGACGCCCCCTAACGCGGAACATAGGAAGAGCCCAAACAAGAGAGTTTGGCCAAGGAACAAGTGTCTCCGACTTGGTGTCGTCCTCCAAGCCTTACATAGGACGAACACTTCGAATCCCGCTATCACAAGCATAGTCAGCGAGGATAGGGCTAGCAGGGGTATGACCCAAGTCTCACGCCGGAGGAACCCCAGTCTGTTACCTCTCCCGTCGGTCCTATTTGCCTGCATATCCTCGGTACAACGGTTGAGGTTTCCTCCTGGACAGTGGACGCCTCCTTCCGGCGACACTACCGCGGGAATGTCCCTCTTGGGCACGAGGAAGAACTCTGTGCTGAGCTCGAGATGTGGCTGCTGCTGATTGAAACCGGCCGAACGTCTCCCGTGAGCAGTCCTGTTCCTGTCCTCCGCCGTCACCAGGACGAGCAGCAGGACCGGTAGCAGGAGGCTCCTCAGGGCCTCCATGGGCGCGCGAAGACTTGGCCTTCAGCGGGCGGGCCTTCGTCATCCAGTCAGCAGCTCGGGCATCTTCACCACCTAAATACACAAGGGGTCAAACTTTCAACAAAATGCTATCTTTCCATGCACCGCGTCTTACTACCCATAGGGGCTAGTGATGAGGAAATGAGAGGAAATGCATTCGCATGAAGAGAAAGTAGAAAAAATTAAAGAAAGAACTCTTTCACTATACTTGATCGGGATTCGAGCCCTGATATAGCAATCCAGTCTATTGTGAAAACGAGTCCTTAGACCACGCAAACAACAAGTTAGGTAGTAAAATAATTAAACGAAATACTTTTTTTAACTAGTGGAAATATTTTAATTAGTAGGGTTTATATACAACGCCAAGGTTATTTAAAAACCGCTACAAAAGGAGATAGGAAAACCATTGTAATATATTATCATTGGTGGAAAACCACGCCCATTTGTACCCGATTGGGATTCGAAATTAGATAATCCAGTGGAAATAAAAATTGACTACTTAGGGCCTATTTCATATCAGACTTAGCACGCCCAGGGGCAGTGCTATACCAAATAGAGGACGACACCTACCTAGACCAGAGTCAAGTTTAGATAAGCGTCGTCTTGTGTTTAGTATCAAGCCTCACTTGAGGCGCGCTAAGGTGACTATGAAACTGGCCTTTCAGACCGTAGGAACAATCTACATAAGTGGGCCTAGGTTAAGGTAAAAACAAAACTTATATTCAGTCCACCGACCTTGACCTCTTTCCGTAACTTGTAAATCTTTTTCAACCGAGCGATGGTGAAAATAATCACAAGCGTGTGTAGGTTTTAAAAATCTAAGAAGCTGAATTTAAAATCTATCTGTGTACCGTTGACACTGTGGACAATTTGTAAACTTATTATCTTGTCTATTCGATAAATATAACTATATTGAAATTAAATAATCAAAATAATTGTACTTTGGTCATCTTTGAAACCAAAGTAATACATATTTAATTATTTAATTAATTATAGTACTAGTAATAGTTCAGTTCTACCGGGCGTCAACCCCTAGTGGGATTCCTTTCACAATATTTGGGACAGTAAATGAGAAACTCGCCCTTGAAACTTTAATAAGTTATTTTAACCATAATTTATTCAAATTTCAGTATGGGTGGTCATAGACACGTTAAATTATTCATTTCTATCCGACTTGCCTGTGGAGGTATTTCTTTACAAATATGTTTGTCGATATCATCTAGAAGGAGTAGAAAAAAAAGACAGGAAGCATTTTGTCTTTGTCTATCTCCTTTCTATCAATCCATAGGTGATCGTCAGGACTATGGAATGAGAACGTGACAGCCATGAGTGAGCAAAGTGGTGAGAGTAGACTTAATACTCCTAGATCAACATTTATCTACTCCTGTGGCGTAATTTGAGCAACCACGCATACTCTTGCGCTGGACGTAGCCAACATTTTAACTGTGGCCATGACGTGATTTGAACCAAAACTGCTATACCACTACTTCCGTGCTGACGTGATCAATATATATAGTTTGTGACTGTGACGTCACTTGAACAACTACTCTTGCGCATAGCTATTATCACTATACAACACATTTGTAGCCACTATCCTGCGCAGAACGAGATTAACATTTCTATAGGTCTGGTCTGTGACGTCATTTAAACCAGTGCATTTTACGCGGAATTATTACTACTGGACTGCGCTACCTCTTTCCCGGAAAGTGACTTCATTTAAGCCATTGTTTCTGCATATATTTATTACTACGTACCCAAAGCAACGCGTGTTTAGCCATTTTCCCCTGCGCAAGAGATTATCAACATCTCTCTGTGGTTGTGACGTAATTTGAGGACTATGTGTTGCGGGTTGGAGTACATGCTGGTCTTGTTGCCTCCATGTTTGATGCAATGTCTAGTAATAATCAGTATATTATGGGGGGCCTTCATAAGTCTATTCTGTGACACAAAAACAAGTGTTTGCCAAGTATCCTTGATAAACAAAACTCCGTGCGAGTTAACGGCATAATTGTTCTGTTAGTGTAGACTGCCACGTTTCTGCCGTAGCTTTAACTTGTAGTAAACGCCTGAAAAAAAAAAGACTTGCCGAAATTCTTTTGTCTTTATTTTGTATCGCTGGAAAAACTAAACAAATACATAGCTTTAAAAACAAAGTTGATTTGTTTATTTTAATAATATTTTTTTTACGACATTTCACAAAGTAGGGCCATTAGTGCATGGGACAATACTAACAACACTCCAAACAGCACTCCAAACCTGCCTTCTTAACTCACAAAGACTAAATATTTGAATTGCCAGGGATTCGAACCAGAGTTTAGTTTAGGTAATTGGTCAACTTCTGAAACAAAAGGCTTCAAATTCAAATATTAATTTTACTGCGCTCGTTCACGACATAGAATATCCCTTGCCCCCAGACCATTAAATTGAGAAGTTAATAAAAACACTCTTACTGTGCAAACTGCCAACATTATGTAATTTTATTTAAGGCCTTTTCCATTCTTTATAGCAAACTATGAATATTTTTGATTACCTACTATAAGGATATTTTAATTAAAGGTAGACCCTTAAGTATAACTCAATATAATAAATTTGAAAAGTATAACCATATACTGTAAAGCGATAAAAGTATTTTATATAACTTTCAGGGGCATCACACGAAATATATTTTGGAAAGTGGGAAAGGGGGCGGCATGAAATTTCCCAAGTCTTGGCTTTCTGAAATTAGAAAAATTCTCAGGTGACCAACCAGGGATAGTAGGGCTACAAGAGCAGCGTTGAAAACGTCGGGAGGAAGGGGGTGGACAAGGAGTTATCCCCCGGGAAAAGGGTAAAATTTGAGGCATTAATTGAGCCTTGAATCGAGGTTTTAGGCAACTGTATTTATAAAGTTATTTGTTAATGATGGATTTTTCAAGTTACAAGTGTTGTTTGTTTTGACATTCACCATCATTGCGTGTAGGAAAAAAGTTTCGGCTCGTAAAAACTTAAGAAGTGATCAACTTAAAACATTACCTAAACTTCTTAAGGCTACTTGTGTCTAGTGTAGTAGTAGTAGTAGTAGTAGTAGTAGTAGTAGTAGTAGTAGCTTTAAAAACTCGTAGTCAGTGATGGCGTTACTAGCCTATTTGATGAACTAAGCTTTCTTTACAATCTACTACAGAAGGAATCTCTTTTCAATATTTGATGCGTTATGAAGTTGGGAACTTTTGAAGAGTAGGAATCGATAGCTAAGAAATTTAAAATTTGTCTTTACAAGTCTGCGTTAAAGAGCTTTAATAATCAAAAGTACCGTGGTACAGAGTAATTCTAGAGGGTGACCTGGCGATTTAGGGGCAAGGTGTCAGACTTCTGTGATGGGGGTCCGGGGTACAATCCTCTGTCCCGGCACAGATTTATCTTATTGCCAAACCCTTCCTTCACCTCTGACAAGACATGTCAGCTTATACAAGCGTATTAATCACAACTTGTGAATGTGTGGAACGCCAGGCCTCCACCGTGGTTCGGATCCCACGCTATCCTCCATTTCATCTCACAATCACTCTACTATTACACATTAGCGTAGGTGCGTATAGCCCGAAGGGTAGTAAGATGCGGTGCTAATAATAATAATAATAATAATAATAATAATAATTATTATTTTTTAAATTATAGAATTTCCCAATACAGCTCAAGATCTCGCCTCTACACAAAATTATCAAATTTCAAGCTTATTCTCAACATTGGGGAAGGGAATGCGGAGTGACCCCATCCCCCTCCCTCACAACGCAACGCCTCTGATATCCTCTATATGTAGTATAGAATCAACGTGACTAGTACCTATCTATCTTTATCTTGGGACTGAAATGTGTTTGTTTGTGGGGTTGGCATACCTGTAGCCTGATAGCGCTTCGCTTCAACTAATTCCTTCCCTTTTCTCTGTGGTATTGCGACGAACGCGTACATATTTTTTCTCGACTTATTATTATTATTATTGTTTTTCATGAACCGTGATAACATTCATTGTAACAACGTTTGTTCTGATTTCAAGAAAATTACCAAACGATTATGAACTAAAGTACGATTCAACGATTTTGGTATTTAAAAACGAACTATTTAGAATGACTTAAGAAGTTTGTTAAACTGTGGAGTCGAATGTAGACTTGTGTTTGCTGGTTAGTATTTTAATGTTTTGTTGTTGAACCTACCATCAAAATTTAATCCATTGAAACAATTCGAAGTAATCAGATAGTGGGTAAGTAATATTTTAAATACTGATCAATATATTCACATAAATGAAGAACCATTTCATTGTTGTAGTTTAAATGGTAGTTTTGATAAAATTCAGTAAAGGTAATTCAAGTTAATGATGTGACTACCCAATGACCGAGTGTATACTCGTAATAATAAGCTGACAATTTTAGAATAATACTTCATGTTCAATTAATTACATTGTTGACATCTTTATACTTTATTAGAAAATGTAAACAATGACGTATCTTTGTCAACAATGGCTCTAAAATACCATGATACGCGTGAGTGTATGTATGATATATGGGATGGTTTGGTTCCTTTCAAATCTGTGATGATAGTTAAAACCTATCGTGAATGGGTAATACGAAGATTGAGTACAAGTCTAGTGATCCTTGGTTCAATTCGATATTGGGTGCTTTCTTAAATAATTTGAAGCTTGTTCACATACTCTTTATCAGGATATTATCTCGATTTGTTTTTGTGTGTATATTTATCCGATTGTTTCCCAAACTTTTGAGGGTCCCGTGCTCCTTTCGGGGCTTGGTTCTAGCAGTCGGAATCGATAGCTTTAACCACTAAACTACGAATACTGTATTTATAGTGTTGGTTTTTTTTTACTGTTAATATTATCATTGTTGTTACTGTGGGAGTACACATTAAGGTGTGTTGTCGGTAAGAGTGAACGTTAAACCGACGCCTTTCGTTGATGTCGGTGGGATTCAGTCTGCCCCATTGTTCCTAGTCTATTGTGTCCCTTGTCATCCCCGCAGTTTATCGCCTCACACATCAACACACAAGGACGGGAGGAAAATTGAGGTTAAGAAGGCGGTGAGACGCAGGTAGGTAGAGGATGTGGGTGGAATACTCAGTACCAAGGAGTATGGGTTTTTTAAACTTTCATTTTCATCTCCCATCTTTAGTCTCACTATTAATGTACCTATTTTTTTTTTTTTGCACAAGATCTGCGACTGACGCTTTTCGATAGAACATACTCAGATAGGCCTCAAATAAATATTTACTACCATTCAACAAGTTTAAGGGCAAATACTTACCTTTCTCTCGCAAGAATTTCCCAACCGCGCATCGCTGCGATCTACTTATGCTCCCGACATGAACCCGTGGTGCTCCCGACGATTCTATCGTGGTCTTTTTTCGGATCCTCAAAATAACGTATGGAATGCAGTCAATATTCCACAAGTTATTTTCCCGTATTACTACCCCTAGAGGCTATCAACATATTTACACTTATGGAACCTGATTTGGTGGCTGCATGGGCTAAGGCGTCACTCTCACAATATACTAAACTGTCGTCGATAACGGGGAGATTGTGGTTCGATCCAGGACGGGTGTAAAGAGGTTTTTTTCCCACTCTCTTTCTAAGCAAATACGAGTACACTTCCTCTGAACTCAACCTTCCTCATCAATAACCCATTAGCGTAATTAGTAGGAGGCTTATAACCCGAACGGTTAATTGTAAGAGGCGGGGCTAAATAAAAATACGTCTACGTTGCTAGGCGGTTAGAGGAGCTCACCAAAGTTCTAGGAAACCTCGGTTTGATTTCTGGGGTCATGCTGACAAATAATATTTCTATTTGTGTAAAAACTTGTGAATGTGTGGAATGCCAGGCCTCCACCGTGGTTCGGATTCCACTTTAAACTGTAGGTCCTCCATTTCATCTCACAATCACCCTACCATTACACATTAGTGTAAGTGCGTATAACCCGAACGGGTAGTAAGACGTGGTGCTAATAATAATAATAATAATAATAATAATAATAATAATAATAATATTTGTGTACATCCGTGTCGATGGTCACGCTATCAAAGGCTTCATATTACCAATATATTAGATTGCCTGTGGCGGGAAGGTTGTGGTTTGAAGCTCTATCGGATGCACTCTACACCTAATATCATTGCCGAAGGAACTGCAGGTCTTATGGAGAATAGCTTTACCCTTGCTCTCAGTTAACTGTTGCCAAATCTCCTCACTCTCAGCTATGTCTGAAGGTACTGCGCTGGGGTAAGAAGGAGCTACTGGCAACCTCGACTATCCAGAGGTTACGAAATTTGTTTTATATTAGAGGGGAGATTGACCGTACAAAAACGAGTAACCATGCAGTTCCGCAGAGTTGATATCCAGTATAGGTGAATTCCAAGGGTGTAGAAAGTTAATTTTTCTAGGGGGTCCACTGACATATTCTAGGGGAGTCTGGACGCTCCCGACCCAGCCATTTCTTTCAAACTTTTCATAGTTAGTAAATAATGTTTTGAGTAAGTAGGTGTGTTGAGATAATAGGTGGGGGAAGGGTAGTAGACCTACCTACATAAGCTACAAACTCCACTTTTGACAGTGTTGTTCTGTTATTTAAGCTGCTCTTTTCTTAGGGTGATCCCTCAAGTAAGGTAATAATATTAATAATATTTAGCACCGCGTCTTACTACCCGTTCGGGTTATACGCTTAAGTACTAATTACGTTAATGGATTAGGAATTGGGAGGTTGAATTTAGAGGAAGTGAACCCACATTTGCGTGGAGAGAGAGTGGGAAACCATTTAGGAAAAACCACCCCAGTTCACCCGACCGAGATTCGAACCTCGATCTCCCCGTCCTCGGCGGTCGAGCTCAACACGACTGGCGCGTTAGCCAACTACGCCACCGAGGCGGGTCTCAAGTAAGGTCATACAGGTGATAGCAAAAATGTTTGCCCCATTTTCTCTGACCCCACTTACTCGGCTCATTCCAAGACACATCTTTGGTTTCCAATACCATATGAATGTTTGAGAAGAGAAGTACATTATTTGGAATGTTGAAAGAGCAAATTTTAAATTCGGAAGTTTTACAAGGTGTATCTTGAAGGTGAATATTAAAATATTAATACTTGGTTGGTGACATATACAATTAAAACTGTAGTAAGAGTAAACAACTTAAACACTAGGTTTCTATATGTATTTGTGGATCCCTTCTATAAATGGGCGTCCAATAAATTTCAAGGGGGTTTCCAATTAATCCCAGGGGGGTCCGGACCCCAAACTCCCACCTTTTTACGCCCTTGGTGAATTCCCAATTGTGAGTTTATAACCCTCGATCCAAACTTAATGTGGGGATGGCCCCTATTGCTTCCCTCAACCCTGACCAGTAGATTGAGCCATTAAATAACCCTTGGGTTAAAACGTACGAAAAAATCCCTTTGCAAAATGGTGTGACATGTTATCATATTGCAGTAAAACCTTGGATTGCGAGCATAATTCGTTTCGTAAACGTGTTCGTAATACAAAGCACTCGTATATCAAAGCGAATTTCCCCCATAAGAAATAATGGAAAATCAGATGATTCGTCCCACAACCCAAAAATATTTAATCCAAAAATGATTTATACCTTTTTTATTTTCGTTATTTAAATGTAACAGTACTGTAATCAAATTTATTAATTAAATTTAATCGTGGCTGGTGTGCGGTAGATGAGAGAGAGGTTAGAGGAGGAGGTGAGTTATTGTTTAGGACGACTTTCACTGTCACTAACGGAATCACCGCTATATGTTGGATCACTGGAATATTTTTCTTTTTGTGCGACTTTAACAAAGAACCTATCCAATGACACTGCTCGGCAGACAAAGCATAACCATAGTACTACTCGTATTGCAAGATATCGCTCGTTTATCAAGTTAAAATTTATTGAAAATTTTTGCTCGTCTTACAAAACACTCGCAAACCAAGTTACTCGCAATCCAAGGTTTTACTGTAGTAGATACGGTAACTAGGCAATATACCCTAGGGTTAGGTGTATACTGTACTAGCTTAGACAAGCTTGTAAGTTATGTTCCGGTGTAATATGTGTGTTTATAAAGAGCATGTTAAATAGCCTATTGTAATTATTTTTGCAACGACTTTTTAAATTATCTACCTACATTCACTTTCAGTGACAACCGTTCATTGGAAGTTTTCACACAACTGTTAGTTATCGTCGGTGACCTGGTGGTCTAGGGCTAAAGTGTCGGACTTCTGTGCTGGGGGTGCGGGATTCAATCCTCGGTCCTGGCACAGATTTATCTGATTACCAAACCCTTCCCTCACCTCTGACAAGACGTGTATTAATCACAACTTGTGAATTTGTGGAGCGCCAGGCCTCCACCGTGGTTCGGATTCCACGTTAAACTGTAGGTCCTCCATTTCATCTCACAATCATCCTACCATTACACATTAGCGTAGGTGCGTATAAACCGAACGGGTAGTAAGACGCGGTGCTAATAATAATAATGTTAGTTATCTATAAAATACATTTCCCTATCATTACTAAACAGCATGCATATTGAGCTTGGTTCTCTCGCAATAATTCAAACGGCAGCAATGGATATTATCTTTGCCTCGTCGCGATCTACTGCTGCAGATAGTGACAGGATCGGGACACGAACGCTTGGTGTTCCGGACGATAATATCGTGATTACATGCGGCAACTTGCGAACGAGTATGGATTGAGAGGGAACAGCCACCGAGGAATTTATTCCCTCGATCAGATTCAAACTAAAGATTTATATTATATAATATTAGCACCGCGTCTTACTACCCGTTCGGGTTATACGCTTAAGTACTAATTACGCTAATGGATTAGGAATTGGGAGGGTTGAATTAGAGGAAGTGAACCCGCATTTGCGTGGAAGGAGAGTGGAAAACCATTTAGGAAAAACCACCCCCAGTTCACCCGACCGAGATTCGAACCTCGATCTCCCCGTCCTCGGCGGTTGGGCTCAACACGACTAGCGCGTTAGCCAACTACGCCACCGAGGCGGGTTATATTATATACTACCAACAGTTTAAGTAAGTAAGAATTCTAATTGTTTATAAATAAAACTAGTTTACCCGGAGCAACTTCATCGTAAATTTAGAAGAAAAAAAAGTCCTTTGACCTGTAGTACACTTGCACTTATCGTTTATTATCTTTATTACGTTAGCTAAAGTATTAAAAAAAAATGAATAACAAAAGTACTCTCCTCGCTGGTCACATGTTCAGAGACAGTATGGTCCAACTCGTGGCCCGCGGGCCAAATGCGGCCCACGCTCACTGAAAATGTGGCTGGCTCACATAGTATCCCGAAGAAAAATTAAATGGAAACCCTCCGTGACAGATATTAAATAGATAATAATTCAAATAAAAATATTAATTTAAAAAGTTCATGATTGCATTTTATTTTGCATCTATTTGATTAATTAATAAATATACCTATAGATAGAGATACATTTATAATATTAAGTTGTTTTGTGAAAGTTTGCGTGCGCAGGTGCGTACCCACGGGGGGGCTTTGGGGATGAAGCCCCCCCAGTGGAAGGTCCTTCCCCAGAAAATTAAGAATATTACAAAAATACGATAAGCACTATGTTCTGTCAACTAATCAATTATTTTCGTTTAATTATATTTAATATGAGACAAATAATTTTGTGCAGTAATTAGGGCTTTTCAAAGGAATAATTTTTCTGTTGATTTTTAACTTTACTATAAATTTGCACTTAAATGAAAACGGGACCTGTGATACCGTAATATTTTCTAGAAATGGTTAAAGTATTTACTCTTTGTACATAAAGTTTTGAAGTGGGTACATTAATTGAAATTATTATTTTAGAGCATTTATATAAACACTCTTGTATCAGGAAGAGGGGAAGGGGCAGTTGATATCATATAACCCCACCTCCACCAACTGAAAATCCTGGGTGTGAAGAAGAATATGTAAAAACAAACCTATTAACCAGTGGCCAGTGTTAGACGGTAGGCCGAGGATCCGATTTTGGTACAAATTAGCTTAAATATTAGATTTGCATCCTTTGATATCAAATTTTTTTCTCGGGGGAGAAAACCCCGGACCCCCGCTTTTTAGGGGGCGTCGCTGATTCTCTATCTCCCTACTTCAAATAAAACTTTCAAATATTACAATAATTGAAATATTTAATGGTGCAATTATGAAAATTATTATGTAAAAATCCCCCCCCCCAGCTCCAAAATCCTGGGTGCGCCCCTGTGCGTGCGTATGTATTTCATAATATAAAATAAACTTTTTTGACAATACAATTTGAAAGATTCTTCCAACCAAATATGCAATTTATGTGTAAGTATTGAAAGAAATTATATATTAAGTGTTGTTTATTGCTTGTTTGTTTTTTAAGGTGATGGAATTACGAAATAACATATTTGCCAAAAAAAATCATTTCCATTCAACGTACTTTGTATGAATTATGAGAGTGTCATGACTTAGTAAAATAGTTGTTTTTCTTGATCAAAATATGATTTTATTAAACAATAAAATTACTATGAATATCTCTCTGATATACAATTATTATATTATAAAAAAATAATTGGCATCTGAAGCAGGTTTGGTTTAATTATAACTTTTATGTTCAATATATGTGTATAAAATGCAGTTTTACCACTTGAGTACTGTAAAATATTAATTGGTGAAGAATCACACACCATTAAATAATTACTTCAAGCTTCATTTCACTCTCGTACAGTAAAATATTATATTCTCTGTACGCTAGCCATAAATTGCCGGTGACTAGGAATGTTTATGAAGAGGTATTCCAAATAGAGAAAGGTTTTTGCTGAAGCGAGCGTCAGTAAACATTATCATTTATAAACATCGTCGCGTCAGTTTTACTACGACTATGAGTGCGCATGCGTGAATATTTGATAAAGAAACAAGAAAAAAACGTTAACGGATGAGCCACAAAAGATTTTTTCTTTGGGTCTAACTTTACACATGGATGTTTTTTACTGGTTAATATAAATCATTTTAACTCTAGTAAACCTAGCCTAATCTTAGCTGTAGGAATTCAGTACGATGAAGCAATTATTAATCTTAACCCGCCTCGGCGGCCGCATGGTCTAAGGCGCTACTCTCGCAATAGACTAAACTGCTGATGATAGGGAGATCGTGGTTTATCTCAGTCAGGTGTACTAAGGTTTTTTCTTAAATGGTTTCCACTCCCTCTCTTCACGCAAATGCGGATACACTTATTCTAAACCCAACCTTCCTTCATCCTAACCATAAGCGTGAAATTAGTACATATTTTGGGTTTCGTTATCAGTCTTTACAATTGATTGCCATCAACTTTTTGTGTGGTAGAAAAATACAATAATATAGTTCCCTGAATCCTTTTGAGCACTGATTAAGCGGGAATATATTTATGTAAGTTTCGTTTCATCTTTTCGTCTGATCCACGCATGACACTTTAACGTGGAGTGGGCGAATTCAATACAATTTATTTAGCCTGAATCACCTTTTAAGAGTCACCTAAAAATTTGAATGGGAAATATTGTTATAGAAAAATGGTTGGTCTAGTAACTTTCTTTGTCATTCTAGATGGCCTTAGCTCATAGCTACTTGAACGTAGAATAAGTTGTCATTGTGGGCTTATCGAACTTAGGGGACTGGAATTAGTAGTGTAAAGAGAAGGTATGAAACATAATTTAAAATAGTTTTCAAGTGTGTTCAGTATTTTGTAAAATGGGGATGATTTTCAAATGCAAGTTTTGCTGCGAACTAACTTCCGATTGTCGTATTCCTTGATATAGCTTTACGTCACGATTTTTCATCTTTTAGGGCTGATACGAATCAACTTCACACCTGCAGCGATGAACGAGCGGTCTATTAATAAAGCGTCAGAATCGCATCGCACTTGATTACGGTTGACGGGAAGAATGGATTTCAAATTTTGGCAAATGCGCTGAGATGTGGTAATTTTATAATCCGATGTTGTGGATATCCCATACTCACTCCATGCTGATACGGTTTACTATTACTTATATCCACATCAACCACTTAAATTACATTGCTACACATTTTTGCGCTAAACTATAAATAATCAAAATACGTATTTTTATCACCACTTGTGATCCGACAGCAACAACGGCACACCCAGAAACTTTTTTTTGGAGGTGGGAGGGGGTCATAATGTATTGGACATTTTCATTTACATACTTTTTCAAATTGGGAACTTTAGGGACACTTTTAAATATGTAGGCCTTATCTGTATACCTTTCAAAAATTAAGTCGAGAGTTTTCGACTTACAATTTATCTTATGCATTCTAAATATCTTCATGTTATTACCCTTAGACTTAAGATTTTTTGAGCCTTTATTAAAATTATTTACAATCTTGAGGGAAGGTAGAGAAAGGGAAATCCCCCACTTGACCTACTCCGTTCCCTTTCAGATGCACGCTGAATAGATAAATTCAGACTATGAATATACTCAAGTAAAACATTACTTCTGGCTGGTATTAACTGATCAGCTAACCTTAACAGTAAACAAGAAACAACTCGCAGTGATACTAAAGTAAAGTGACCAATTTTCTCGGCATTTTCAGGGGCATGATGGGAGTGGGAGAAGGTAGCTGATATTTAAATCGAAATATAATACACCATACACCATCCGGGCCTATGGTCATATTTGTTATGTTCTTGTTATTGGACAGTGTCAATAAATTAGGTTCAGGAAATGTAGCGATGTAGAAATTATTAATTAAAGTATGACTGAGATTACGCACAGCTAGAGTTAAAAGTTAGGCGAAAAGTCAAAATTAGTGAGAAACACTTGTCACTCACTGGCTACGATTATGTGCAGCGTTGCCAGATTTTTCGTTTAAACCTTTTACAACTGACTTGATCGAAACTTTTTTTATTTAATCCAATTTAATTTCACTAATTTATTTAACAGATCGGGAACCGAATATGTCCAGGACATAAAGCTTATTTCTGAGACTATCCCCTAAATTTGGGTCAAATCACCTTAAATGAGATCTTATGCGTGGCCATTGTTTCACTTGGTCGCCTCACTCACCCTAACGTCTCAACTGATGCACGGCGGTTAGCGTAATATGTAAGATAAAAGCTGTCAATATTTCACAACAATGAATAATATTCAGTGGAATAGAGGGCAATACAGTAGGAGACGTTATTCCAACGACTGCCGTGTTATTAATTATTAACTAGCGGATAAGGAAACCAGTTCTGGGAGAGGTATATCAAGCAGATCGACGGAGCAGCACCATTTATCACGGCAATGATTACCGACTTGCGTTGCAGCTAACGTCCACACTACAGCAGCCTCGCGGGTATCCAAGGTGGAAACTGTGGCTGCGCGTAGCGAAGGTTTTTCAAAGATTCCGCAGATAACGATGCTGGCTAACTAGGAGCGCTTCCGCAGATTAACTTCATTTTCACATACAATTTTATTGAAAACTAACATTTTTTTTATTTAGCACCACGTCTTACTACCCGTTCGGGCTATACGCTTATGTGCCAATTACGTTAATGAGTTAGGAATTTGGACGGTTGAATTTAGAGGAGTGAACCCGCATTTGCGTGGAGGGAGATTGGAAAACCACTTAGGAAAAAATCCTCCCCCCAGTTCACCCGACAGAGATTCGAACCTTGATCTCCCCGTCCTCGGCAGTCTAGCTCAACACAAACTAGCACGCTTGTTAACTACGCCACCGAGGTGGGTGACATGTATCGACACCCATTTGTACTACTTCAACATATTTCATATATCAACACCATTTGACTAAATTAACAGATAATGTATTTATACTTCATTTGATCTCTTAAACACACATTTAATTTACTTCAACACACATGTAATGACACATTTAATTACTTAAACACACATTTATTGATACTAGTTTGAGGCCCTAAGTAAGTTATTAGGGCGTCTTGAGTATTTAACTAATGACATGTACTAATTCTAGCGCGTTTCGGATTGATTGATCGCTCTAATTTTGTTGTGACAATCTGGTTTCTATTTAAATTCCTGGAAAGTTGCTCACGAAAGAGCCACACAAATTAAAATTGGGCCAAAAATCAAAGATAAAAATTTTAAGGGAAGTTATGTGGATCGTTTACTATTCCTAGCAAAAAATATTTATCTGTTAGGAGTTTCTTATGTTTATTAGTAGGCCTATGCCTGAACCTATTAAGCTTACTGGCTAATGTCTTGAGCTAGACATCTTGATACAGAACAAGTAGGGAGAATAGGTAAGAAACAAAGTTATTAACGTTAGTAGGCCCTTTATATTTCTAAGAGGGATGACAATAGCAAACTTATAAAAAACCATCAATAAGATTCAAAATACAAGGTTAGTGTTGCCATTAGAAGAGCGAGTCAAAGGACCTACAAAATCAATTAAAACAGTTTCCCACGGCTTCTGGGCTACACCTGCAGAATGCAGCCCACTGCGTGAGTTCTGAGGGGGTTTAGCCCCAAACAGGCTTCACACTTCCTAATCCACTCTCTGACATCCTGATACAGGGTGAGCAATAAAAAATCCCAACTAATTATTTTGTATGTCTTAAAGATACAGGTGACCTGGTGGTCTAGGGGTAAGGTGTCAGACTTCTGTGCTTGGGGTCCGGGGTTCAATCCTCGTCCCGGCACAGATTTATCTGATTGCCAAACCTTCCTTCACCTCTGACAAGACGTGTATTAATCACAACTTGTGAATGTGTGGAATGCCAGGCCTCCAGCGTGGTTCGGATCCTACGTTAAACTGTAGGCCTCCATTTCATCTCACAATCACCCCACCATTGACACATTAGCGTAAGTGCGTATAACCCGAACGGGTAGTAAGACGCGTGCTAATAATAATAATAATAATAAAGATACCCAGATCTCCACCAACAGCGGAGTCATGCAATTATTTCAGGTTCATACCTCTCAATTTAGAGGAAACACAAATATTTTCCTCCTTCAGAGTTCTTTCCTTGCCAGCACAACAATCCTTGATGGACCAAAAAACCTTCAACTCTTTCTCCCTCTTTTAGGCGAGCTAAGATCTCTTAACAATATAATTGGGAACGAACTATAGCCCACCTGAGATCAAAGCCCACCAAACTGTCCTTTATGGCCGACCCTTGCCGGTTAACTTGATTGTTGGCAATCGGCCAATCGCGGAAGATATATTTTTTTTGGCACTAGTCATAATTTAACGTTGAGAGAGAAAATGATGGGTTCCCAGAGACGCTTATTCACAATTTTTATTTTAGGGTGATTTTAAAATTTTCAATTGAGGTTTGATTTTTTGGGAGGGAAAAGATGGGAGGAAGGAAACCGTTGGTTTTACCTTGATGAGGAAATCTTGTTTTAAAATTAATATCGTCGGAGACCTCTATCAGTTTCATTGCAATATAAAAAAATATTACATATTTATTGCAAAGTATATTTATTTATTATTTATTATTAAAACCTTAATAAACCTCACGCTATACCTTAAAGTTGTTTGATAATAATGACAATTTCAAAAGGCAGGCCACTTATTGTTACTATTCTAGAACAAAAGATTGTTACTTAAGAGAGTACCAATTAGTTTCCCAATCAAAAATCAACATGGTAAACACAACTCAAAACCCGTTTGAACACCCCTTTTATAAGTGATTGAGCTGTCAATCTCTTAACCAACACCTAAGTGTTAGTTTATGAAACGTCGTAGCAATGATTTTACGACCAGTATTCAAATGTCAGGCCGAGGGTATGATCTAGGCAAGGTAGGGTCGATGTTTTTACATTGTATAGTCACTCGAAATAGAGACTATATTTTTATGATTCAGCTTTATTTTTAGGTAGGTAGTGCAATCATTGTCTGGTTACTCTCCAGAGGTTTCTGTCGAAAGTTGCACCCACACGAGGCTATAAACATTAGCTTGGTGGGATACTATTTCTATTTTAAGAGTGAGGTGAGGGAAGTGGTGAATGGAAACTGTTTTCTTTGAGGTCACTCGGAGGGAATTGAAAAAAAAATCCTGGTTCTCGTTGTAGTATTTTTATTTATCACCACGTCTTACTACCTGTTCAGGTTATACGCATATATGATAATTACTCTAATGGGACAGGGATGAGGAAGGAGGCATTTTAGAGATAATCTAGCCGCACTTGCGTGGAAGGAGAGTGGGAAACAATTTAGAAAAAATACCTTCAGTAAACCCAACCGGGATTCGATCCACGATCTCCCCGTCTTCAGCAGCCGGTTTATCAGAGACTGGCGCCTTTAGAGCCAGGGGTCGGCAACTGGTCGATCGCTATCGACCGGTCGATCTCTCGGCAATTTTCAGTCGATCGTGTAGTAAAGCTACATTGCAATAAAAAGTTTATCTTTTGAGTAGGCCTATTTAAACTTGCAAATAGATCAAGTACGTTCAAATAATATTTTAGTGCAAAAAAACCCTTTATCGGTCATAATCGGTAATTTTATAAGAAAAATAAATATTTTTATAGAAAAATTTAAATTTTATTTATTTTAAATTTTCTTCTTTAAAGGTGGGAACATAAATATTTGAACAAATATTGAATTCAAGGAATAAATATAGGATAAATTGACAAAAAAGAAAAGCAAAAGTAGATTGAAGAAATGATGGATGAGCCCGGAACCTTTTGTTAGTTCTTAAGCCGATTGGATTCTAAAAAGTTGCATTCCTGCATTAGACCATTCAGCCACTCAAGTGGCTGAGCTCGTATAGGAAAAAGCGACATCACACTTAAGTGCTTACGGCTCAGTACTTAAGGTGAAATGGAAGAGGACGCGAGTTAAATTATTATTATTATTATTATTATTATTATTATTATTAAAACCGCGTCTTACTAGCCATTTTGATTATACGCACTTAGGCTAATGTAATGTAATGGTAGGGTGATTGTGAGATGAAATGGAGGGCTTACAGTTTAAAGTGGGATCCGAACCACGGTGGAGGCCTGGCATTCCACACATCCACAAGTTGTGGTTAATACACGCCTTGTCAGAAGTGAAGGAAGGGTTTGGAAATCATATAATTCACCATAACGCGAGTTAAATACAGTATATTTGAAGTTTTAGTTCGACCTCGATGGTATTGGGATAAAGTGCTCGCCTCAGGAACCGACTTTCGTGGGTTCAAACCCAGCCAAGGTCAACGGATGTTTCTTGAACAATAAACATCTGTAACACAACTTCCTTCGGAGGGTAAGTAAAGCCGTCAGACCCATGTCGATTGTGGCATGTAAAAGAACCCTGGAAAGTATGTGAAAATACATTTATGGAAAAATTGGTAGGCCTTTCACGCTCGTTCTTAAAAATTTAGTGTGGAAGGAGACATGGATCCGCCACACTTCCTGATTTCTCCTGGTACATGGGATTCCTACCAGATGGTGCAGGCAGCACTAACTAGCCGAAGTGTCGATTCCATGCCCAGCTGCATTTGGATAAACATCCCATCAAACCAACCTTCAGGTTGTTGACTTAAGAGATAACACAATTAATAAAATATTGCTTTAGTAGATGCGTTTATTTTGATTTTCTACAAATCCTGGCATTTGATTACTTTTTCTCTTCATTTAAAAAGTTTCTAAACAAATACCAATATTCTTCTAACAGATATTCAAGAACTCTTGGTATTACTAAAAAATCAAACTAAACACAGCTAAAGAAGCAACATTTGATGTATATCAGCCAATACATTATTTGGTACAAAACTGCAAAAATACTATCCTCAACTCGTGTTCACGTTCATCCCCTCTTAAGATGTCGTAAGTATAGTCTTCTCACCATATAGTAAATAAATTGAGCTGAAAGTTGAAGATGTTACTGGATCTGTATTTCATACGTCAAGCCGTTTTCTCTGCACGTGTCTCTTTTGAGAAATGTCAGTTTTGATAAATATAAGGAAAACAGGCCAATTTGTTTACCATGAGTTAAAATATTCTTCCTATAGCAATCCGACTATATTAGAAACCTTCAAGCGTGAAGAATAATAAAAGGTGTAATGTATTCGCAATTATCAACAGCGATTAAATTTTCAGTTGGATTATTTTTTGGCACTTGCTTGTATGTGTTTTGTTTGAATACACTCTTCTAATTTCATAGATGATTCTCGATCCTCAATTGATCTTAGTACTTAATCAAGAGATTGAAAGCATGGAGCTGCATACTAGCCTTAAGTCCGAAACCAAATGGGGTCAAAATGTGTTGAGCATTCAAAATCACTTTTCAAACCGGCGATTATATCATCACACAACTTAAAAACTTAAGCCTAGAACAAACACCAACAACAATCCTTTCGAGGGTCAATTAATCAATGCTAAAGCTGGATACAATCCAATCTGCACTAGGGATCTATTTTTTTGGATGAGGTGTAAATCGAACTCAGTACCCTGAACCGTAAGACTCGCTGCCTACCTGCACTTGTGCGCATGCGGACTAAAGGCTGTATGCAATAACGAAGCTGAGCGAAACAGAAGATTAAGTTCAGTTGAAGGTGAGTTGATTTGCTAACCACTCTGCTGCAAATCAGCGCAACTTCTACTTCACTCCACCTTCTGTTTCACTCAGCCTCTTTCGTGGATACGGGTCTAAATGTCAGGATCTTATGGTCTGGTTTGTCAGGGACGAGTAGGTTGACGTTTTAAATCCAGACCATGTGTAGTTTTTCCTAAAGAGTTTCTCCCTCTCCCTCTAAGGAATTTCGAGTGCATTTCCTCTCAATTCTACCTTCTCATACCTATCCCATCAGAGTAAATTAAAATGCGTATAGCCCGCTTCGGCGGGCGCATGGTTTAAGGCTTCCCTCTCGCAATAGACTATACTGCCGATGAAGGGGAGATCATGGTTCAATTCCGGTCGAATGTATTGAGGGTGGTTTTCCTTAAATAGTTTCCCACTCTATATCCGTGAAAATGTGGGTACACTTCCTCTAAATTCAATCTTCCTCATCCAAGACCCATTAGCCTGATTAGTATATAGGGGTATTACCTAAACGGGTGGTAAGACTCAGTGCTAAAAAAATGCTATAAGCCTGCTGGACAGGTAGTAAGTAGTACGAGGTGTGAACAGGTATAAAAGACTCGCTACCGGCTGAGTTAAGTTGGAATGGAAGGGATTGTGACTTAATATCAGTATTTATATAGATTAAATATTACACACATCGGTGGCGTAGTTGGCTAACGCGCCAGTTGTGTTGAGCTAGACCACCGAGTATGGGGAGATCGAGGTTCGAATCTCGGTCGGGTGAACTGGGGGTGGCTTTTCACTCTCCCTCCACGCAAATTCTGGTTCACTTCCTATAAATTCAACCTTCCCAATCTTTAATCCATTAGTGTAATTAGTACTTAAGCGTATAACGCGAACAGGTAGCAAGACGAGGTGCTAAAAAAGAAGTACATATTTTTAAGCTCCAAATGTTTTTGGCCAAAATTAAAATATATCACTACAGTGAATATATTTAGTTTAATTTTATTTAGATAATAAAAATCAAGAATTATTGAATATTTCCCACGAGTATAATGGCATTTATGAGAAACTTTGACGATAAAAAGAGAAAGTCCTAATCAAATTCCTTGATGGCCACGGCAAATATTCAAAAACTGTTGAAATTACTGTGTAGAAAATTAAACCAAACGTATCTACTGGAGCAAAATTGTATTTATTTTGGCCAAAAGCGTTTTTTTGGTTGGCAAAAATTATTTTAACCTTCTACCCTATCTTCAGATATATGCCACGTATTTTATTGTGACAAAGTATAAACACCGCTTACATAGGTTGTTAACGAGCTTTCATTTCCCTTAAAGGTTGCCCGGCTTGACCTATCTGGTAAGTGGTTTACAGTGTAAGAATGAATAGCTCCCTATTTGGGGCCAGGAGCTACTTGTCCCGGCGTGTCGAATGTCCCTATACTTTCAAACCATAAATAATTCGGTCCCGAGTCGCTTTTAATTTACTGTTAAACGGGTGGTAAACAGGTCCTTCTTAGTTATCGATTCCTTTGACTGCCGACGTGGAGGATAGGACCGCAACAAAGCTTTGCTTCTCCGTCTTTTTCTTGTTGCAAGCTCTGTGAGAGGTGTCTTGAAACTGTCTCTTGACCTTTTGCCGTAAACAAAACGAAACACTTTTTAAGTTATGACCGAAAAATACGCAAAACCATAAAAGAAAATACCTTCCAATAAAAAAATAAAGACCTCTGTGTATGATTATTCAGGAAGTCTGACTACATCCTTTTAAGGAAATACTTAAGGGCGCCGCCTACTTCAAGGGAAATATCCTCACTTAACAGTATTTACCACTAAAACAATTCTCAACTATTTTAAAGTCCAATTTCAAATTGACTTAATTTGTTTGAGGAAGACCAGATCCATGTTTCTGTTTACGTTTATCTTTAAAAAAAATTGCGGAATTTTTAATGAAATGTCGTAGAATATCAACTAATCAAACCTTTTCGTAAATACTTTTAAAATTAAAACTTATGTTGTAAGGATTTTAATCTTATGTCCTATAAGGACATGTTTCTTCTACCTTTCATCTTTATTTTGAAGTGAAACATCTATTAAAATAACAAAACACTTCTTAAATAACGCGATAATTATTCTGGACGTCTGCAAAGCGTTTCAGCACTACTTTAAGGGGGTAAATACACCAATTAAGTGAAAGCATATAGCTGGATTTGAATATGTTCTTATAAATAAACAATGAAAGTATCGCGCAGGTTTGAAATTTCTGTACATTATTGAAGTTAATTTTGTTGTATTTTGTTAAAATAACATAAATTTAATAATTGTATCCTGCTAAGATGTGTCAGACACATAATAGTGTAACAATATTATTGGATGTAACATAGCTATGGTAGAGAACCAAGTCATGTTCATTAAATATATATTTGTTCGACACTTTAGCTCAGTCAGTAGCATGAATTCCTACTGAGCTATGGGTCCCGGGTTCAATTCTTAGATGACCTAAAAGTTTTATCATTGATGAAATCGATGTTGTGTCTATTCTAAATTTAAGTCAGTTTAAAAGTCGCGTGTTGATACAATCAGTCGGCTCAAAACGATATAAACCTAAAATTTTAAAAAAATACATATTTTAAAGGTTGTAATTAAGACTCCATTTAATGTTGTGTATATTTTATACGTTCAAAAATCAAATTGTAATAGTAATAATAATAATAATAATAATAATATTATTAATAATATAATAGTCTAATAATAATAAATCGCACAAAAAGTCTTCTCCTCTCATATATAAATTAAAATCTCTCACTGATAGGTAATTTTATCTTTGAAGAATAAATGTTACTTATCATGTAAAACACTCATCAGAAAAACATTTTGAACAAAATTGTAAAGAACATTTTCGAATAAATTCAAATTTTCATAAATAAATTACTATCATTAAACTATCCTTACGTGAATATATTTTAGAAAAAACAAACATACATCCTTATTTACTAAGTAAAACATTCCCCGGATACCCATTTTGAACAAAATTGTCAGAGCTATTTTCGAACAAATTAAAAAATCACTCATCATTAAACTATTAAATAATTTCCATATACATATATATATATAAAGCATACGTTTCTATTTATTATGTAAAACAATCCTCAGAAATCTAATTTTAACAAAATTAATTATTAAAGTCAATATTTAAAAAAATATTAAAATTTTCAAAAATCATTCATCAGTAAAAATACCTTTAATCTTAACGTTATAATAAAATCCTATTTCTCCTTGAGGTATGGTCATAAAACATCTCAATATTAAATTTGAATGAAATCCATCTAACCACATCAGATCTAGCCTCATGTAGCCTACAGACAGACGAACAGACAGAATTGTAAAACCCACGTTTTGGATTTGGGGTGGGGGAACATAAAACGTCAAGATACATCATAATCTCTAGGCTTAAAATGTTCTCTATTACAATACTTTCTCTTTAAGAGAAAATAAAAAACGTACTAATCGTGAATAAACTAGATACATCATCCATCTTCCAGGATACGCTATCAAAATGGACAATAGCTAAGGGACCGTCCTTAAATTACGTAAGGGTTTTTGGGGGTGTGGGAGTTTCAGCATTTTCTTACGAGGAGATGGGATATGGGGTCAGAATCCGTTTTACATAAGGTTTTTCTAACAATGTTTATGGAAGACAAAATCTAAAAAAAAAAATGTTTGAAAAATAAATTTATTAATATTATAAAATCTCACTTATATTTCATTTACCTACTGCAATAACTTTGTTACCAATCCTCATATCTAAAAATAACCAAAGATTAAAATAATCTAATTTACCGAATCGTAAAGAAATACGTAAGATAGGGAGGAAAGGAGACGACGAAATATCGTACAATCCCTTACGAGAGGGGAGAAGGGGATTCAAAAATTATGAAAAATAAGCCTATGTAATTTAAGGAGGTCCTCTAATAACACTCACATGATAATTCGTATAAACACACGGAACAAGATGATTCACATATGTCATAAAGGCTCCAGGTCAAGACGGTAGACAATACACGCTCGTGCTATCTCCAGTCAATAGCAAGCCAAAGTTGTTTAAGTTCATTGTCATGAGCACCACGACGACGCTATCGGACGAGATCTCAGCACGCGTCTTATTTGAGCATCACGAATAGCTCTGTTCTACGCATGCGCAAACATTACTCTTACTCCATGATCTACCAGCTCGATTCGATTTATGTTCGCTCTCCAATAGCTACAAAGGGGAGAAAAGTGAATATGATATTAATATAATATGTAATAGTGATAAGCTAATCAATAGTCCCCCCATTAAGTAGAGATGATGAGATATTTTAAAACAGTGGTTCCTAATATTTTTAGGATTATGGACCCCTTTGAGAATCTGATAAAAACTAAGGACCCCCTCCCAATACAAACTCACATAAAATTTCGCATACAATCTAGTTTCAGTGGAAATTGATTACATTCACATAGACATAATGTAAAAACAATCTTAGCAACGAGTTATGTCTCTTACTTTCCATTGGTGTGGCAAAATTAATGGTCACTTCTTGAATAAAAGGGAAATAAATCCAAATTGCGCAGATAAAAAGTGAACTTTAATTTTGTTCAGAAGTAAAAAAGTCAATGAGTAAAAACGCTTTATTTCTTTTGTAGCATTCATATGGCTACAAGCTAATGTTAGTCAACGAGTCATCAAAATATTACTTACCCAATATCACCATCCCGGCTACAGTCGAGAAAACGTAAACACATCCAGCCCCTACTTCAACCGGTCAACGACTGCCTTTGTGAAGCAAGAGTTCGGACACGCCCCGCTAGAGTTCGCTAGCATATTGCCAACCTTCGCTTACCCCAGAAGAAGAGAATTTTCGTTCGAGAATACACGAGTTCGGCTTCTCGAATAATACCGATGTTTCCATGGTCACGCACGTTCCCCCCCTAAACTTTGTGGATCCTGTCTCTTATGTTCATGAAGTTTGCACCGTATAAAAGACCGTCCAGAAAACTATGGCGTCACTCTTAGGCCAGGTCTGGAAGCTGACGGACGAAGCTTAGGCTTCAAGGACTTGTTCATAAAAAAAATGTAAGGAGAAATTCTTTTTCGGCATAAGGATAAATCTGCAATTAATCAAAATTCTCTTTCGGCTTTATTTTTTTTTAATTAGGAAAGTTTGATATTATTCTTCATTGTCTTGAACATTGAATTTAAACTGAATTATTAAGCTTATGAATTATATTTCACTATTAATTTGTTAAAGATTTACTTTAGAGAATTCAGTAAGGACATTGCATCAGAATATTCAAACATCAGTAATGTTATGCGTTAAGTATGTTTTTTATAAACATTGAATTTAAACTGAATTATTAAACTTATGAATTATATTTCACTATTAATTTGTTAAAGATTTACTTTAGAGAATTAAGTAAGGATATTACGTCAGAATATTCTAAAATTAGTAATGTTATGCGTTAAGTATGTTTTGTAAACATTGAATTTAAACTGAATTATTAAACTTATGAATTATATTTCACTATTAATTTGTTAAAGATTTACTTTAGAGAATTAAGTAAGGATATTACGTCAGAATATTCTAAAATTAGTAATGTTATGCGTTAAGTATGTTTTGTAAACATTGAATTTAAACTGAATTATTAAACTTATGAATTATATTTCACTATTAATTTGTTAAAGATTTACTTTAGAGAATTAAGTAAGGATATTACGTCAGAATATTCTAAAATTAGTAATGTTATGCGTTAAGTATGTTTTGTAAACATTGAATTTAAACTGAATTATTTAACTTGTGAATTATATTTCACAATTAATCTTGTTAAGGATCTACCTTTGGAGAGTTCAGTAAGAACATTATGTTAGAATATTCCAAATTTAATAATGTTATGCGCTAAGTATGACATTCGTAAACATTGAGTTTAATCTGAACTATTTGACTTACGAATTATATTTCTAAATTAATGTGACAAGGATTTGTTTGAAAAAGGTCATCTATAACATTAGATTGTAATATTTTTATTATGAGTAATGTTACGCCTGAATATCTACATATTGTTAATGTTTCTAATACATATAATAAAATGTTATTTATGACTTGCAATATTTTAGTTAATCCAGGTTATCCCTAGTTTTAAGTGAATATATTACCCTGGCACCTCGCCTCCTTGTTTTCTCTTTTTTATCTAATCAAATATATATATAAAGTTTATTGAAAGGAGGACCGTGTTTCCTTTTTTTATTGGGACGTATTACGGGTCCAGCATCATCAAGTTAATTACTCTCACTGCCCACTCTAATTTACTTTTCTTAACTTATCCTTTCATTGTTTTCATTTATTTGTATTTGGGCCCCTCTAAGCCGAGAGTTTGGGCAACACTTTCCTTGAATAAAAGTTGAAATTGTTGAGTAGTTTTTCTACATAATGCTCACCATGCTATCTTTTGACATACAATCTAGGCTATTTCTAATTTTGGTTTTGATGGCAACAAGTTTTATAAAAAACCTTGCCCCACAAAGAAAAATATTATATAGTAGCAAACGCAATAAGAGCTCCCTTAACAAAAACAAATGGTTCACTGGCAAATCCATACCAAAGCTCTCGGCAAATTTATTGACCACTATAATGGCAAGGTAGGTTTTTGTGACTCTTACCAACGGCAAACTATTCTGGATGTCATTCCGTGGAAACTGCTGCGATTGTTTGTTATTTTTTTCGCCTGGTTCACGGATTCCCTAACCATAAGCCATAACCACAAGCCTAGCCATAAACCCCAGTTTAAGAACCTCTGGTTTAGATAACTCTCACCTGCATTAATGTGGACAGGTGGTAGGGAAATTACAGTGATACCTATTCTTTCTTAAATTACGTTAGCGTTTTTTAAGAGGGGGGGAAGGAAGGTGTCAGTTTTTTCTTACATCTTATTACGAAGAGTGATTTGGTGGTCAGAATCCATCTTACTTAAGGTTTTTGTATCAGTGTTTACGGTGACAGAATCTAAATGAGATATTTTGGCAGAAAATTCTGAAATGTTTCATTTTTATTAATTGATTAACCCCACTTTAATCACTAATGTTCAGTGTAAAAATTTTTTATTTCAATTTTTTTATTTTATTTCATTTTATAAATAAACTTAGCACAAAGCTGCACAAAATAATTTAAAATATAATTTCTTAAAAATAGATAAATATATTAATTTTAAAAATTCCTTGT